>JASDDO010000001.1:346894046-347494046 GCA_030015575.1 Agapanthus africanus | reverse complement strand
ACTAGATACAACTGATTAAAATAAATACAAGGGTGGTCACGATACGAGTGAACCCACCTACCAAAGAAATCACCCAGAAAGGAAGCAGTGTGCCAAAAAAGCCGCAATGAAACTTGTACGGCAAAACCTGCAAAAACTGTGGTACAACGGGGGTGAGTTGCCAACTCGTGAGTAGAAAACATCACAGAGCAGAAATCGTATGTATGACTCATCTTAGGTCAAACGATCAGTAATAATATATCATCAATATGAATAAGTCTGAAGCATGATAAGGTGGCAAGGGTAAACATCTATACATAAGTGTAGTACCGAGTGCTCGTGCCAATGCCTCAGGTAGCAACATATCATAAATGTGAGGTAGGATCAATGTAATCAGTGCCAACTATAGTATGAAGCCTATAAGTATGTAGATGTCATCCAATTATGTAATCAAAGTCCGTATGTATATGGATCTCGTCCACGTGTCAACCAATGGCACAAAACATCATGCATGTAAATATCATAAAGCATATGCATGGAAGTATGAGGATATAAATCAACGTGTGTCCCTTACGACACATCAAAATCATGGAACCTGAGTGTCCAGCATCGACACTCGAAAACATCATGAAATCTATGCCCAGCATCCTCACGCAAATCCTCATATATATAGGGCTCCGTCAGTCCGGATCGGCCCACGGGCGCCGTCAATCCGGATCGGCCCGTATCCTCAGGATATACGCCGAGCTCAAATACAATCACCGATAGGTAGTAGTCCCTCTTCCAGGCTCACCGTCTGTATACTTAGCATCCATTTCTTGCCCCGGGGTACCATACCGGGCCCCACCATGCACCCGCACACGGCTCACGACTCCTCCTCGCATGGGATATATACATATCAGAACCGATAAATCTCATGGTGGACGCACTGAAATATCATATCAAGAGAAACCGGGTTTTTAAACAATGCATACTTTCTTTTAAAATGACCATGGTTCTTAAATCTAGAAATCTCATGAAAACGACATATCTCAATGCGTAAAATCATAAAGCATGATGTATACGACATATGACAGAATGTAAGCATATCCATATATCATGCAACATAAAACAGTAATATGCACATATCGAGGGAAAACCGCTCTTTAAAATGAATCCAGTTTTAAAATATATCTTGCAGTTCCTAAATCTCCAAAAATCAAGCCAGAATCATCTATGTACGTGTAAATACGTATGTATGCAAGTATAGGTGTACAATATGTGTGTACGCATGTATGTCATGCAAGGAGTCATATCCTGATGCAACAATCCTACTGTGTAGTGACATGGCAATTATCGATGATGAAGTGTGTGAGCCGGCAAGTAAGTGTACGTGGAATATACGTATCATCGATAATGGTGCTGGTGTCTGACAGCATGGGTTTAATATAACAATAAACACATTTAAACATGCAATGTGATGCGAATAGCAAGAATATGCGGAAAATGAATAATAAACACAACAATGAAGAATATACATCAATATGTAAGTGTCATACAGTTTTTCCATTTGAAATAAGACGAATCGTGGTGTTTAGAAAAATAAGGGCTACGGTGTTTTTAAGAAAAGATGCGTCTTTTGAAAATATCCGTAGAATCCCTTGGACTGTCTTTAAAAATACTCACGATTCGTTAGTTTTTGAAATAGGTATGACTCGGGTCTAGTCTAACATATAATAAGTACTACAGAACTAAACGGACAGTTTAACCGAAAGGGTAAGGGAAACCACCTAAATCTGAGTCGATTACATATAAATATAATAGTCGGTGTTCCCGCCTCAATAGTATCACATGACATCCTCGAGTCAAGAGTGCGGATCTATCATCAATATATAGCTCGTACGTAAATCCGTCGTACGGCATCCTAAATCAGGGTACGGGTCGAATCTCACATTTATCTCATTAATTATCTGGTATCCTTATCATCATGTCTCAGGAACTGGGGTACTGATCTAAGTCTAGTACAAACTGATACCATCTATATAGATATATGTGCGTGTATGAAAACACACACCTAAAGGCCCGCTATAACTCATGTCGTATCTTATAATACGAACCATATCATATCACCGATCTCATGGTACCATGCCCAAACTCATTGACTCATCTCCAAATATCATCCACTATCCTCATCATCCAAGTGTAGGTATACGTGTATATATATATAGTCCCATACCTATGTGTGTATATATATACATATCCCCAAGTACGCACATGTATAACAAAATAAGTATGTGTGTGCATGTGGGTGTAAACCTTATTCTAAGGCTCGCGACTAAACTAACTATGCGACACCATCATCCAATGATACTAAAATTATCCATAAATCTCAAAGCCTATCTAGATAATAGTAACCTCACAATAACATATAATTATATCCATAATATATATATATCAATATATATATATATATATCATACACAATACTACGAACTGCGGGGGTGCTATACGCTATCCACTCGACTTTCCCCGTAGATGTGTGCCTACTCACCTTGATCTTGCTTGCCGATGTCGATGTCGCCATTTTCTTCTTCATCGTATCGAATCATCGTAGGGTACCTACACATATAACACAATCGCAATGCGCATTAAGATCACATTGGGAAACCAAAACGACACGCTAAGGCCTATAGGTTAGAACCTATGGACCAAGCCTTCAAAACGACCAAAATAACACTCGATTTCGACGTACAAACGTCAAGTGATCGAATACAACACAAATTACAAAAATCCAAAATATAAAATACGCAAAACGAAGCCCCGAATCAAAACAGCAACTCTTGAAATTGGTCCCAGATTTTACCCTAGATCAAATTAGTCAATTTTGCATATGCCAAGGGTCTAATTTACAGGAGATAAAGCCCTGAAACAAAAACAACCACTTCCTCACTGCTTTGGCCGCAAATTGCGGTTAGAAAGAATTAATTTGCAGCCAGGGTTGATGGTTAGGGGCTAGGGTTTTGGTGGTACACTCCAGATTGCCTGCACATCACTATGTGTTTGCTAAATAATTTTCAGAGGCTCCGGGAGATAGCAAATCTCATTTTACACTCACAGAATCCACAATTCTTCCGATATCGGGTTTCTAAATCCGTATTCCTGGGTTCTAGTCTCTGGTTTAGGTCTTAATTCTAGCACTAGGGGGTTTGTGTGGCCTCTACTGAGCTCAATCACACATCACAACTCAAAAATTCCATAAACCCTAACTAGAATTTCCCAAGTCTCACTAAACGACACCAAATCGGTTCTAAACAAACATGGATGTAAAAGCAATAGAAATAATAGGCTAATGGTTAAGAGAATACCTCATTTGGCAACTCAAAAATTTTCTTGAGTTGCCCCAAGTGTCCAAAATGCAAGCTTTCTTGGTCCAATGTGTTGCTAGTGAGCTCATGCACATTTTTAATGAAGTGAGGATTGAGTTTTGAGGTTGTTTTGATGGTGTTTTATGAGTTTGAAGATGGTGGAGGAGTGGGTGCTGCCTTGGGCTGAAGAAGGAGGGAAAAATGAAGGAAAAAGATGGAGGAGAGAATGACCAAGTCAACTAAACCCTCACCCTCTCCCACTCTCTCTCATGCCCATGCCTAATATAATAATGTTTTCCCTTTTTCTTTTCTTTTCTTCTCTTCTCAATAGTAAACCCAAAACAAATAAGCATACACCCAAAAATCATGTAGGAAAAATGTAACAAGTGCTAAAAAAAGACATGTGCATGTTTTGCACAAAACAAGCTTAATGCGCAATTAGCGATATTTATTCGCGATTAGCACAAAATTAGTGTATAATAAATCATAAAATTTAATAATTTGCTTAAATCACATAAAGCACCTTCTTTTTAGTAATTTCCATAATTTTCCAAATTTTTTCCCAATTTATCGGTATTTAATTATACCGCCTTATTAAAATATTCAATATTTTATTATTTAATTATAAAAATTCTCAAAAATAATATTTTATTTTTTTGAAATGTTACAATCTTCCCCCCTTAAAGAAATTCGGTTCTCGAATTTAAATTTAAGCCCCTCAATACTAAAACATTTCAGTAAAAAGTCCAAATCGTCTAGGCTCCGAAATCATCAATACATAAAATGCATCATAGCGCAATGCATGCGCATGAACAATGAGCAGATAACTCAAAATCAATACTCCTTCAAGCATCCCGCAATCATCGGAGTCATGGTGAAGACACCCATGTCAAATCCAATACGAAACCCAACGTGATATACATTAAAACTATACATGTAAACATCAAATTGTTATACATGTAAATATCTGAAGGAAATGCATGCCAAACCTTTTTAAGTCGTTGTGCGATGCACATAACACTGCACAGTGGCAGACGTCTATTGTAAAAAAATAACCGTATATGTATATATCTTTTGTTTAATATGTACGTTCCGCCGTTTTGAATACAATTTAGAAGGGTTTCCTTATTTTAAACGTTTCGTGTCATATCAGACACGAGGTAAATACTGAGACTATAGCTCTCTTTTTGGAAATCCCTTCGATAACTATCAATGCATGTAAAATATATCAAGGTACTGTCCTCTGACTAGTCTTGCTCAGTACGAAAACAAATAGCAAATATCATAAAAACGTACTGCTCCATAAGAAATCAATCCCAAAATGTGCATATGAATGCTACGTGCGTCTGGTGCGCACAGAAATCAAAATCCATATATGTGCCATACATGTGCACAGAAACAACATCTAAGTACAACGGGTGTGCACGAAACACCTGTCAGAGATAACGTGTGTGTCTGACAGCAAAATCAGGTGCATCTGATATGCACGAAGAATCTCGATTTAGTGCATCTGGTGTGCACGAAAATCGCATCTCATAATATGCGCCCAACACGCGTGAAAATCTAAATCAGGTGCATCCATCATGCACGAATAAAATCTAAATCATATGTATCCAACATGCTCGAAATCAGGAAATCCAATATCAAGCGTTGAACATGCGCAAAATCCAATCCAAGCGCGCCAAATATGCGCAAGAATCCAAATCAAATGCACAGAGTGCACGAAATCAACATCAATATCAGAATCGAAATCGACGGTATACAATACAGCTCAATCCAAATCAGGTATACCGCGGTATATAATCTCACAACCATGTGCATCAGCGTGAACAAATTAAATCAAAACACTAAAAGTGCATGAAAACTATGCCGAAAGCATAAGTTAAATCACATGCATAATATAGGCATGAAATCAAAATCAACATATCGAATGACATCAAACCGAAGTCAGGTGCAACCGTGGTGCACAAAAACAAATATCATGAAACTCAGTCATCAAGACTAAATCATGCGAATAGATCGCCCATAATACCGAAATCCAAGGTGACGGATACGTGATAATCGAACCACCAAATCATAAACCATAAATACCGTCGTTGATATTTCCTCCTTCAAAGGTCGAGAAGGTGTCGGTGCATCCAATGCTTAGCAAAGCAAGATATCTACTTGCCTCCTGTTCATGATCTGGCGCCTGGTGCTTTTAGGCTCCTGTCTCTCACTGTGCATTGCTAGATATATAGCTCCTCGGCTCAACGGCCTAATATGGAATGACGACGGAAACAGTCCTGCTCTGGCACATCCTCTACAGATCTCTAGCCAACTATCTCATCAACGATGCAGAACTCTGGCTTGCTGGGTGTGCACGATATGACCGATCCTGGGTCCAAGTCTTCTTGTATAGTATTCCAGAAAGGTCCTGTCGAGGACTCTCTCAAATCTCGTTTATGCCGAATTTCCCGGAAGTTTCCACCCTTTACTATAGATGTTTCTTGTTTCGGAACGGCTGCATTCTCATCGCGACTCCTTCTGGAAGATATATCAATAATCAACGCCTCTGCATATGTATCGCATCTCTGATGTCGGTTGAGTGGAACGTCATCTCATCAAGATTTCGTACGAACCTCTTACTCCACTTTTCTCTGCTGTCGACTGCTTCGGACTCGTCTCATCGTAGCTGCATGGACAGTGCTCCAACGGTTATACTCGTATCTGGTGTCTCCCAAGCAATGCATCCCATCACATGATATCCGAAAGATGTCGAAACTTTCGATCGATTCGTCAAAACCTCATAATCCCCCAAGAGCTCTACATCTTGAGTACAGTTTAATAGATTCTAGTACATGCCATAGCACCTGTGGACCAACCGTAGAAGGGCAATCCCAAACCTCACAAATGGCACCGATAAACTGCCGCAAACCCTAAGGTTCAAAGGCGTTTCATGGTCATTACGTCGAGTTAGGGTTTCATTCTTCTAGATGGTCCATTGCATTACTTGCATTGTCTTCCGAATACTTTAAACTTGTAAATGGGTTCCTGACATTCGATCGTCTCCATCGACTCTCAACGTACCTGCGTGAAGTCAGCTCTAGCAGGAATTAATGCATCCGATGACCTCACATCGGGGTAAGCGAATGAACCACATGTCCTAATCATTCATTCTCGGGTGGCTAGCGACCTTCCATCATATCTCTAAGTATATACTCATGCTGCAGTAGCTCCAACATCTGGGCGATATCTCGTCATTTGCAGCAGCAACTGGCTCATTTGTCTGCACGCTGAACAGTGCCTCAATCATCATGAATATGCGATACATCAATGGTCATCACATTCTGGCTAGCCTCTAGCAGTAGCCTGATCCTCTGATGCTGATCTGCACGTCTGAGAAATCCCGTAAAAGCGATCCATCAAACGCTTATGGTGCGAAAACACAATAAGACGACGCCTCTCTATGAAATCGTATATCCCTGGAATCACGCCCTGGTCAGTTCTCGTCTGCGATGAGCTCATGCTGACGCAACTCTAGCCGTAGCTCTCTCTACCCGTATAATCATGGCAGCAAAATCATAACCAATATCGATAAGGATAGATCATAGGAATGAATATAATACTGTGCCAGGAAATGTACATCCTAAGGCTCCTTAAGCGGAGTGGCGTATCGGAAGTATGCCGCGGAACATACACACGGTACGTCACTCTCCTTAAGTCACCTACTCCATCAACCAAGCTCAACCTATGCGACGAAAGTTCGGGTCTAATACCCCCTCGACTAAGTCTAAGTTCCGTAAGATCAAGCCTAAGTTTCGAATATATACAAACGCTCTAGGCTCCGTATAGTCAAACTTAGACTCGAACCAAGGTTAACCTAGCGCTCTGATACCAATTTTGTCACGACCCGAAATAGCACGAGACTGGCCCTTGAATAATATGAAGTCTATAGGACCCCGTCTAATTCAAGTAAGCTAAAATCCCTGAAATCTAAAACCATTTTAAATAATAGATGAAGGAAAACTAGTTTTAAAGAGGTGAAGAAAACATGTTTTAAAAACAAGGTTTTTAAATAAGTAAGCCGAATACGCATTTTTAAATTCTCAAGTCTTTTTTGAAAATTTCGGCAGAGTTTCCTTTGTAAATACTGGCCCCAACCGGGGTACAACAAGAATAATATATGCACAATGATAAGAGGCATCCCAAACCGGGAGCTATCTCTTCGTCAATCGACGGTCACAACTACGCAAGCAATATAATATACAACGCCGAAGGGTGATGTAACAACTCCATTTTTAATGTACAAAGAATTGATTTAAATTCAATATATATTTGGAGTATTTATTGTGGCTGATATCTCTTTAAGTATTTATTTCACTCCATAATTACAAGAAGGAGCTTGTAGCTCATTGGTAACACCTTGCACTGCTGAACCAAGCCACCAGAGTTCAAATCCCATGCCCCACATTATTTTTGTATTTTTTTTTTAAAAATCCTTTAGAAGTCCAACAGTAAAAACGCTATAACTCACAAAACTTGAACTGAACGTAAAAAAAAACAAAATATACCATAACTCACCCCTCTAGATTCCCCGGCCTCCGACACCCCGAGTCGGCCCGACTCGGCCAAGTCGGCCGGCGGACCGGCCGACTCGGGCCGGCGCCGCCGGCCGGACTCGGCCGGACGACCGAGTCGTCAACATAGGAAGTGAGGATCTTGACTTGGTCTTCCCCCTTGCACACACTAAATTCCTTGACCGGTTACAGAAAGCCCAATAAATCTCTTTTACTCCAAAGTTTAATGATTTTTAATAATTTTATATAATTTATATATTTTTTTTAATTAAAACCCTAACCCTAGCCTAACCCTATATATACCCCCCATACCCTCTACCCTCTCATCCTAAATTCCTAAGTCCACTCTCTCAAAATCCCAAGAGAACTTTGGTACGTTAGAAAACGAGCGAAAGGCGAAGCGCTGACGAAATCGACGGCGAAATTCCGGTGATCGTGCTAGGACCTCTCAACGACGATTTGACGCACCGGCAAACCCTCTACTTCCCTCTCACTCTCTAGTGTTGTCCAAACTGGTAAGTCCCCCTTTTCTACCTTTCTTTTCTTTCATAAAAATACGACTTTACAAACCTGACGGAAATCGTAACAAACCGATTTCCGATTCGGTTTTCTATAAAATCTCACTTATCACCAATACCATAATACTTAAACATCTTTATGTTGACTATTAATCACTTAACAAATAATTTGAACAAGTTTTCTCACATGAAATGATAGCTTTTGCAATATATCGTATTTTTGCACTTAAATACCATAATGTTTAATTTTCACATTTAACCCTTTAACATTGCTATACCTTAAAGTAGATCACGAGGTAATGACCTACCTCCTCACACACTCATATGCAATCATAACACGCTACCTTGAAAACTTAGAATACGATAAAACAAGATTTTACATTAAAATACCATTTTCTTAATAAAACATTTTCTAAAAGTTCTAGGTTTGATACAATTTCAAAACAAATATCTTTTAATAGGAAATACGATAAGTTATGGACATCGATCGTTTATCTAAACCTGACTTTGTGGTGTCTAAGGCTAGGCAAGTGAGCTTAGATAACTTTAAAAGGCCCGTCTCACGATTCGTGAGCGGATCCCTCGTTCCTCACTTATACTTACCTGGCCACAATTGGCGGTGAAGAGGCCATTTGAGGCTTCTAATGACATGTCGTTTAGACCATTTAGAAATATTCTAGTTGGCTTAGGAAACCCTAGAATCAAAAATACGGAAATTTACATCTTTTATAAATAAATACCTTTTATTTTATAAAACTGTTTTCTAAAGGATTAGAATTCTACAATGTTTGCAAAGCGCCACTACAGCCCACCTTTGGGGAACTCGTTAGGGATAGTACGGTTTATCGTGCACCCTCGGGCTTAGTAGTGCGATATTCAGACCTCCGCAAGGAGCATTCGGTCTCGAAAGGTTTAAAATACGACATTTAAGAAAAATGAGATTTTTGGAAAATAAAATATTTATTAAAAATTATTCTTGTATAAACATATGTATATTTATCATTTAAACACCTATTTTATTATAAAATAAAGTTTCCACCTTTTCCTAAAAAAAGCACAAGACTAAATGTTACATTAAAATACCATGGATTTCAAATAAATCAATATTACAGATTAATATCTTTATTTATGTAATTAGGATATTTTCACTAGAAATATCACAAAATAAAATAACACTCATTATAACTATAAAGAAGAATAATAAATACTTAAGGTGTATCTTAAAAACTATACAAAAGTATTTTTACATAAAAACCCCTCAAGTTTTATAAATTACAATAATGACCCTAACAAATATAGAACTTCGACTTACATTTCTTTTGATCTGACTCGGGTTTGAGTCTGATTATTTCTGACTTGAATATGATTCAAGTCAATCTGCATTCTTTAATATTACAACTCAATATGAACACATGAATCCCAGAATCCAGTAACAATCTATACAACTTGACTAAATCAAACCTTGGATATACATCCATTATTCCGTTATTCCATTTACCTGATTATGCAGTTACAATCTGTTTACTGATATCATGGTTTTGGTCAGTCATCCAACTTACAAAATACAATACAACAATACTATCAAAACACTTCGGGGTTTAAGGGGTAGATTGGTGCGGAAGGTGTTAGAAGTGGCACGAGACGGTAAGATTAAGACACCTAACCTATATTCCGTTGCTGTTGTACCGTGGCTTAACGGTTTCTTGTACATTCCGTTTTCCCTGGTCTCTAGCATACTCAGACCCCTCTCGTATGCACTGGCATCCTTTCGTACCAAGCTACAAACAACAGCGTGAACATAATATTCTACAACATTATACTTTAGAGGATATCTCTTATTCTGTCTTTTCTTCCTTACCTTTGGGACTTACCGAGCGACCTGTTCGCTGACGACATTCTATTTCTTTCTTCTTTGAATGTCGTCAGGTGTTTTGGACCCAGCAGAGATCGAGCCCACCGGTGAAGACTTGAATCAGTTTCACGAAGACACCGTGCTCTAGACATTGTACCTTATTCTATTCAGTATTTTCATTTCCAGTTATGCCATTGTTTAGGCATCGCTTTTCATTCCAGTTGTATTTACTTTTCATGCATTGTACAAAAGAATGTTATTAATAAAGTTGCTGTTATTTCTATATCTCTTGTCTCTTCTGATTTACTTTTATATTGCGTAGATACGCTTAGCGTATGTACTTCTGAGTAAATACGTAGCGGACCTCGTCGCGTTCCCTTCGCCGTACACCGGGTAGCGGGGCATGACAGGTTTTGTTGGTGGCCTGATTGAATGAAATTCTTGTTTGTGTAGTTGGAAATTGTAAAGAAATCACAACCAAAAATTATTTGACCGCAATCAATAACAGTGTCGGTTGTAGCGCGTTAGTAAGTGCGGATCGTCCACAAGGAAAGTGTAATTGTTCGTCTTTTGAATTAGATGAGTCGAAACTTTAAAGAAAAGAAAAGAAAACAATTAATGATTTATATTTGAAGTTCAAGAATTAGAAAATCTAGATCTAATAACAAGAAAAAGATAGAATCAAGAATTGATAGTTTGATGATTTTTCCAACCAAATATCAAGAATCGAAATGAGGCTCGTAGGAATCGATCGGATTTATAGATGCGATGTAATCTTACATTAACGTATTGTTATCCTTCGATGAATTGATACTAGATCGATGATGATCGATCAAGAATTAGGGATTTCTTATGAAACTAGGGTTTCATCTTATCCCTTGTTCTTTCGTCGATATTATTTTTATTCCAGCCTCTAGTAAATTCAAGAAACGATCGTAGATCCCTAATTTCGAGCGATAAAAATCAAGAAAGCATCGCAACGAAACTAGGTCATCGATTCTTGAACTTGCTTGTGTTTACAAAGCTCGTAGGACTCAAGAATCGTTTAAAGATTTATTACATCATCATTCTATTGATCGTCTCGACTCCTAGACGAGCGGAGTTTTACTCAAACATCATCATAAGAACTACAATCATAAATTGAGATCGAATCATGATGCAAGAATTTGAAGAAAGCAAGATTAAAGAATTTCACTTTTTATTTATATCAACAATTTCGTTACAATCGCTCAAGAACTACAAGAGGAAGAAATCGATCGTCGATTTGGCTTCGCTCGTCTCCGTGAGTCGCGGATCGTCTTGGATCGCTTGCTCGGTTGAAGATCGGCTCCGCTCCTAAAAGGTTGAAGGCTTCTTGCTTGATTTGGTACTCGGGATCTTGAATTTGGATTGGAATTAGGGTTAGGGTTTCGCACAAGTCTTGTCACTAGACTTGTGGAAGAAAATGGTGTAAGAAAGAACAACCTCAACCCTTAGATCTAGGTTCCTATTTATAGACAACCAAACCCTAGATCTAGGATTTGAATTTTAAGTTTCCCTCCAAAAGTTTGTTGAGGAAATTTGAATTTCCCTCCAAAAGTTTGTTGAGGAGAAGCTTCTAGATGTAATTAGTTAGGAGGGAGCTTCTAGAATTAGTTTGTTAGGAGCTTAATCAAGATTAGCTTGCTTAATGATCTTTGCTGATCGGGAAGAAGACTCTGGAGAATTCTGGAATTTAACGGGTCAAAATGAGGTGTACCCACTGAGAGAAGGATATTGCACTGAAAATGGCATGATGATGTGGCCAAACCGCCGCGGAACCGCGGCGCAAGCCGGCTCCCGCCGCGGTTCCGTGGCTCTTTAGGGGCTTCATGGCTTGGGATTTCTGGTGCTGCTTTGGGCTGAAATATGGGCCTTTATAGGATATGTTGAATTGTATTTTCCCTTTTGGATTTCTACCAGATCTCACACCTTTGATTTGGCGTAATGTTTGATCAGCAAAAATGACAATTTTGGCTTTTCTTCCGGATTTTCCTGCACAATTTCTCAAGACAAGTGTTGCGAAATATAGGGATGATGCGATGCCATGAAATGCGGTCAATTTCCTTTATAGTGCCGGTTTTAGAGTATAACACATGTAATCTGATATTTCAGGACTGTTTTGCTAATATGTGAAATATGAATGCCGAACACTTCTAAATGAGTGCAAATGATAGGGAAATTGCCGTGTTAAAAATACATTATTTTCGACTAATCAAATTCCCCTAAACTTATTTTCGATCGTCTCGAGCGAATTGTTTTATTAAAAAGAGAAGGAGAAAATGAAGAAAGAGAAAAAACTAACTAGCACACTTTCGTAGGCAACACGATTGCACTGAGCACGTGCAACAAGCCTTTAAACCTCTAGGTGTCCCTAGTAGGAGGAGTGTTGTCTCCTGAGGGTTTTTAGCGGATTGCACCCACAAAATCCAATAATAAAAGAAAGATCATGAATATTACATTTAAACAAAAGAATTGTAAAAGAAAAGCCTTGAAAATTAGGGTTTCCAACTAAGCTAGCTTTTCGGTTGTCATGAGCCTTATCTTAATGGTCATGAAAAGATGTCAGAAATCACGTCCTCCCTCAATAAAACATCGTCTTATTCTTCATTCCTATCTTTCTTCCAAACACCGATCATATCACCCTGCGTGTGTGTAAAGGATATCCCTACACCCGTAGAATTCAATTCAAGCTATCATACTCTTGCCCATCAGCCTCAGTACTTTTTGATTAATGAATATTTAGATGAGATTGCTTACACACTTTCATGCGACCGTTAATACTTCTTGAGGTACTAACCGACCGATTACTCATGTGCTTTGCTTATTTGGCGTATTTTCCTCGTCTTGCACCACCTAAGGCATAGCAGTGACTCCCAGACCAGTTGGCCTTAGGGCACTAGGTGAAGAGGCACCCTCGCTATATATTTTTTATTGCCCTCGGCGATAACAAAACCAGTGTCCATTTTTATCACCACTTTATATTTTCTTCATTTTATTATTAATTTTTTTTTATTTCCTTCATACTTTTGGCTTTAAGACAAGAGCATTTCAAGGTATCCTCTACTATCCCGGGCTTCAAGACGTGTGTAAGTGCGAATAGCAGGGTATCAACGTTCAAAATGTTTGGCTTCCAGAATAGAAACTATTTTTCAGACTTATTTTTATCCTCAGATTAGTGACCTCCTTCATCTTACTAACCCTTGGGACAACGGCTCATAACTACTTATTACTAGTTCGTATAAGAAAACTTCAAATTTTCTTAGTTTTCTTAAATTTTTCTAATCTCATGGATGTAATTTTTCACTATCTAATCTTTTATTATCTTATTTATGTACAAAAATTGTTTTTATCTTTTTTTTTTGAAAATTTTTAAATTTTTATAGGTTTTCAAAAATAAAATGTTTTGTGCTTATGCAACTGATGATGCAAATGTTGCGAAAATAAGCACAAATCTCCCCAAAACTTGTTTTCAACAGTTTCCTCACTGTTGCCTTCTGCTAAATCTCGAAAAACCTGTAAGCTTGGGAGGAATTTATTAGTGGGGGCAAAATATTTAAGTGAAAAACCTCCCCAAACTTATTTTTGGCTCATCATTTTGTAAAAATTTTCTTTTCAAGAGCCAGAAAAAATGCCCCCCGCCAAACTTGAGTTATGCAATGTTAAGCTTTGAAAATCATATGAGGGGGTCAAAAATCAGTGGTCGATGCCAAGCTTTGCAAAGACCGAACGTTAACACCAACCATTCAAAAATTTTATCAATGCAGTTCTCGGGTTGGTGGAAGAAGAAGTGGGGAAAGGTTAAGTGGTGGAAGAGAATGTGTGTGCGTCTCATTTTGGAGAGACGATGCAGTGAATGTGATGGATTACTCGCATTCTTTTTACAGTCCATATGAAGGGGTGGAGGTTCAATTTCATTGAGTGGGAAATGATTCATCTCAACACCCGTGCTTTTCAGAAATGCGAGTTCATCAGCGAAGATCTCCTCAAAAGTTTCATCTATACCCCGAAGAATAATGTCATCACAAGGTGCGGGGTGATCTTCAGACTCTAAAAGGAGTTCATAATCAGTGTTAGTTGTTGACCCGGACATCTCGGTGGAAAAGTCCGTATGTGTATGATACATCGTTGGGTCAAATAACATATGAAAAGAGTCTAGATCGGTATCAGGAGGATCATCAAATTCGCTGCTGTCGACATCCATTGAGTCGACAGAACAGACCTGGGCAGTATGTTCGGAGGGTACACTTCCCAACTTATAAATGTTCAGCTCTATTGACCTATTCCCGAAAGATAGGGTCATAGAACCATTACGACAGTTGATGATAGCGTTGGAAGTGGCCAAAAAGGGGCGACCTAAAATCACCGGAATTTGATTCCGTGGGTTCACTACAGGCTGTGTATCAATTACAATAAAGTCCACAGGGAATATGAATTCCCCGATTTTTATTAACACATCCTCCAGTTCACCCCTAGGTTTGGTGATAGATCGTTCAGCCATCTGGAGAGTGCAATGGGTTGGCTTCAACTCTCCGATACCTAGTTGCTCATAGACTGAGTATAGAAGCAAGTTAACACTAGCGCCAAGGTCTAGTAGAGCACGGTTAATGTGTTTTTCCCCGATAGAAATGGAAATCGTAGGATATCCAGGATCCTTACGTTTCCTCGGTAATTGTTGGGGGAAAGCCGTGTCTATTGTTTTTTCCATGAAAATCTTTTTGGGCACTTGAGTCTTCCTCTTCCTAGTGCACAAGTTCTTAAGAGTTTTCGCATAGGACGGAACTTGCTGGATGGCATCTAGGAGAGGGATGTTGGTGTTAACTTGCTTAAAAATGTTCATAATCTTCTCCATATGTGGACTCAGTGTGTTTGCCCTTAACCGATTAGGATAAGGTGCTCTAGCAATAAGCGCTGGGTCCATCATAGAAGAAGGAAGTGGGGGTAGACATGATCCCAAAGGAGGAGTGAGGATCGTCTTTGGAGAACTAGAAGAGATGGGCTGGGGTGGCGAGCCTTTTGGGAAACGAAGAATAGGCTCGCAGAAAGGCGATGGGGTAGAAGAACTGGGGTCAGAATTAGGAGTGTGTGTGTGAGGAAAGGTCTCAGCCGGGGTGTTATTGATTGATTTTTCAGTATCATCAAACTCTTCCCCATCGTGATTGTCAAGCACTCTTCCAGATCTCAACGTGGTTCCATTCACAAGATGTGAATAGCCAGGATTGGGTAAAGGTTGAGCTGGAAGTTTCCCTTTCTCTCTTGCACTCATTTAGGCTTTTAGTTGTGCAATTTGTGCTTCCATCGATTTGATATTATCATTTTCAGAGACAATGATCTTCATCACATTCTTGATGGAAGATTGCAAACTTGCCGTCCCTTGGATGGATTGTTTCATGAAAGTATCCAAGGTTTGTGCTAGTGCAGAGGTATTATCATTACCGGTCAACTGCAAAGAGTTTTCATGTGGTGCAAAAGTGTTGGCCGGATTTTGGAAGTTTTGTGATTGGAAGGGGTGCTGACTCAATTGAAGTGGTGGATGCTGTTGTGGTGGAGGGACCCTTTGGAAATTGTTTTGGGTTGGATCCGTGTTTTGAGATTGTTATTGGTTCCAAGCAAAGTTAGGGTGATTCCTCCAACCCTGATTATATGTGGAAGAGAATGGATCGTTCCTAGGTCTTTGAAATGCGGCATTGGTATGCTCGGGACCTTGAAACGGAGAATTTCGTGTACATTCTTCCGTGAGATGTGAAGGATCAGAACAGCATCCACATACAGTTTTGGAGAGTGACATTTGACTTAGGGTGGCTAAAAATTTGTTTTCCATAGTCTCGAGTTTCTTTTGCATAGCCGAAATGTCAGCTCTAACTGCTATGGAAATATCATTGCCTTTCCTAGACGATTGACTCACACCCTCCCACCGTAAAGATTTTTTCAGCGAAATCTTCTAGGAATTTCCAGGCTTCTCCATCATCTTTGGTCATAAAATTGGCTTGACACATGGATTCAAGGGTCTGTCTTGTGTAAGGAGTAATGCCCTCATAAATGATTCGGCACAATTCCCATCTCGGGATGCCGTGATATGGACATTGGACTAACAGATCCTTGAAACGTTCAAGACATTTTGAAAATGTTTCATTTGGAAGCTGGGTGAATTGATAGATTTCGCTACGGACTCGAGCTGTCTTTTGGTGTGGGTAGAATTTCTTAAGGAATTCTTTGACGAATTCTTCCCAATTTGAAATGGAATGTGCGGTAGTGTTATACAGCCACTTCTCGACTATATCGCACAAAGTGAATGGGAGAAGACGAAGACGTAAAGCATCCAGAGAAAGCTGTGAAGTACCCATCATTGCGCATACATTTTCAAATTTCGTGATAAACACGTATGCGTCCTCAGACTCGAGACCGTGAAATTTTGGTAGAAGGTTGATGTATTGGGGTTTTATTTGAAAATTTTCCTCGTTGGCTGGTGGAGTGGAAAGACAGGTGGAAAGGGGACCTCGGTTAGGATAACACCTCTCTTGGAGAGAGATGCGAGGTGGATTCTGCGCACCAACGGACGGCGGCAGGGTAATGGTAAAGAAGCTCGATGGAGACGGATCCATCGATGTGGGTGTGGTGGTGGGTAAAGAAAAGGTAAGTGTAGAAATACCGACTTTAGGGTCGATCAAGGAAACGCGGACTAACGGGCACTAGAATCCCGTTGTCCAGCCTATCTTGCACTAAAAAGGGTTAGTACAAGTGGCAGCGTGATTTTATAATTAGGGGAATGATGAATGAATGCGGTGTTTGTTTTGAAAATTGGACGGATTTTGGAAAATATGATGCAACACAACAAATGCAACACACAATACCCTAAAATCTAGTGGTCACCTCGGTCCAGCTCTAGACCGCACCTAACTGCCAAAAGACAAGTCGTAGGATAGAATCCTCCACTGCTTCTTTGTCCCCCTGTGGCCAGGTAAGTGCCAGGTAAGTGGGAAGGTACTCCACTACGTAAGTAGTGGGCCTAATTAATAACCACTAGCCTTCGACACACTTGCCTTAGACACCACAAGAAAACGCGGATAAGCAATGAATTACCCACGGCCTTCTTCTGTCCTAAGTGAGCGCGACGGTCCTTAAAGTCATCTCTAGATATTTTTTAGTTAATGATGGTCAATGCGGATGCAAGTTTTGCGATTTTTAGGGCCTAGGAAGGGTAATGAACTCCCCACCTAATCTGGATTTGGTCTTTGCCCCTTAATTTTCCGTATTAATTATGCAAACAACCACAAAATCAAAACAAGCACAATTTAATTTTGCTTTTTGTGCGGCGCTGCGATTTTTGCAAAGAAACCTGGACAAAATGTTAATTGGAGCTAAAAAGAGGAGAGAGAAGAAGGTAAGAAAGCACCTGAAAGAAATTTTTTACAGAGAACCCTCAAAAAGGCCGCGGTTCCGCCGCATATGGGCTCTATTGCCGCGGAATCACGCTTGGGTAGTGAGATCACTGCACAAGATTTTTACAGAGAGCTTCTGTTCAGCTCCTGAGTCCTCTGGAAATCTCCAAAAAAATTTCCAATTGCACAGCTAGCTCCAGATTTCCTCGCAATAAACCACAACAACACGTAATAGTGTTTGTGCAAGTTTAGATCAAACAATTTAGATGGAATAAACTTTTCAACTTCAAATTTCAAAATACGAACAATTGGCACACTATCCCCTGCAACGGCGCCATTTGATTGAATGAAATTCTTGTTTGTGTAGTTGGAAATTGTAAAGAAATCATAACCAAAAATTATTTGACCGCAATCAATAACGGTGTCGGTTGTAGCGCGTTAGTAAGTGCGGATCGTCCACAAGAAAAGTGTAATTGTTCGTCTTTTGAATTAGATGAGTCGAAACTTTAAAGAAAAGAAAAGAAAACAATTCAAGATTTATATTTGAAGTTCAAGAATTAGAAAATCTAGATCTAATAACAAGAAAAAGATAGAATCAAGAATTGATAGTTTGATGATTTTTCCAACCAAATATCAAGAATCGAAATGAGGCTCGTAGGAATCGATCGGATCTATAGATGTGATGTAATCTTACATTGACGTATTCTTATCCTTCGATGAATTGATACTACATCGATGATGATCGATCAGGAATTAGGGATTTCTTATGAAACTAGGGTTTCATCTTATCCCTTGTTCTTTCGTCGATATCATTCACATTCTAGCCTCTAGTAAATTCAAGAAACGATCGTAGATCCCTAATTTCGAGCGATAAAAATCAAGAAAGCATCGCAACGAAACTAGATCATCGATTCTTGAACTTGCTAGGGTTTACAAAGCTCGTAGGACTCAAGAATCGTTTAAAGATTTATTACATCATCATTCTATTGATCGTCTCGACTCCTTGACGAGCGGAGTTTTACTCAAACATCATCACAAGAACCACAATAATAAATTGAGATCGAATCATGATGCAAGAATTTGAAGAAAACAAGATTAAAGAATTTCAACTTTTATTTATATCAACAATTTCGTTACAATCGCTCAAGAACTACAAGAGGAAGAACTCGATCGTCGATTTGGCTTCGCTCGTCTTCGTGAGTCGCGGATCGGCTTGGATCGCTTGCTCGGTTGAAGATCGGCTCCGCTCCTAAAAGGTTGAAGGCTTCTTGCTTGATTTGGTACTCGGGATCTTGAATTTGGATTGGAATTAGGGTTAGAGTTTCGCACAAGTCTTGTCACTAGACTTGTGGAAGAAAATGGTGTAAGAAAGAACAACCTCAACCCTTAGATCTAGGTTCCTATTTATAGACAACCAAACCCTAGATCTAGGATTTGAATTTTAAGTTTCCCTCCAAAAGTTTGTTGAGGAAATTTGAATTTCCCTCCAAAAGTTTGTTGAGGAGAAGCTTCTAGATGTAATTAGTTAGGAGGGAGCTTCTAGAATTAGTTTGTTAGGAGCTTAATCAAGATTAGCTTGCTTAATGATCTTTGCTGATCTGGAAGAAGACTCTGGAGAATTACGGAATTTGACGTGTCAAAATGAGGTGTACTCACTGAGAGAAGGATATTGCACTGAAAATAGCATGATGATGTGGCCAAACCGCCGCGGAACCGCGGCTCAAGCCGGCTCCCGCCGCGGTTCCGCGGCTCTTTAGGGGCTTCATGGCTTGGGATTTCTGGTGCTGCTTTGGGTTGAAATATGGGCCTTTATAGGATATGTTGAATTGTATTTTCCCTTTTGGATTTCTACCAGATCTCACACCTATGAGTTGGCGTAATGTTTGATCAGCAAAAATGACAATTTTGGCTTTCTTCCGGATTTTCCTGAATAATTTCTCAAGACAAGTGTTGCGAAATATAGGGATGATGCGATGCCATGAAATGCGGTCAATTTCCTTTATAGTGCCGGTTTTAGAGTATAACACATGTAATCTGATATTTCAGGACTGTTTTGCTAATATGTGAAATATGAATGCCGAACACTTCTAAATGAGTGCAAATGATAGGGAAATTGCCGTGTTAAAAATACATTATTTTTGACTGATCATTGCCCATGCAGGTCAGAGCTGTATGAATCTCTATCATGCAGTTCTGGTCTGCGTGAACAACCTAAGCAATATAACACAAGAACCAGCAACTAAAACATTCTTTACAATTCGTGTTTCTTGAATCTTACAAATTTCTATTCCTTGAATCTTATCATTTCATGTATTTGATTCTGTCATAATCCAAAATTTTCTTCAAGGTTATGGATTCCCTGAACAACACCAGCACCAATATCAACAACACACCTCCAGTACTACCTCTCACAACAGCTGTTCCTGCACCACCCACCGAGCGAACAGTGCTACTTGAGGCGATTCGCAGCCTTCTTGAGGGACAGCAACAACTCCTGAACCGTCCTGAGATCGACGCACCAGGGATAAAGCAATTCAGGGCTTTGCACCCCAAGCAGTTCTTTGGTAAAGGAAGCCCACTTGAAGCTGAGGAATGGGCACAAAGCATCGTAGATGATCCGGCAGCAGCACAAGTGCCAGACATAGCTTGGTTCCGTATGGCGAAGCTACAGCTCACGGATAATGCTCGTAACTGGTGGAAGGCGGAAGAAAACCATCTGGTACAGCCTATTGAATGGAAGACTTTTCGCGAGAAGTTCGACGCGAAATACTTCCCTGTGACTGCCAAGTTTTCCATGGAGCAGCAGTTCATTCATCTACAACAGGGTTCAATGTGGGACAAATCAGTAGATGAATACGACGCTGAATTCACCATGTTAAGCCGATTCGCGGCACACTTGATACCGATGGACGAGATCAGAGCCCGTCACTTTCAACAAGGACAGGACACGGAGATTCAGGCTGCTCTAGCCACGGGAAAATTTTTGACTCATGAGGATACTCTGGAAGCTGCCCGCAGTTATGAGGCAGTGATAAAAGTAAGGTGCAGACCTCAGTCTGCAGGAGTCAAACGCCCTGCCAACCAGATGGCAGGTGGATCCTCGTCCAGGCCACCTTTCGTGCCAAGGCGACCCGGAGTACCAAACCATCGTCCCAGCCCAGCCTTTTGCACCAACTGCAACAGAACTGGACATATGATGAAGGACTGCCGTCGAGCCAACCGCCTTTGCTTAGTCTGCCGCTCAGCTACTCATGATATTGGGTCTTGTCCCCAAAGACAAAACCCAGTTGGTGCACACAGGCCAGCAATTACCTATCCGCAGCGACCAGCTCTTCAGGCACCTGCTCCAAGACCTGCACTCCCTGCACCACCCAGAGGACCACAAGCTGCACCACCTCTTCGTCAGTTCCATCAAGCTCAAAGGAACGTTCCGAGGAATGCTCCTCAGGCCAGGAGGAATGTACCAAGGCGCCAGGCTTTCACGATGTCCGTGGAAGAAGCTGAGGCCACTGGCCAAGTCATCACTGGTAAACTTTTCTTTTCAAACTTTGCTTTTCTATTCTGCTACTTAGTTACATATTTCCTATACCTAAAACAAATACCATATACCTTAGGTACAATCTTAGTATCCTCAATCCCTGCACTTGCACTGTTTGATATTGGAGCATCACACTGCTTTATGTCGCAACGGTTTGTTCGAACCCATGCGATTCCAGTGTCACCGCTTGTATCCAGCTGGAATGTCAGTTCAGGAAATGGCATTCTAAAGGAAACTATGGGATACAGCTTGTGTCCAGTCGTCGTCTGCAGAAGAGAGTTTTATGCTGACTTCAAAGTGCTAGACATACCGAACTTCGATGTGGTTCTAGGAATGGATTGGCTTGGAACTTTTTATGCTACCATAGACTGTCGTCAAAGGAGGGTAGTATTCGAGATTCCAGACCATCCGGTCATCTATTTCAAAAGCGGAGACCGTACACTAGAGCCAAGTACCCACAAAGCGAAGCCAAGAGAAGCAGTAGTTGCAGCAGCTCAAGCGGAGGAAGAATCAAGACCAGATGTGGTTCGAGAGTTCGACGATATATTTCCTGACGATATATCAGGTTTGCCTCCCAATCGAGCTCTTGAATTCAGTATTGATTTAGTACCAGGAGCACAACCGGTGATCAAAGCACCCTATCGTTTAAGTCCGGAAGGTTTGAAGGAAGTCCTAACACAGTTGGACGAATTACTGGCAAAAGGATGTATTCGTCCCAGCACTTCAAGTTGGGGATCACCTGTATTACTTGTGAAGAAGAAGGAAGGTTCATACAGAATGTGCATCGATTACAGAGCCTTGAACGAAGTCACTATAAAGAACAAGTATCCACTCCCGCGCATCGATGATTTATTCGATCAGCTAAGTGGATCTTATGTTTTCTCTAAATTAGATCTTCGTTCAGGTTATCATCAAGTGAGGGTCTAGGAAGCTGATATTCACAAAACAGCTTTCAGAACTCGCTATGGACATTACGAATTTCTAGTGATGCCATTTGGAGTGACCAACGCACCTGAAATATTCATGAACTTTATGAATCAAGTTTTCCGGGAGTACATAGATAAGTTTGTTGTCATCTTCATCGACGACATCCTGGTGTATTGTAAGAGCCGGGAAGAACATGCAGAGCACCTACGAATTGTCCTAGAAACTCTTCGACAACATCAGCTTTATGCCAAGTACAGCAAGTGGGAGTTTTAGCTAAATCAAGTTGGTTTTCTTGGACATATCGTATCAGGAGAAGGAATCTCTGTGGATCCAGCGAAAGTTTCGGCAGTTAGCGAATGGCCTACACCAAAGTCAGTGAAGGATATTCGAAGTTTCTTGGGTTTAGCTGGATATTACAAAAGGTTTATTGAAGGCTTTTCGAAGATAGCAACGCCCCTGACCAAGCTCACACGTAAAGATGAAGAATTTGTGTGGTCAGAAGCATGCGAACAAGCTTTCGTACAACTCAAGTCAAGGTTGACATCAGCACCTATTCTCGTCATACCGGATCTATCTGGAGGATTCGAAGTGCATTGCGATGCATCCGGTAAGGGATTAGGCTGTGTTCTACATCAGCACGGTAAGGTTGTGGCTTATGCTTCAAGACAGCTGAAGATTCACGAGCGCAATTATCCGACGCATGATCTGGAGTTGGCAGCCATCATCTTTGCTCTCAAGATTTGGCGTCATTATCTACTTGGTGAATGAGTGAACATCTACACAGATCATAAGAGTTTAAAGTACGTGTTTACTCAGAAGGAGTTGAATATGCGGCAGAGAAGATGGTTAGAATTCATGGCGGACTTTGACATCAACTTGCAATATCACCCAGGGAAGGTGAATGTAGTACCTGATGCTCTTAGTCGTCAACCATTAGCAATGAATCTCACCGCTCAATGGAAGCTTCAACAAGACTTGCATCAGATGGAAATTGAAGTAATCATGCCAGGTAATGTTTCAAGTTTGATGAATTTACATGTTCAATCAACCATTGTCAATCAGATCAAAGCAGCTCAAGCAAGCGATGCTAAGTTGCAAAAGATCAGAGAACAAGTGGAGAATGGACTCAGAACAGACTTCATCATCTATGAAGACGGATCTTTGAGGTACGGCAGCAAATTGTATGAATCAAAAGGTCCTGTTCGGGAAGAGTTAATGAAAGAAGCTCACAGCTCTCCCTATTCAGTACACCCTGGAGGTACCAAAATGTACAATGATCTACGTCAGAATTACTGGTGGCATGGAATGAAGCGTGAAGTAGCCAGAAGCATCGCAAAATGTTTGGTGTGTCAGCAAGTAAAGGCTGAACATCACAGGACAACTGGACTACTTCAACCATTACCAATACCAGAATGGAAGTGGCAACACATCACGATGGATTTTGTGACTGCTCTTCCTCGTAGCACAAAGGGTAACGATGCGGTATGGATCATTGTGGATCGATTCACAAAGTCGGCTCACTTCATCCCATTTCGAGTTGGCCAATCTACCAAGACACTAGCGAAGAAGTACATAGAGTTAATAATCTACTTAAGATTTAAACTCTTCATAATGTACTATCTCTAATACCGATGAAATCATACAGGAAATTGTGAGACTTCATGGAGTACCGGTCTGCATTTTCTCCGATCGTGACACCAGGTTCCGATCGCAATTTTGGCAGAGTCTGCAAGCAAACTTGGGAACAAGTCTGAACTTCAGCACGGCTTATCATCCACAAACAGAAGGTCAGTCAGAACGAACTATTCAGATCTTGGAGGATATGCTTAGAGCATGTATGCTAGACTTCAAAGGATCGTGGGAAGATCACCTACATCTTATAGAGTTTTCTTACAACAACAGCTACCAAGCAAGCATAGGAATGACACCTTTTGCAGCACTGTATGGAAGGAAGTGTCGATCGCCATTAAGTTGGGATGACATCGGAGAGAGGGAACTCTTGGACCAGAGATGATAGAAGCAACTGTTGATGTAGTTCGTACTATCAGGGAAAGGATGCGCATAGCCCAAGATCGACAGAAGCACTGGGTTGATGCAAAGAGACGACACTTGGAGTTCCAGCCAGGAGATCACGTATTCTTGAAGATATCTTCGAACCGCGGAGTGATCCGTTTTGGAAGACGGGGTAAGCTAAGTCTGAGATATATTGGACCGTTCGACATACTCGAACGAGTCGGTGAAGTGGCATACCGCTTAGCGCTTCCACCTTCATTGGAAGGAGTGCATAATGCGTTCCACATATCCCAACTCAGAAGGTATGTGAGTGACCCCAGCCATGTTCTCGATCATTCCGAGCTCACTATACAGCCCGATTTGTCTTGTGAGCAACAGCCTGTAGAGATCCTGGACAGGAAAGTGAAAACACTTCGGAACAAGAAAGTTAACTTGGTTCGAGTGATGTGGAGGAAAGACACTCCAGGAGAGTCCACTTGGGAAAGCGAGGATGAAATGCGTATAGATATCCACACCTCTTTCTAAACTAGTCCTCAAATAAAAGTTGTAAATTTCGAGGACGAAATTTTTGTAAGGAGGGTAGACGGTAATAACTCCATTTTTAATGTACAAAGAATTGATTTAAATTCAATGTATACTTGGAGTATTTATTGTGGCTGATATCTCTTTAAGTATTTATTTCACTCCATAATTACAAGAAGGAGCTTGTAGCTCATTGGTAACACCTTGCACTGCTGAACCAAGCCACCAGAGTTCAAATCCCATGCCCCACATTATTTTTGTATTTATTTTTGTTTAAAATCCTTTAGAAGTCCAACAGTCAAAATTCCATAACTCACAAAACTTGAACTGAACGTAAAAAAAACTAAATAAACCATAACTCACCCCTCGAGATTCCCCGGCCCCCGACACCCCGAGTCGGCCCGACTCGGCCGAGTCGGCCGGCGGACCGGCCGACCCGGGCTGCCGCCGCCGGCCGGACTCGGCCGGACGGCCGAGTCGTCAACATAGGAAGTGAGCATCTTGACTTGGTCTTCCCCCCTGCACACACTAAATTCCTTGACCGGTTACAGAAAGCCCAATAAATCTCTTTTACTCCAAAGTTTAATGATTTTTAATAATTTTTATATATTTTTTAGATTTTTTATAATTAAAACCCTAACCCTATATATACCTCCCATACCCTCTACCCTCTCATCCAAAATTCCTAAGTCCACTCTCTCAAAATCCCAAGAGAACTTTGGTACGTTAGAAAACGAGCGAAAGGCGAAGCGCTGACGAAATCGTCGGCGAAATTCCGGCGATCGTGCTAGGACCTCTCAACGACGATTCGACGCACCGGCAAACCCTCTACTTCTCTCTCACTCTCTAGTGTTGTCCAAACCGGTAAGTCCCCCTTTTCTACTTTTCTTTTCTTTCATAAAAATATGACTTTACAAACCCGACGGAAATCGGAACAAACCGATTTCCGATTCGGTTTTCTATAAAATCTCACTTATCACCAATTCCATAATACTTAAACATCTTTATATTGACTATTAATCACTTAAAAATAATTTGAACAAGTTTCTCATATGAAATGATAGCTTTTGCAATATATCGTATTTTTGCACTTGAATACCATAATGCTTAATTTTCACATTTAACCCTTTAATATTGCTATACCTTAAAGTAGATCACGAGGTAATGACCTACCTCCTTACACACTCATATGCAATCATAACACGCTACCTTGAAAACTTAGAATACGATAAAATAAGATTTTACATTAAAATACCATTTTCTTAATAAAACATTTTCTAAAATTTCAAGGTTTGATACACTTTCAAAACAAATATCTTTTAATAGGAAATACGATAAGTTGTGGACATCGATCGTTTATCTAAACCTGACTTTGTGGTGTCTAAGGCTAGGCAAGTGAGCTTAGGTAACTTTAAAAGGCCCGTCTCACGATTCGTGAGCGGATCCCTCCTTCCTCACTTGTACTTACCTGGCCACAATTGGCGGTGAAGAGGCGATTTGTGGTTTCTAATGAATTGTCATTTAGACCATTTAGAAATAGTCTAGTTGGCTTAGGAAACCCTAGAATCTAAAATACGGAAATTTACATCTTTTACAAATAAATTCCTTTTATTTTATAAAACCGTTTTCTAAAGGATTAGAATTTTACAATCTTTGCAAAGCGCCAATACAACCCACCTTTGGGGAATCCGTTAGGGATAGTATGATTTATCGTGCACCCTCGGGCTTAGTAGTGCGAGATTCAGACCTCCGTAAGGAGCATTCGGTCTCGAAAGGTTTAAAATACGACATTTAAGAAAAATGTGATTTTTGAAAATAAAATATTTATTGAAAATTATTCTTGTATAAACATATGTATATTTATCATTTAAACACCTATTTTATTATAAGATAAAGTTTCTACCTTTTCCTAAAAAAACCCAAGACTAAATGTTACATTAAAATACAATGGATTTCAAATAAATCAATATTACAGATTAATACCTTTATTTATGTAATTAGGATATTTTCACTAGAAATTTCACAAAATGAAATCACACTCATTATAACTATAAAGACGAATAATGAATACTTGAGGTGTATCTTGAAAACTATACAAAAGTATTTTTACATAAAACCACCTCAAGTTTTATAAATTACAATAATGACCCTAACAAATATAGAACTTCGACTTACATTTTTTTTGGTCTGACTCGGGTTTGAGTCTGATTATTTCTGACTTGAATATGATTCAAGCCAATTTACATTCTTTAATATTACAACTCAACATGAACACATGAATCCCAGAATCCTGTTAACAATCTATACAACTTGACTGAATCAAACCATGGATATACATCCATTATTCCGTTATTCCATTTACCTGATTATGCAGTTACAATCTGTTTACTGATATCATGGTTTTGGTCAGTCATCCAACTTACACAATACAATACAATAATACTATCAAAATACTATGGGGTTTAAGGGGTAGATTGGTGCGGAAGGTGTTAGAAGTGGCACGAGACGGTAAGATTAAGACACCTAACCTATATTCCGTTGCTGTTGTACCGTGGCTTAACGGTTCCTTGTACATTCCGTTTGCCCTGGTTTCTAGCATACTGAGACCCCTCTCGTATACACTGGTATCCTTCCGTACCAAGCTACAAACAACAGCGTGAACGTAATATTCTACAATATTATACTTTAGAGGATATCTCTTATTCTGTCTTTTCTTCCTTTCCTTTGGGACTTACCGAGCGACCTGTTCGCTGACGACATTCTATTTCTTTCTTCTTTGAATGTCGTCAGGTGTTTTGGACCCAGCAGAGATCGAGCCCACCGGTGAAGACTTGAATCAGTTTCACGAAGACCCCGAGCTCTAGACATTGTACCTTGTTCTATTCAGTATTTTCATTTCCTGTTTTGCCATTGTTTAGGTATCGCTTTTCATTCCAGTTGTATTTACTTTTCATGCATTGTAAAAAAGTATGTTATTAATAAAGTTGCTGTTATTTCTATATCTCTTGTCTCTTGTGATTTACTTTTATATTGCTTAGATGCGCTTAGCGTATGTACTTCTGAGTATATACGTAGCGGACCTCGTCGCGTTCCCTTCGCCATACACCGGGAAGCGGGGCGTGACAGGCGAGGATCAAAACCCAAAAGGAAACTCAAAATCAACAAGAAAACTATAATGCTACAATGCGCGACTCTAAGGCCAAAATAATACACGACTGGTTTTCTAAGTCTGAAATAATATACAAGTCTTTTTGATGGAATTACTAGATACAACTGATTAAAATAAATACAAGGGTGGTCACGATGCGAGTGAACCCACCTACCAAAGCAATCACCCAGAAAGGAAGCAGTGTGCCAGAAAAGCCGCAATGAAACCTGTACGGCAAAACCTGTAAGAACTGTGGCACAACAGGGGTGAGTTGCCAACTCGTGTGTAGAAAACATCACAGAGCAGAAATCGTATGTATGACTCATCCTAGGTCAAACGATCAGTAATAATATATCCTCAATATGAATAAGCCTGAAGCATGATAAGGTGGAAAGGGTAAACATCTATACATAAGTGTAGTACCAAGTGCTCGTGCCAATGCCTCAAGTAGCAACATATCATAAATGTGAGGTAGGATCAATGTAATCAGTGCCAACTATAGCATGAAGTCTATAAGTATGTGGATGTCATCCAACTATGTAATCAAAGTCCGTATGTATGTGGATCTCATCCACGTGTCAACAAATGGCACAAAACATCCTGCATGTAAATATCATAAAACATATGCATGGAAGTATGAGGATATAAATCAATGTGTGTCCCTCGCGACACATCAAAATCATAGAACCTGAGTGTCCAACATCGACATTCGAAAACATCATGAAACCTGTGCCAAGCATCGGCATGCAAATCCTCATATATATAGGGCTCCGTCAGTCCGGATCGGCCCACGGGCTCCGTCAGTCCGGATCGGCCTGTATCATCTCTCAACACCGGTCGGTATCCTCGAATATCCGCCGAGCTCAAATACAATCACCGGTGGGTAGTAGTCCCTCTGCCAGGCTCACCGTCTGTATACACAACATCCGTTTCTTGCCCTAGGGTACCATACCGGGCCCCACCATGTATCCGCACACGTTTCACTCCTCCTCCTCGCATGGGGTATATACATATCAGAACCGATAAATCTCATGTGGACGCACTGAAATATCATATCAAGAGGAACCGTGTTTTTAAACATTGCATGCTTTCTTTTAAAATGACAACGGTTCTCAAATCCAGAAATCTCATGAAAACGGCATATCTCAATGCGTAAAATCATAAAGTATGATGTATTCGACATATGATAGAATGTAAGCATATCCATATATCATGCAACATAAAACAGTAATATGCACATATCGAGGGAAAATAGCTCTTTAAAATGAATCCAGTTTCAAAATATATCTTGCGGTTCCCAAATCTCCAAAAATCAAGCCAGAATCATCTATGTACATGCAAATACGTATGTATGCAAGTATGGGTGTACAATATATGTGTACGCAAGTATGTCATGTAAGGAGTCATATCCTGATGCAACAATCCTACTGTTTAGTGACATGGCAATTATCGATGATGAAGTATGTGAGCCAGCAAGTAAGTGTACGTGGAACATACGCATCATCGATAATGGTGCTGGTGTCCTGGCAACATGGGTTTAATATAACAGTAAACACATTTAAACATGCAATGCGATGCGAATAGCAAGAATATGCGGAAAATGAATAATAAATACAACAATGTACAATATACATCAATATGTAAGTGTCATACAGTTTTGCCATTTGAAATAAAACGAATCGTGGTGTTTAGAAAAATATGGGCCACGGTGTTTTTAAGAAAAGATGCGTCTTTTGAAAATATCCGTAGAATCTCTTGGCCCGTCTTTAAAAATACTCATGATTCGTTAGTTTTTGAAATAGGTATGAATCGGGTCTAGTCTAACATATACTAAGTACTACAGAACTAAACGAACAGTCTAACCGAAAGGGTAAGGGAAACCACCTAAATCTGAATCGATTACATATAAATAAAATAGTCGGTGATCCCACCTCAATAGTATCACATACGATACAATATACAATATGACATGCTCGAGTCAAGAGTGCAGATCTATCATCAATATATAGCTCGTACGTAAGTCCGTCGTACGGCATCCCAAATCTGGGTACGGGTCGAATCTCATATTTATCTCGTTAATTATCTGGTACCCTTATCATCATGTCTCAGGAACTGGGGTACTGATCTAAGTCTAGTACAAATTGATACCATCTATATAGATATATGTGCGTGTATGAAAACACACGCCTAAAGGTCCGCTATAACTCATGTCGTATCTCATAATACGAACCACATCATATCACCGATCTCATGTCACCATACCCAAACTCATCGACTCATCTCCAAATATCATCCACTATCATCATCATCCAACTATAGGTACACATGTATATATATACATAGTTCCATACCTATGTGTGCATATATATACGTATCCCTAAGTACGCACAAGTATAACAAAGTAAGCATGTGTGTGCATGTGAGTGTAAACCTTATTCTAGGGCTCGCGACTAAACTAACTATGCGACACCATCATCCAATGATACTAAAATTATCCATAAATCTGAAAGTCTATCTAGATAATAGTAACCTCATAATAACATATAATTATATCCATAATATATATATATATATATATATATCTCATATACTATACTACGAACTGCGGGGGTGCTATGCGCCATCCACCCGACTTCCCCCGTAGATGTGTATCTACTCACCTTGATCTTGCTTGCCGATGTCGATGTTGCCATTTTCTTCTTCATCGTCTCAAATCATCTTTAAGTCTATGTTACCGACCCCGGTACTTACGGGGAGGCGGAATAGGTAAAAAACAAAATTTTAACACAACGTAACATAGACCAAAACTTGAGGATCTTTGCCAAACCATTGCTAACAAACTACATGAGGTTCTATCTACTATGCAAGGAGATTATACATCATGCTACTAGTCCTTCGAGTCTTCACCGCTATCCTCCTCGTCTCCGTAGGATTCATGGGTCGATTCAGATCATGGTCACTTCCGCGGCCTCCCTGAGTCGAAGACGATCAACCCGAGAGTCTGTAGTCCGAGCTCCACCTCAAGCCGAGGTAACTAGGGCAACAAGTTTGCTATGCTTGATGTCCTAGGTGGTGTAGAAGAAGAAGATGGATTTGTTTATCTATTTAGTTTCTATTTTTCTCAACACAACAGAGCAATAGAAAAATCTAGAGAGGAGAAAAAGGGAGGAACTATGGGAGCTCTCTTTTGGATGAGAGAGAATGCCAAAGAGATAATGATCCATAGAAAAAATAAAAACCAATCTTTTATGATAATTATGATGGCTAATTTTGATTTGACCACTATCATGTCTTGATAAAGCTAAAGAAGAGTCTAAAGCTCACAAGAAAAATCCAAGTCAACAATGGTCAACTAGGTCAAATTTTCAAGCATGGTCAAATGGTCAAAGCAATTAGTCATAACACAATTATCATTAAAAAGATTAGTAAATATTTTCCTCACCTCATAATGGTTTTGACCGAATCAACGGTCAAAACCCTAATGAGGCAACTCCTTCATCGCGAATCATAACCGTGCATACACACCCGCATCCGCATTCCGTAGAATGCGAATGCACAGAAGACAAAACTTATCCATCTATACAATACTAGGATCCGGCTTAAACCAAAGCCCACTAGTATCGTCTGCCCGAATATCATACACGCCCAAGTTCACGTAAGTGATCGTAGCCTTGCCGTAAAACCATACGACATCTACACCTTTTGCCCAGTGCAGGAAAACTCTCTGTGTGGGACCCTAAAGACTCGACACTACGCTGGCAGTGGGTTTAACCACAGACCGCAAGCGGCACTAGCTGTACGTAACGGTCCCCAGGTAGATGTCGATAAGAAGGCCGATGAGGTAAACCAATCCGAACTCCTACTGAGCCTGAATGTGACAATCTCTGTACAGTCCGGTCTGTTCATCTAAGAGTATCGCATGTCGGGCCTAGGGGGCGATAAACGTCATACCCCTAATAGCGGTACAAGTAGTGCCGGAGTGTAGCCCAGAACACCCTGAGAAACTATTGGAAACACTACCAGTAATTCTCGCTTGCCCTGGCCAGGGACTTTGTGTAATGGCTCTCCTAGACACAGCACGATATCAACCCCCGATACCGGGAGAGACGAATCCTATCTAACCGGTACTGCCTCCAATTGCTTCGGGACTGCACCCAACTACTACCTATTTGCACGACTCCTTTGAGCCATGGTAGGGTAGTAATCAAAGTATAGTGGGAACACACTCGAGGCGAAGTAGCAGTGTCAAGTCGACGGACTAAGCTGTACTCCTGTCACCTGGGAACTGTTATCTGACGATAGGTATAGTACAAACCAACAGTTCCTGAAGAGTCCTGTCTAGTATACTTGTAACCTAACGAGCTCCCGCAAACTATCTCCAGTACGACGTACTAATGGCTGTGGGATAGACCATCTTCCCTGCTGGGATGAGAAGCGTATACGCTAGTCTACTCCGGAGTATCGACGCCCCGTCTCGATAATCCTACGACTAAGGACCTGTATAAGGATGTGCTTGTAGATTACCCAGCCCCCACTAGTGTGACTGCCATCACAAGGCTAGTAATCAAGCAAAGATCCTAAGGGCTCCACTAATATATATAAGCGATATGCTAAAAGAAACGCATGCACATATTGAAGTAGAAACAAACCAAGTAGCATACTACCATTTTGAGCAAGATTGCCTATACAACAGTAAATAACCAAAGCTTCCATTAAGTAATATACAAACTAGTATGATACAGTGGTGGCCTCTCGGGCATATACACTAATAATCTCCCACTTGCACTAGGGCCATGTATTGGCTTAACGAAGACCTATCATCTCGATCAGTCGCTCGAAATGAGTCTGGGGGACGGCATTCGTGAGTGGATCTGCAGTGTTATTCCCCGAATCTACTCTCCTCGCCTCGATCTCCCGGCGATCTACGATCTTCCTGATCAGGTAGTACCACCTCAAAATGTGTCTGGACTTCTGATGGGACCTGGGTTCCTTCGCTAAAGATATAGCGCCGTTGTTGTCACAATACAGCGGTATTGGATCAACAATGGTAGGAACCACCTGAAGCTCCGTGAGGATCTTCTTCATCCAGACAGCTTCCTTTGCGGCATCGCAAGCAGCTATGTACTCCGCTTCCATAGTTCAGTCAGCAACGGTTTCCTGCTAGGAGCTCTTCGAGCAAACCGCCCCTCCATTGAGGGTAAAGACATAACCCGACATGGACTTGGAGTCATCCTTGTCACTCTGGAAGCTGGAGTCAGCAAAGGCCTCAATCTGGAGGTCTTTTCCACCATACACCAAGAACATCTCCTTAGTCCTTCTCAGGTACTTGAGAATGTTCTTTACTGCTATCCAGCGCTTCTCCCCTGGGTCCGACTGATACCGGGTTACAATGCTTAATGCATATGCTACATCTGGTCTGGTACACAACATCGCATACATTATAGAGCCTACCGCAGATGCGTAGGGTATAGATGGCATGCGAGCTCTTTCCAAATCAGTCTTGGGAGACATTTCTTTGGAGAAGGTGATTCCGTGACAAGCTGGTAGATTACCGCGCTTTGAATCTTCTATACTGAATCGTTTCAGTATGGTGTCGATGTACCTTGACTGCGAAAGTCCCAACATCCTCTTAGATCTATCACGATTGATCTGGATCCCCAGAATGTAGTTGGCATCACCCAGGTCCTTCATGGAGAACCTCTGTGACAAAAATCCTTTGACTGACTGTAGCATAGGAATGTCATTTCCTATTAGGAGAATGTCATCCACGTACAAGACGAGGAATACCACAGTTCTCCCTACAATCTTACTGTAAATGCATGGTTCATCCGGATTTTTGATAAAGTCGAATTCTTTGACAGTATCATCAAAGCAGATGTTCCAACTCCGTGATGCCTGCTTTAGTCCATAAATGGACTTAAGAAACTTACACACTTTACCGCTGCTCCCACTCTGAATGAAACCCTCCGGCTGATCCATATAGACACACTCTTCCAAATTTCCATTTAGAAAATTCGTCTTTACGTCCATCTGCCAGATCTCATAATCGTGGAAGGCAGCAATGGCAAGAAGGATCCGAATGGATTTGAGCATAGCTTCTGGAGAAAAGGTTTCGTTATAGTCCAAACCAGGTCTTTGACGAAAACCCATTACAACAAGTCTAGCTTTATTGGTTTCAACCTGCCTATCTACACCAATCTTCTTTCTGAAGATCCATTTGCAGCCTACGGGTTTTACCCCTTCTGGAGTAATGTCCAAAGTCCAAACTCTGTTGGTGTACATGGACTCCATCTCGGTCCGCCTTGCATCTAGCCATTTCACTGAGTCACCGCTCTGAATGGCTTGCTGGATGATAGTAGGCTCATCATTTTCAATGATGCAATCCTCTCGATCCCCGTCTATGAGAAAACCATAGTATCTCTCGGGCGGATGAGACTGCCTACTACTCCTGCGGAGTGGCACTGGGATGTCCGGTTCTCCTGAAACTTCTGGTTCTACCAAGCTTTTAGTAATAACTTGTGGTTCTGGAATTTCTTCAAGTTTTATTGCGCTTCCACTTATCTGATTTTCTAAAAACTCAGTTTCTAAGAAGTGGGCATGACGAGAAACAAAGACCTTTTGCTCCTCTGCGTAATAGAAAACATGCCCCTTGGAGTTCTTTGGGTACCCTACAAACTTACACTGTACTGAGCATGCCTCGAGCTTGTCCGCATGCTGCTTTTTTACAGGAGCCGGACATCCCTACGTATTAAGATACTTAAGACAGGGTTTCTTCCCACTCCATATCTGATATGGTGTGGTAGGCACTGACTTAGTAGGAACTTGGTTCAAAAGATAAGCAGCTGTTTCTAGTGCATAACCCCAGAAAGATCGCGGTAATTCAGCCTTACTCATCATGGAACGGACCATATCTAATAGCGCCCGATTCCGCCTTTCTGATACACCGTTGTGTTGTGGTGTGTATGGAGGAGAAAGCTGAGAGAGAATTCCATTCTCTTTTAAGTAGCCCAGAAACTCGGCACTCAAGTATTCACCACCTCGATCAGATCTCAGTGTCTTGATACTTTTGCCTGTTTGTTTTTCAACTTCATTCTTGTATTCCCGAAATTTCTCAAAGGCCTCGGATTTATTCTTCATCAGGAAGACATGTCCATGCCTAGAGAAATCATCTGTAAAAGTAGTGAAGTATGAATAACCACTTCGCGCATGTGTAGACATTAGACCACACACGTCACTGTGTATGAGTCCCATGAGCTCCCTCGCTCTTACTCCGTATCCGGTGAACGGAGTCTTTGTCATCTTTCCCATGAGACAAGATTCACAAGTAGCATAAGACTGATACTAGAACAGATTCAAGTATCCTTCTTTATGTAACTTTGTTAACCGTGTCTCATTAATGTGACCCAGTCTACAATGCCATAAGAAAGCCTGATTTGTTTCCGGGGACTTTCTTTTAAGTGTATTCTGGACACTGAAATCCTGAGCTTGATTCAGTACGTATATTCCGTTTTCTAATGTACCTGACCCAATCAGAACTTGATTTAGGTGCATGTGGACCACATCGCTTTTAAAAGTAAAATCATATCCTTCCTTAGAAAGTAAGGATACAGATATGATTTTACAAGCCATACTAGATACATACAAACAGTTACGCAGAATCAATATCTGCCCACTTGTCAATCCAAGGTGATATTCCCCTACGGATTCAGCGTCCACGCTCATTCCGTTGGCAACCCTGAGAGTCATATCACCTATCCTGATAACTCTACAGTTTCTCAAGGCCTATAATGAATTATAGATGTGAGATCCTGATCCGGTATCCAGTACCCAGGAAGTAGAGTTAATTGACATACAGTTTTCTATTACAAACACACCCGAAGCCGAAGCCACAACATGCTTCGAAACCTGGCTACTGGCTTCGCTAGCCCTGTAATCCTTCTGCCAATGTCCTTTCCCGTACCAATAGGGACGTCCCTCCTTCACTATATCCAGTCCTGAATCTTTTGCCCTTCCCTTTCCTTCTACATCCCTGGTTTCCTTCAGTGTGTAAGTAGAGAGTAGAGACTGTAGAATCAAGTCAGTATTTGACCCGTTCTTCAACGTGGTCTTCAGGTCCGTGAGCTCATCAAAATAGCTAGTCTCTGTAAGGACGTTGTCCCCTACAGATGTCCCGACAGCCGATCTCGCTTGAAGCAATTCGTTCGAGGTCTCATATCTTGCGATACGAGATTGCTCTCCTTATAAATCTTTGTTATGGAGGAAGACAGAAACTAAGTCCATCTTCTCGTGCTGCCTCTGGTATGCACCATCAACTGAGGCCAACACGAGGCACTTGGCATTCGCACGGTCTTTTTCCGATGTCTTACGGATATCAATATCCGCGACAGTGGAAACCGGTCCTGAGAGCAGGGGTTTGATTAGTTAAGGGTGTCCCAGCTTGTCATCGGTAATGGACATCTGGACAGACCTTTGCCAGTTATAACAGTCAGATTCAGTCATTTTATTATCTAGATGTAACCTATGTCTGGTTACTGGGTCGCTGCAATTAAGAGAGAGAGAGAAGAAAACACTTAACATGATGCTCTTGCAAGTTTAGATTGGTTTTTAGTTTATCTAAACAGGATGGCTCCCACTGTTTCACGAATCCTTCTTCAAACCATAAAAGAAGAATCAGTCAGGATTAATCTCACCGTACAATACTTGCTTAACCGTTTAGCCAGGCTGGTGTCGGTACTTCGAGAGAGGTTTTATGACACTTTCGCGAAGTTTCTTAATTAAATAACCTCTTTTCCCTGTGGGCGTAGCCCCGCTAACACCATTCTAGACACCTACTTGGTTTATAGCATTGATCGTTAACTGAAGAAATCTCCTGAGGAGTAGCAGATACTCACAGTAGGATCGGGATCCAAATATCATTGTGTGATAATGCTGAAGGAATCCTACCAACATTATCAAACTCCAAATGGTATACAGCACTAGCAAGTTTCAATTTCCATAGAAACTCTCGATGTGGATTTTTACCCCATGCTCTTATGACCTTGACTAAGGCAAACAAATCATAAGTCACATGTCAAGTTCTACCCGTCATTGTCCAGGTTGATTTGAACCCACCCGTATATACCCTTGACTAAGTCCAACAAAGTAATACGACTGTCCTAAACCAACGCATCTATCTATGCAACATATGAATACCCAGCAGCCACCACTCACTATGCCTTGACTAAGGCCAACAAACATAGTTTGAATACTATTGAATATTCATACGAAATGACGGAGGGCTATGAATGGTTTTGGCTAAACCGTGAACGTAGTGAACTTGATATAATCGAATGAACCTGATAGCTTTTAAAAGGAGTGGTTTAAGCTCCGCGTTTTTAAAAGTTTTTCTGGTTTGAAAAAACTAAGAGGTTTTGAAATTGTTCCAATGATTCAGCTTTGGTTTGTTTTCTTTGCATTAATTTAATGTGTCCCATCAATTAATCCTACCATTGCATAAAACAACGAAAATATGACGTACGTTTATGCCATCCGCATTCGCCACGGGGCCCGTCATCACCCGTTAGGTTACTTAACGAACGACAGAGCGGGGGCTTGACTAGCGCGGATGTAAAACATAAGCAACGCATACTAGATATCATATATAGATATATACATTCGTCTAATGCAATTATAGATATTACAGATCACAGATGAACACATTGGATATGCTAGGAATCCGCATTTCGTTCGAGCCTGCAACGAAAGACGGATTACAAGGTCGCGATGAATAGCTAAACCCCACCCTAGACCCCTACGGGTGCGGCAAACTACCCGCCAAGTACCCGAAGTGATGCAACCTCCCTTAACAACGTGAGTAGGCCACTTGGCACTTCAAAGTACCCGGTAGTTTGTGCGCCCCACCTTGGGTCTATGCTAGGAGCAAAAACAGTAAAAGAAATAATATACATTGGCGGCTACAACCTCAACCCGGATGTGCGGCCATAAAATAATATTACATCAAATTACAAATTTTACATTGAATGAAAAATGAAAAAACTCTCATCTCACATCCCCGGCTATTTATCATGACAATCCAACAAGTTCATATACACAAACCAATATCACAGATCACAGATATGCACAACCCCCACTAATCGACGTATAGCGATTAGTAGACGGTCAGTACATATATCTCATCACAGAAGATCCGATTAGCTAAAGTACTTCGAATTTCGATCGATTACCAGATTTGAGTCTACCCCAAGCACAACACAATACTCAAAAAAATCTGGGCAGAAACAAAATATCAGAGAAACCATAAAACACCAAGATAGACATTCTGCAGGAAAAACGAGCTGACTCGGAGTCGACTCGACGGCGGATCCGCGGCGAAACCCATGGTTTCGCCGCGCTTCGGCGGCGGTCTCACCGAGTCAGGATCTCGTTTTTCTTAGGTCTTCTTAAAAAAGCATGCACGTATTTTTAAGGTCCCTGGAAAAATTTTTGGACTAGTTTTTAAAAACGACAGAAAACGTGCATTTTTGACATGTTTTTACGATTTCTCCGGCGGTCGAATTTCTAACACTTTGCTAACAAGTTAGTAATGGTTTAGCGAGGCTCTGATACCACTGTATGTCTATGTTACCCACCCCGGTACGTACGGAGAGGTGGAATTGGTAAAAAACAAAATTTTAACACAAGGTAGCATAGACTAAAACTTGAGGTTCTTTGCCAAGCCATTGCTAACAAACTATATGAGGTTCTATCTACTATGCAAGGAGATTATACCTCATGCTACTAGTCCTTCGGGTCTTCTCCGCTATCCTCCTCATCTCCGTAGGCTTCATGGGTCGATCTGGATCTTGGTCACCTCCGCGGCCTCCTTGAGTCGAAGACGATCCACCCGAGAGTCTGTAGTCCGAGCTCCACCTCAAGCCGAGGTAACTAGGGCAAAAAGTTTGCTATGCATGATGTCCTAGGTGGTGTAGAAAAAGAAGATGGATTTGTTTGTCTATTTACTTTCTATTTTTCTCAACACATGAGAGCTAAAGAAAAATCTAGAGAGGAGAAAGAGGGAGGAACCATGGGAGCTCTCTTTTAGATGAGAGAGAATGCCAAAGAGATAATGATCCATAGAAAAACTAAAAACCAATCATTTATGATAATTATGATGGCTAATTTTGATTTGACCACTATCATGTCTTGATAAAGCTAAAGAAGAGTCTAGAGCTCACAAGAAAAATCCAAGTCAACAATGGTCAACTAGGTCAAATTTTCAAGCATGGTCAAATGGTCAAAGCAATTAGTCATAACACAATTATCATTAAAAAGATTAGTAAATATTTTCCTCACCTCATAATGGTTTTGACCGAATCAACGGTCAAAACCCTAATGAGGCAACTCCTTCATCGTTCCTCATAACCGTGCATACACACCCGCATCCGCATTCCGTAGAATGCGAATGCATAGAAGACAAAACTTATCCATCTATACAATACTAGGATCCGGCTTAAACCAAAGCCCACTAGTATCGTCTGCCCGAACATCATACGCGCACAAGTGCACGTAAGTGATCGTAGCCTTGCCATAAAACCATACGGCATCTACTCCTTTTGCCTAGTGCAGGGAAACTCTCTGTGTGGGACTCTAAAGACTCGCCACTACGCTGGCAGAGGGTTTAACCACAGACCGCAAGCGGCACTAGCTGTACGTAACGGTCCCCAGGTAGATGTCGATAAGAAGGTCGATGAGGTAAACCGATCCGAACTCCTACTGAGCCTGAATGTGACTATCTCCGTACAGTCCGGTCTGTTCGTCTAAGAGTATCGCATGTCGGGCCAAGGGGGCGGTAAACGTCAGACCCCTAATAGCGGTACAAGTCATGCCGGATTGTAGCCCAGAACACCCTAAGAAACTACTGGAAACACAACCAGTAATTCTCGCTTTCCCTGGCCAGGGACTTTGTGTATTGGCTCTCCTAGACACAGCGCGATATCAACCCCCAATACCGGGAGAGACGAATCCTATCTAACCGCTACTGCCTCTAAGTGCTTCGGGACTGCCCCCAACTACTACCTGTTTTCATGACTCCTTTGAGACGTAGTAGGGTAGTAATCAAAGTACAGTGGGAACATACTAGAGGCGAAGTAGCAGTGTCAAGTCGACGGACTAAGCCGTACTCTTGTCACCTGGGATCTGTTATCTGACGATAGGTATAGTACCAACCAACAGTTCCAGACGAGTCTTGTCCAGTGTACTCGTAACCTAACGAGCACCCGAATACTATCTCTAGTACGACGTACTAATGGCTGTGGGATAGACCATCTCCCCTGCTGGGATGAGAAGCGTATACGCTAGTCTACTACGTAGTATCGATGCCCCGTCTCGATAATCCTACGACTAGGTACCTGTATAAGGATGTGCTAGTAGATTACCCAGCCCCCACTAGTGTGACAGCCATCACAACGCTGGTAATCATGCAAAGATCCTAAGGGCTCCACTAATATGTATAAGCGATATGCTAAAAGAAACACATGCACATATAGAAGTAGAAACAAACCAAGTAGCGTACTACCATTTTGAGCAAGATTGTCTATACAACTGTGAATATCCCAAGCTTCCATTAAGTAATATACAAACTAGTATGATACAGTAATGGCTTCTAGGGCATATACACTAACAATCTCCCACTTGCACTAGGGCCATGTACTGGCATATCGAAGACCTATCATCTCGATCAGTCGCTCGAACTAAGTTTGGGGTATGGCCTTCATGAGTGGATCTGCAGTGTTATTCTCCGAATCTACTCTCCTCACCTTGATCTTTCGGCGATCTACGATCTTCCTGATCAGGTGGTACCGCCTCAAAATGTGTCTGGACTTCTGATGGGACCTGGGTTCCTTCGCGAAAGCTATAGCGCCGTTATTGTCACAATACAGCGGTATTGGATCAACAATGGTAGGAACCACCTGAAGCTCCGTGAGGAACTTCTTCATCCAGACAGCTTCCTTTGCGGCATCGCAAGTAGCTATATACTCCGCTTCCATAGTTCAGTCAGCAACGGTTTCCTGCTAGGAGCTCTTCGAGCAAACCGGCCCTCCATTGAGGGTAAAGACATAACCCGACATGGACTTGGAGTCATCTTTGTCACTCTGGAAGCTGGAGTCAGCAACAACCTCGATCTGGAGGTCTTTTCCGCCATACACCAAGAACATCTCCTTAGTCCGACTCAGGTACTTGAGAATGTTCTTTACTGCTATCTAGTGCTTCTCCCCTAGGACCGACTGATACCGGCTTACAACGCTTAATGCGTATGCTATATCTAGTTTGGTACACAACATCGCATACATTATAGAGCCTACCGCAGATGCGTAGGGTATAGATGACATGCGAGCCCTTTCCAAATCAGTCTTGGGAGACATCTCTTTGGAGAGGGTGATTCCGTGACAAGCCGGTAGATTACTGCGCTTTGAATCTTCCATACTGAATCGTTTCAGTATGGTGTCGTTGTACCTGGACTGCGAAAGTCCCAACATCCTCTTAGATCTATCACGATAGATCTGGATCCCCAAAATGTAGTTGGCATCGCCCAGGTCCTTCATGGAGAACCTCTGTGACAAGAATCCTTTGACTGAATATAGCATAGGAATGTCATTTCCTATTAAGAGAATGTCATCCACGTACAAGACGGGGAATACCACAGTTCTCCCTACAATCTTACTGTAAATGCATGGTTCATCCGGATTTTTGATAAAGTCGAATTCTTTGACAGTATCATCAAAGCAGATGTTCCAACTCCGCGATGCCTGCTTTAGTCCATAAATGGACTTAAGCAACTTGCACACTTTACCGCTGCTCCTACTCTGAATGAAACCCTCCGGCTGATCCATATAGATGCACTCTTCCAATTTCCATTTAGAAAAGCCGTCTTTACGTCCATCTGCCATATCTCATAATTGTGGAAGGCAGCAATGGCAAGAAGGATCCAAATGGATTTGAGCATAGCTACTGGAGATAAGGTTTCGTCATAGTACAAACCAGGTCTTTGACGAAAACCCTTTACAACAAGTCTAGCTTTATAGGTTTTCTTTCTGAAGATCCATTTACAGCCTATGGGTTTTACCCCTTCTAGAGCAATGTTCAAAGTCCAAACTCTGTTGGTGTACATAGACTCTATCTCGGTCCGCATTGCATACAGCCATTTCACAGATTCACCGCTCTGAATGGCTTGCTGGAAAATAGTAGGCTCATCATTTTCAATGATGCAATCCTCTCGATCCCCGTCTATGAGAAAACCATAGTATCTCTCGGGCGGATGAGACTGCCTACTACTCTTGCGGAGTGTCCCTGGGATGTCCGGTTCTCCTGAAACTTCTAGTTCTACCAAGCTTTCAGTAATAGCTTGTGGTTCTGGAATTTTTTCCAGTTCTATTGTGCTCCCACTTATCTGATTTTCTAAAAACTCAGTTTCCAAGAAGTGGGCATGACGAGAAACAAAGACCTTTTGCTCTACTGCGTAATAGAAAACATACCCTTAGGAGTTCTTTGGGTACCCTACAAACTTACACTGTACTGAGCGTGCCTAGGGCTTGTACGCATGCTGCTTTTTTACAAAAGCCGGACATCCCCATGTATTAAGATACTTAAGACAGGGTTTCTTCGCACTCCACATCGGATATGGTGTGGTAGGCACTGACTTAGTAGGAACTTGGTTCAAAAGATATGCAGCTGTTTATAGTGCATAACCCTAGAAAGATCGCTGTAACTCATCCTTACTCATCATGGAACGAACCATGTCTAATAGAGTTCGATTCTGCCTTTCCGATACACCGTTGTGTTGTGGTGTGTATGGAGGAGTAAGCTGAGAGAGAATTCCATTCTCTTTTAAGTAGCCCAGAAACTCGGCACTCAAGTATTCACCATCTCGATCAGATCTCAGTGTCTTGATACTTTTGCCTGTTTGTTTTTCAACTTCATTCTTGTATTCCCGAAATTTCTCAAAGGCCTCGGATTTATGCTTCATCAGGAAGACAAGTCCATACCTAGAGAAATCATCCGTAAAAGTAATGAAGTATGAATAACCACTTCGCGCATGTATAGACATTGTGAAAGGTTCCTAGGCACCCTATAGTGGTCTCACAAGGCATCGAACATGCCAATTTAAAATTTTTAGAGCCGAGAAACCCTAGACTACGGATCTTTAACTAGATGTTTAGGAGAAACTAAAAGCTAGTTAACAGTTAACTACTGGGATACGGAAATTACAACCTTTGTAGATCCGGATATCCACCTCCTCGGCTCCGCAACGTCATGCCCTCGCTGTCCATCACGAACCCTAGACTCCTTCATCGGCTTCATCAAGAAAACGGGCGAGCTAGGTCGTCGGCTTCGTGTCAAAGACGATCTACGTCGAGGTTGCACTAGTTCAAGCTCCGACTTCACAAAGTTGTGAAACTTGTGAAGAGAACACCCAAAACCACTTGGCAAGAGGTAGAGGATGAAGAAATAGGAGGTGGGTTCACTTTAGAATTGGATTTATCTCACTTTAACTCAAGTTGCCATTGATGGACCTTGAGCTTTTCTTTTGAAGATGAAGAAGAAGAAGAGCTAGAATTATGATAAGTGTTGTTTAAAATAAAAAGAAAAACTATACTTATCATAACTCTAACTCAAGTTAGGTGTAGAGAATCAACCATGGTTAGTAGAGTGGGTTAGGGTTAAGCAAGAGGATAAGAATGGTTGCTAAAGTCAAGGGTTCAAGAAGCTTCATACAAGAAACAAATATAGCCACCATTCTCATATTAAATTTATCCACATAAATAAACAAATAAATGGATAAATAAATATGGAAAACCCTAATTACAAAATAACCATGGTTTAATTCTTTTTACTTAACCATATGATCAAGTATCATCAAACATGATACAAAAAAGTGCACAAAAGTATATCACATATACAATGTGCAATCCAAGTGAGAAAAATCCGTTTAAAGTGAACCAATACTAGTTAATGCAATGCAATATATCAAATATATAATTATGCATTAAATCATTAAATCAACATTTGATTCAATGATCCGGTCATGTCGCACATGACCGACTAGAATTCAATGTATCGATTTATCGAATCAATGATTCGATAACTAGGTCATATCGAATATAACCAATCGAAACATTTATCGCGAGAATGAAATGCGGTATCACATACACGCATCATTCTCGGTCCTGCACATATCTCATATGCGCTCCTATTTCGTTTCGCTTGAGCCAGGAAACTTCTGTGTAGGACTCTAAAGACTCGTCAATACGCCGGTAGCAGGTGATGATCATATCAAGCACCCACAAGCCGCAAGCGGTCTGCTAAACGTAACGGCCACCCGGGTATTGAGCGATCAGAAGATCGACGAGCTAGCCCGCTCACACTCCTGCGAATCCGACCAGTAACACTTACCATACAGTCAAGTCTCTTCGTCTGATACGTCGCATATCAAGTCTAGGGGTGGTATACGTCAGACCCCAATAACCCGATAAGTCGTGCTGATATGAGGCTCGTAACGGGTCGAGAAACTACTGGTAACACTTACCAGCAAATCTCTGATCAGCCCTGGCCAGGGACTTCCCTGTTACGGCCAATCGAGCACTGCGCAACATCAACTCCCAATACCGGGAGAGACGAAACCCCTCCTATCGCTCATTGCCTCCATGTGATTCGGGACTGTACCCAAAGACCACCGTTTTGCACGCCCTCATGGACGTGGTAAGGTGGAGATCAAAGCACAGTGGGAATCACACAAGACTCTATGACGATCTCGGGTCTACAGACTAATCTGTACAAGTGTCACCTGAGAACTGCCATCTGACGTGAGGTATAATACCATCTGGGAGTTCTCGGCGAGTCCGTCCAGTGTACCCAGTCTCCACTGAGCACCCGTATACCATCTCTGATGTCAAACACCAATGGATATGGGATCATCCATCGCCCATCACATGGGTCGAGAAGCGTATACGCTAGTCTACTCTGGTATATCGATGCCCCGTCTCGATACACCTACGACTAGGGACCTTGAAGGATGTACTTATGGACTACCATGTCCCCACTAGTATGATCTGCATCATAGTCTAGGTAGTCAAGTACAAAACCTAAGGGCTTTACCAACATGTAACTTTAAGACAGTACAAAGAGACTAGTGTACATGTTAAGATAAATGGCAACCAGATAGCATACTATCATGTCGAGCAAGAAAGTCATCTCTATATATGTCCAAGCATCCAATATAATATACATAATCTGTACAATACTGGCCTCTAGGGCATACATACAACTAAGAATCTCCCACTTGCACTAGGGCCAGCTGCTGTAGTATCTCATACCGAGCATCCCGAAGAGTCTCTCAAACTGTATCTGGGGAATGGCCTTCGTGAGTGGATCCGCCGTGTTGTTCTTCGTGTCAACTCTCCTGACCTCGATCTCCCGGCGATCAACTATCTCCCGGATCAGGTGATACCGCCTCAGAATATGCCTGGATCGCTGATGGGACCTGGGTTCCTTGGCCAAAGCCACCGCTCCATTGTTATCGCAATACAAAGGTATTGGATGCTCAATGGATGGAACCACTCCAAGTTCAGTAATGAACTTCTTGACCCAGACAGCTTCTTTAGCAGCATCGTTGGCAGCGATGTATTCAGCCTCCATCGTCGAGTCTGCCACGGTTTCCTGCTTGGAACTCTTCCAGCTAACCGCCCCTCCGTAAAGGGTAAAGACAAAACCCGACTGCGACTTAGAGTCGTCCTTATCACTCTGGAAGCTGGAATCGGTAAAGGACTCCACCTGGAGTTCTCCGTTACCATTCACCAAGAACATATCTCTAGTCCTTCGTAAGTACTTGAGAATGCTCTTCACAGCTGTCCAGTGACTCTCTCCAGGATCAACTTGATACCTGCTCACTACACTTAGTGAGTATGCTACATCGGGTCTGGTACATAGCATCGCATACATGATAGAGCCTACTGCCGAAGCATAGGGTATCCCTTGCATGCGAGCTCTCTCCAAATCAGTCTTGGGAGACATCTCTTTGGAGAGAGTGACTCCAGAGATCGTGGGCATGTTCCCACGCTTGGACTTTTCCATACTAAACCTCTTTAGTATGGTGTCAATGTACCTGGATTGGGACAATCCCAAAATCCTTTTGGATCTATCTCTATAGATCCTGATTCCCAATATGCAGGAGGCATCACCAAGATCTTTCATTGAGAATCTTTGTGATAAGAAGAGGTTGACCGATTGCAGCATAGGAATATCATTTCCTATCAAGAGTATGTCGTCCACGTACAATACGAGGAAGACAACTTTACTCTCTGCCACCTTCTTGTAGATACAAGGTTCATCTGGATTTTTGACGAAATCAAACTCTTTGATAACGACGTCAAAGCAGATGTTCCAACTCCGCGATGCTTGCTTTAATCCATAAATGGATTTAAGCAGCTTGCACACCTTCCCGCTGCTCCCACTGTCTACGAAGCCCTCTGGCTGAGTCATGTACACGCACTCTTCTAAATCACCATTTAGAAAGGCGGTCTTAACATCCATTTGCCAGATTTCGTAGTCATGAAAGGCAGCAATGGCAAGCATGATTCGGATGGATTTAAGCATAGCCACTGGAGAAAAGGTCTCGTCATAGTCCACACCTGGTCTTTGACGAAAACCCTTTGCTACAAGTCTAGCTTTGAAAGTCTCCACTTTCCCATCTACACCAAGTTTCTTCTTGAAGATCCACTTGCTCCCAATGGGTTTTACCCCTTCAGGAGCAACTTCCAAAGTCCATACTTTGTTGGTGTACATGGAATCCATCTCGGACCACATAGCATCCAGCCATTTCACTGAGTCCCCACTAGTGATGGCCTGCTCGAAGCTAGTTGGGTCATCATCCTCCATGATGCAATCCTCACTGCCACCATCAATGAGAAAACCGTAGTATCTCTCAGGTTGGCGAGGAACCCTACTAGATCGGCGGAGAGGCTGGGGTTCATCGGGAACTACGGAATCCTCTGGTTCAACCAAATCTTCTGTTGTAGTCTGTATTGCTGGAACCTCTTCCAGTTCTACCTCAATGCCACTTATCTGTTTCATAAGAAAACCTTTTTCTAAGAAAGTGGCATGTCGAGAAACAAGCACCTTTTGTTCCTCGGGGTGGTAGAAGATATACCCTTGTGAATTTTTGGGATATCCTACAAACTTACATAAGACAGATCTTGCCTCGAGTTTGTCCGGATTTTGTCTTTTGACATAGGCTGGACAACCCCATATCTTAATATAATTAAGATGTGGTCTCTTCCCTTTCCATATCTCATATGGAGTGGTAGGCACTGATTTGGTAGGAACTCTATTCAATAGGTCCATGGCTGTCTCAAGCGCATGTCCCCAGAAGGAAATAGGTAACTCAGCTGTACTCATCATTGAGCGCACCATATCTAATAGGGTGCGGTTTCTCCGTTCAGATACACCGTTGTGCTGTGGTGTATAAGGAGGAGTCAGCTGAGAGAGAATCCCATTCTCTTTTAGGAAGTCCAGGAATTCATTGCTCAAGTATTCACCTCCTCGATCAGATCGAAGGATTTTAATACTTTTTCCGGTTTGGTTCTCAACTTCTTGTTTATATTCTCTAAATTTCTCAAAAGCTTCTGATTTGTGTTTCAGCAGGAACACATATCCGAATCTAGAGAGATCGTCAGTGAATGTAATGAAGTACGAAGAACCATCCCTGGCATGTGTAGACATGGGACCGCATACATCACTATGTATCAGTCCTAAGAGTTCGGTAACTCTTTCTCCGTGTCCCGTAAACGGAGTCTTGGTCATCTTGCCTTTGAGACATGACTGGCAAGTGTCATAGGATGAAAATTCAAACGGATTTAAATATCCATCTTTATGCAACTTAGCTAGTCGTGTCGCATTGATGTGACCCAGTCTACAATGCCACAAGAAGGATTCGTTGAGTTCAGAACTCTTCCTCTTGTGTGTGCTTGTTATGCTCAGAACTGTTGATTGGTTTAGAACATAAATGCCACTGCACAACGTGCCTGATCCAACCAACTTTTGGTTATGGAAAATGTTCATAACATTGTCCGGTAATACAAAATTATATCCCTCTTTACTCAATAAAGAGACCGATATAATGTTGCATATCAGGTTCGGCATGTAATAGCATTCGTTCAGAACCAATGTATTACCAGTTGGTAATACAAGGTGATATTCCCCGACAGTCTTAGCTGCAACAATTGCACCATTTCCGACTCTAATGTCTTTATCACCTTCTCCAAGTTCTCTACCTTTCCTAAGCCCATGTAACTGATTACATATATGGGATCCTGACCCGGTATCCAATACCCAGGACGTAGAGCAAATGGAGAAACAGTTCTCAGTAACGAACACACCCGAAGAAAATGCATCATCATGTACTTTCTTCATTCGGGTGGCATGGGAATCCTGGTATTCCCCTATATCCTGTTCATTCCTATAACTCTTATAAGAAAGAACGGAACCAACGTTCCCCAGCACAGTATAACATGCGGGTTCGGTCAATACATCCATTTTATTATCTTTATTAAGGCATGAAATGGTCGCTACCTGGAGAGAGAGAGAAGAAAACACTTTAGCGTAAGCTCGTGCAAGATCAGATTGGTTATTATCTTATCTAATCAGGATGGCTCCCACTGCTTTTTTATCAAATCTTCCTCCAAACCTTAAAAGGAAAGACTAGCCGGGATTAATTACACACTACAAGTTCGCCAATCTTTCAGCCAGGCCAGTGTCGGTACTTTGAGGGAGGTCCCCCGTGCTTTCGCACGAACCTAATTACTGTAAACCTTGTTTTCCCAGAGGCGTAACCTCGTTAACACCTTTCTAGACACCTACTTGATCGGCTAATTGCACTGTGTAAAACTCTCCTAGGAGTAACTCTTACTCGCAGCGGGTATCGGGATCCAACTATCTCATAGAAGGTATGCAATCTCATTGCAAATTTCAACACTTGAAATTCCCGATAATATTTTGCCCCTAGCTCGCTATGACCTTGACGCATGCCAAACAACCCATAGTCTGCTAGTCAAGTTCAACCCGTCATTTCCTGATTGAATTAAACCCACCCGCACGACCCTTGACGCATGCCAAACAACGCCGTACGAATACCCTAATCCAATCGCATCATATGCTGGCAGATAAGCACTAGTTAGCTACCGTACACTACGCCTTGACGCATGCCAAACAACCGCAGCACGAATACTAACTAATACTTATCTGAAATGACGGAGGGCTACGCAGGTTTTCATAAAACCATAAGCGTAATGAACTTGATATCGTTGTAGAATCAAATGAAGTTTTGAAATGGAGTGATTTTGAGGCTTTTCTAGTTTTGCTAAAGGAGTCACTCCCGGTGAAGGGATCTCGGTCCTTTCCTCGTCGAATGAGGTGCGGGATATATCATATATATCGCTGTGCAAAGCAAAAACGCAAAAGCAGTCAAAAGCAAACCGAGTGTGTAGCATCTGCCAGTTATTGCTAAAGGAGTCACTCCCGGTGAAGGGATCTCGGTCCTTTCCTCGTCGAATGAGGTGCGGGATATATCATATATATCGCTGTGCAAAGCAAAAACGCAAAAGCAGTCAAAAGCAAACCGAGTGTGTAGCATCTGCCAGTTATTGCTAAAGGAGTCACTCCCGGTGAAGGGATCTCGGTCCTTTCCTCGTCGAATGAGGTGCGGGGTATATCATATATACCGCTATGCAAAGCAAGAACTGTAGCTACCTGTTTTATTTAAAATCTGATTCTACAACATCTTAGGTTTCTTTCCTTTCATTAATCACATTAATGAAGTCCCATCATTTAAATACCTAAACATCACAGATAGATATGACGTACACTTATGCCATCCGCATTCGCCTAGATGTCCCCTCGTGCACCGTTAGGTTAGGTAACTAACGACAGAGCAGGGCAGGGCTAGCGCGGGTGTAAAACATAAGTAACGTCTATATAATATATCATATATACTATATACAATATCCATCACAGAATTACATCACAGATATCGCAGCAGAATAAACATATGAAATATTGGATATACTAGGACGTCCGTGTTTTCAATACGAGCCAGTATAAAACACGGATTCCACGGTCGTGATGAATAGCCAATCCCACACCCCTAGACCCCTACGAGAGCGGCAAGCAACCCTGCCAATTCTAGGGTTAGGAGACCCGGACTCGACTCCTCGAGTTGGTCTCCCACTGGACCCCAGAACCCGGTTACTTGTGCTCCCCTCCTTGGGTCTATCCTAATGCGGAAAAGTAAATAATATACAAAGGGTGACAACTCTCGCATCCTGGAAGTGCCCCGAATAAAAGAATATTACATACAAGTTTTTACATGAATGAAAATGAAAAACACTCATCTCACATAAAAACCCCCGGCTATTCGAATACGACGATCCAATATAACATATCCAGCAACACATAACATCACATGTCATCAACGTAAGTAAGTATGCATACCCCAATTGTCGTTGATGTATAGCAACGAAACCGGCGATATGAACATACTACACTTACGGTCACAGAAAAGAAAGTGTAAAACTACAACAATTGGAATCCGCAACTTCTTTAGACATCACATGCCTAACGGTTATAAACCCCGCATTTTAGTCCCATTATCGAAAACTCTTTTCGATATCCAATGAAACTAAACCGCTAGATTTATAACATCTATCCAGTTATCTCATAACCTTTTTGCGAATTCCAATTATTGTATCCAGTTCCGGATAAATAGAATATATTAAACTTTCCGATCGAACATTCGAACACCCAAGTTTTCCCGACACCGATCAACACATGAAATAGGTTCAAAGACATTCACTTCATACCTCAGTACCAACGGTCCAGCCGTAGAAGGGTCAAGCCAACGCCTCACATGTGGCACGCCGTACTGCCCTAAACCCGAAGGTTCAAAGGGCAGTTCAAGACGGTCACATAATCGAGTTAAGGTTTGTGTCTTCTAGAGGGACCATCGCGTTACTTGCACTACTCAGAACGTCTTTTAACCACAGAAAAATCCAACACTTGGAATTATTCCGGCAGGGGAAAACCTGGGTATTTGTATACGGTCGAACTCTTTAACATATTCTACAGTTATCTGGAAAAACACTTGGACAAAGTTTGATATTCCGATCGAATTCATCGATTCCCAATATAACTCCAGATCACTCAACCTTTAAATAAATTTAAAAATACCCATAAAACTCACCAGAATTTATCAGGTATTACTGTGCAAAAAACTTGGGATGATGTCACCATTTGACCGCGGAAGGGCGGCAGAAGGCATGCTTATGCCGCGCTTCCGCGGCACAATGAACAGTTCAGGGAAACGTTTTGCACAGTAATGCTTATAATTCTATGCTGAATTTTTTAGACATTTTTAATATCAAAAATTCCCAGATTTATGAAAAAGTCCAGAGAGCTCTAAAGCATTTGGGTTTCGTGTTCGTTCGGACTTCAAACTGCGTCGGGACTTCGCCTAAGGCTCTAGCCAGGCTCTGATACCAGTGAAAGGTTCCTAGGCACCCTATAGTGGTCTCACAAGGCATCGAACATGCCAATTTAAAATTTTTAGTGCCGAGAAACCCTAGACTACGGATCTTTAACTAGATGTTTAGGCGAAACTAAAAGCTAGTTAACAGTTAACTACTGGGATACGGAAATTACAACCTTTGTAGATCCGGATATCCACCTCCTCGGCTCCGCAACGTAATGCCCTCGCTGTCCATCACGAACCCTAGACTCCTTCATCGGCTTCATCAAGAAAACGGGCGAGCTAGGTCGTCGGCTTCGTGTCAAAGACGATCTACGTCGAGGTTGCACTAGTTCAAGCTCCGACTTCACAAAGTTGTGAAACTTGTGAAGAGAATACCCAAAACCACTTGGCAAGAGGTAGAGGATGAAGAAATAGGAGGTGGGTTCACTTTAGAATTGGATTTATCTCACTTTAACTCAAGTTGCCATTGATGGACCTTGAGCTTTTCTTTTGAAGATGAAGAAGAAGAAGAGCTAGAATTATGATAAGTGTTGTTTAAAATAAAAAGAAAAACTATACTTATCATAACTCTAACTCAAGTTAGGTGTAGAGAATCAACCATGGTTAGTAGAGTGGGTTAGGGTTAAGCAAGAGGATAAGAATGGTTGCTAAAGTCAAGGGTTCAAGAAGCTTCATACAAGAAACAAATATAGCCACCATTCTCATATTAAATTTATCCACATAAATAAACAAATAAATGGATAAATAAATATGGAAAACCCTAATTACAAAATAACCATGGTTTAATTCTTTTTACTTAACCATATGATCAAGTATCATCAAACATGATACAAAAAAGTGCACAAAAGTATATCACATATACAATGTACAATCCAAGTGAGAAAAATCCGTTTAAAGTGAACCAATACTAGTTAATGCAATGCAATATATCAAATATATAATTATGCATTAAATCATTAAATCAACATTTGATTCAATGATCCGGTCATGTCGCACATGACCGACTAGAATTCAATGTATCGATTTATCGAATCAATGATTCGATAACTAGGTCATATCGAATATAACCAATCGAAACATTTATCGCGAGAATGAAATGCGGTATCACATACACGCATCATTCTCGGTCCTGCACATATCTCATATGCGCTCCTATTTCGTTTCGCTTGAGCCAGGAAACCTCTGTGTAGGACTCTAAAGACTCGTCAATACGCCGGTAGCAGGTGATGATCATATCAAGCACCCACAAGCCGCAAGCGGTCTGCTAAACGTAACGGCCACCCGGGTATTGAGCGATCAGAAGATCGACGAGCTAGCCCGCTCACACTCCTGCGAATCCGACCAGTAACACTTACCATACAGTCAAGTCTCTTCGTCTGATACGTCGCATATCAAGTCTAGGGGTGGTATACGTCAGACCCCAATAATCCGATAAGTCGTGCTGATATGAGGCTCGTAACGGGTCGAGAAACTACTGGTAACACTTACCAGCAAATCTCTGATCAGCCCTGGCCAGGGACTTCCCTGTTACGGCCAATCGAGCACTGCGCAATATCAACTCCCAATACCGGGAGAGACGAAACCCCTCCTATCGCTCATTGCCTCCATGTGATTCGGGACTGTACCCAAAGACCACCGTTTTGCACGCCCTCATGGACGTGGTAAGGTGGAGATCAAAGCACAGTGGGAATCACACAAGACTCTATGACGATCTCGGGTCTACAGACTAATCTGTACAAGTGTCACCTGAGAACTGCCATCTGACGTGAGGTATAATACCATCTGGGAGTTCTCGGCGAGTCCGTCCAGTGTACCCAGTCTCCACTGAGCACCCGTATACCATCTCTGATGTCAAACACCAATGGATATGGGATCATCCATCGCCCATCACATGGGTCGAGAAGCGTATACGCTAGTCTACTATGGTATATCGATGCCCCGTCTCGATACACCTACGACTAGGGACCTTGAAGGATGTACTTATGGACTACCATGTCCCCACTAGTATGATCTGCATCATAGTCTAGGTAGTCAAGTACAAAACCTAAGGGCTTTACCAACATGTAACTTTAAGACAGTATAAAGAGACTAGTGTACATGTTAAGATAAATGGCAACCAGATAGCATACTATCATGTCGAGCAAGAAAGTCATCTCTATATATGTCCAAGCATCCAATATAATATACATAATCTGTACAATACTGGCCTCTAGGGCATACATACAACTAACACATTGGAGCACACACGTGACTGTGTATGAGTCCCAAGAGTTCGCTCGCTCTTACTCCGTGTCTAGTGAACAGAGTCTTTGTAATCTTTCCCATGAGACAAGATTCACAAGTAGTATAAGACTGATACTCGAACGGATTCAAGTATCCCTTTTTATGTAACTTTGTTAACCGTGGCACATTAATGTGACCCAGTCTATAATGCCATAAGAAAGCCTGATTTGTTTCCGAAGAATTTTTTTAAGTGTATTCTGGACACGGAAAAGCTGAGCTTGATTCAGTACATATATTCCGTTTTCTAATGTACCTGACCCAATCAGAACTTGATTTAGGTGGATGTGGACCACATCGCTTACAAAAGTAAAATCATATACTTCCTTAGAAAGTAAGGATACAGATATGATATTACAAGCCATACTAGGTTCATAAAAACAGTTACGCAGAATCAATATCTGCCCAATTGTCAATCCAAGGTGATATTCCCCTACGGATTCAGCGTCCACGCTCATTCCGTTGGCAACCCTGAGAGTCATATCACCTGTCCTGATAACTCTACAGTTTCTCAAGGCCTGTAATGAATTATAGATGTGAGATCCTGATCTGGTATCCAGTACCCAGGAAGTAGAGTTAATTGACATACAGTTTTCTATTACAAACACACCCGAAGCCGAAGCCACAACATGCTTCGAATCCTGGCTACTGGCTTCGCTAGCCTTGCAATCTTTCTGCCAATGTCCTTTCCCGTAACAATAGGAACATCCCTCCTTCACTATATCCAGTGCCGAATCTTTTGCCCTTCCCTTTCCTTCTACTTCCCTGGTTTCCTTCAGGGTGTAAGTAGTGGGTAGACACTGTAGAATCAAGTCAGTATTTGACCCATTTTCAACGTGGTCTTCAGGTCCGTGAGCTCATCAAAATAGCTAATCTCTGTAAGGACGTTGTCCCCTACAGATGACCCGACAGCCAACCTCGCATGGAGCAATTCGTTCGAGGTCTTATATATTGCTATACGAGATTGCTCTCCATTTAAATCTTTGTTATGGAGGAAGACAGAAACTAAGTCCATCTTCTCGTGCTGCCTCTGGTATGCACTATCAACTGAGACCAATACGAGTCACTTGGCATTCACATAGTCTTTTTCCGATGTCTTACGGATATCAATATCCACGACAGTGGAAACTAGTCCTGAGACGGCAAGGGTTCGATTAGTTAAGAGGTGTCCCAGCATGTCATGGGTAATGGACATCTGGACAGACCTTTGTCAGTCATAACAATCAGATTCAGTCATTTTATTATCTAGATGTAACCTATGTCTGGTCACTGGATCGCTGCAATTAAGAGAAAGAGAAGAAAACACTTAGCATGATGCTCTTGCAAGTTTGGATTGGTTTTTAGTTTATCTAAACAGGATGGCTCCCACTGTTTCTCGAATCCTTCCTCAAACCATAAAAGAATAATCAGTCGGGATTAATCTCACCATACAATACTTGCTTAACCGTTCAGCCAGGCTGGTGTCGGTACTTCGAGGGAGGTTTTACAACGCTTTCGCGAAGTTCCTTAATTAAATAACCTCTTTTCCCTGTGGGCGTAGCCCCGCTAACACCTTTCTAGACACCTACTTGGTTTATAGCATTGATCGTTAAGTGAAGAAATCTCTTGAGGAGTAGCGGATACTCACAGTAGGATCGGGATCCAAATATCATTGTGTGATAATACTGAAGGAATCCTACCAACATTATCAAACTATAAATGGTATGCAGCACCAGCAAGTTTCAATTTCCTTAGAAACTCTCGATGTGGATTTTTGCCCCATGCTCTTATGACCTTGACTAAGGCCAACAAATCATAAGTCACATGCCAAGTTCTACCCATCATTGTCCAGGTTTATTTGAACCCACCTGAATATACCCTTGACTAAGGCCAACAAAGTAATACAACTGTCCCAAACCAACGCATCTATCTAAGCAACATATGAATACCCAGCAGCCGCCACTCACTATGCCGTGACTAAGGCCAACAAAGATAGCTTGAATACTATTGAATATTCATACGAAATGACGGAGGGCTATGAATGGTTTTGGCGAAACCGTGAACGTAGTGAACTTGATATAATCGAAGCAACCTGATAGCTTTTAAAAGGAGTGGTTTAAGCTCCACGTTCTTAAAAGATTTTCTGTTTTGAAAAAACCGAGTGGTTTTGAAATTGTTCCAACGATTCATCTTTGGTTTGTTTTCTTTGAATTAATTTAATGTGTCCCATCAATTAATCCTACCATTGCAGAAAACAACGAAAATATGATGTACACTTATGCCATCCGCATTCGCCACGGAGCCCCGTCATCACCCGTTAGGTTACTTAACTAACGACAGAGCGGGGGCTGGACTAGCGCGGATGCAAAACATAAGCAATGCCTACTAGATATCAAATATAGATATATACATTCGTCAGATGTAATGATAGCCATTCCAGATCACAGATGAACACATTGGATATGCTAGGAATCCGCGTTTCGTTCGAGCCTGCAACGAAAGACGAATTACACGGTCGCGATGAATAGCCAAACCCCACCCTAGACTCATACGGGTGCGGCAAACTACCCGCCAAGTACCCGAAGTGAAGCAACCTCCCTCAACAACGTGAGTAGGCTACTCGGCACTTCAAAGTACCCGATAGTTTATGCACCCCACCCGTGGTCTATGCTAGGAGTAAAAACAGTAAAAGAAATAATATACAATGGCGGCTACAAGTTCAACCCGGATGTGCGGACATAAAATAATATTACATCAAATTACAAATTTTACATTGAATGAAAAATGAAAACTCTCATCTCACTGTTAGTTGTATGTATGCCCTAGAGGCCAGTATTGTACAGATGATGTATATTATATTGGATGCTTGGACATATATAGAGATGACTTTCTTGCTCGATATGATAGTATGCTATCTGGTTGCTCTTTATATTAACATGTATACTAGTCTCTTTAAATTGTCTTATAGTTACATGTTGGTAAATCCCTTAGGATGTGTACTTGACTACCTGGACTATGATGCAGATCATACTAGTGGGGACATGGTAGTCCATAAGTACATCCTTCAAGGTCCCTAGTCGTGGGCGTATCGAGACGGGGCATCGATATACCAGTATAGACTAGCGTATACGCTTCTCGACCCATGAGATGGGCGATGGATGATCCCATATCCATCGGTGTTTGACATCAAAGATGGTATACGGGTGCTCAGTGGAGACTGGGTACACTGGACGGACTCGCCGAGAACTCCCAGATGGTATTATACCTCACGTCAGATGGCAGTTCTCAGGTGACACTTGTACAGGTTAGTCTGTAGACCCGAGATCGTCATAGAGTCTTGTGTAATTTCCACTGTGCTTTGATCTCCACCTTACAACGTCCATGAGGGTGTGCAAAACGGTGGTTTTTGGGTAAAGTCCCGAGTCACATGGAGGCAATGAGCAATAGGAGGGGTTTCTGTTGGAGATAGTGCCCTCAGAGTCAATTATTGGATCACAGGCACGTGATTGCAATGATTGAGGGAGGACCTATCCCGGTACGATAGTCTTACTCGAGATGATAGTATGCTATCTTGTTTGCCTTTATCATCGTGTACTGCTTTAGGTGACCTGACAGGTCGCTATTACACGTTGATAGAGCCCCTAGGATTCTTGGTTGACTGCCGGCAGTATGAGGGCGATCATACAAGTGAGAGCTGGAGTCTATAGGCATATCCTTAAAAGGTCCCTAGTCGTGGGAGTTTCGAGACAGGGCATCGATTCTCCAGAGTAGACTAGTGTATACAGTCGAGACCCCGACGAGGGGCGGTGGCCGGTCTCACAAGCCACTGGTGTCAGTTGGTTCACCTAAGATGTATACAGGTGCTCATTGGGTTATGAGTACACCGGACAGGCTTCGCTGGGAACCTGCTAGTTGGGATTATGCTTGACGTCAGATAGCAGTTCCCTGGTGACATGTGTACAGGTTAGTTCATCGACCTGGGGATCGTCATTTGTCTCGTGTGAGTTCCCACTGTACTTTGATTACTACCCTACCACGGCTCAAAGGAGTCGTGAAAACAGGTTTTAGTTGGGTACAGTCCCGAGCCACATGGAGGCAGTGAGCGGATCTTCGGGGGTTCGTCTCTCCCGATATTGGGGGTGAGGTCGCGCTGTGTCTAGGAGAGCCATTACACGAAGTCCTTGGCCAAGGCAGGAGATTTACTGGTAGGTATTCCAGTAGTATCTCAGGGTGTTCTGGGCTACACTCCGACACGACTTGTACCGCTTTTGGGGGTCTGACTTTTACCAACCCCCTAGGCCCGACATGCGATGCTCATAGACGAACGGACCGGACTGTACGGATATTGTCACTGACAGGCTCAGTAGGGTGTCAGGATGAGTTCGCTCATCGACGTCCCTTTTGGTCAATAGCTGGTGGCCCGTTACGTATTGGCTTATACCTCTGACGTGCTAGTGGTTAAATCCACAGCCATAGTATTGACGAGTCTTTAGAGTCCACCACACTTTCAGTTACTCAAGCTTTCGGGCGAAACGCTGTAGAGGCCGTATGGAGATATGGCAGGGTCCGATCGGATACGTGCGGTATTGCACGGATCTGGATCGGACGGTTTGTACTAGAGGCCGTATAGATATATGGCAGGGTTCGGTCAGATACGTGCGGTATTGCATGGATCAGGATCGAACGGATATTACTAGCCGGCTTTGGTTTAAGACGGATCCTAGTTTAGTACAGTATAGATTTTGTCTCTTTGCATTTGTATCCGGACGGAATACAGATGCGGGTGTGTATGCACAGTATCGGGGTTTTCCTGTAATTTATTACGGGACCAGTTTTCTGGAGTTGCCAGTTTGCATTCCGTTCCGGCCGGTTTTCGTTTGTTCTTTCCCGGCCGGACTTTTCCGATGGAGGGGGTTATTTGCAATTGTGCAAATAACATTTGTGGAGGGGGTTTCTTGCAATTGTATTGATTATGATATCTTTCTACCATCACTTGCATTAATGAGGGTATGGGTTGATTAAGGTGTAAGCATGGTTGATGTTTGGATATGGTCACCTCTTGCTTTATACTACCCTCACCTCCCTTCATGCTTCATATCTTTTCCCTCCACCATTCTCATAAGAGTTTGGTCGGCCACTTCTATTTGAAAGAATGAGAGAATTTCATTTTTGAGCTTGTGGCATTCTTGATCTCATTTGATGCTAGAAAAATGCAAGCACCATTTTTCTTATCTTGATTCCTCCATCTATCAAATGGCGACATCCACTACCCCAATATGAGACATGAGTCCTACACATATTCTACAGCATATCTTGGGCATGTCGACTTGCCAGCTTCATGCCCGAGTTGCCTCGGTATAGAGGTGGGAGCCCGTGAAAGATGCAGGCGACGTGGTGCCCTTCCGGCGAGGAGATGGAGACCGGACATTCCGCGAGAGATCGGGACGATGACGAGAAGACCGGAGGACTCGGATCACTCGGTATATCTCTAACCCGTCTTGTTGTTAGCTAGATCTAGTTTAATGGCCCGATCCGGGGTTTAGTGCGCGGTGGTGCCGGTTTGCTAAGTTCGCAAAATTAAAGTTTATCACCGTTTCCGCATCTGGCCGTCGGATTGACGGCCGGGGCGCCGCCGTGCACTTACAGTGGTATCAGAGCCTCGCCATTAACTTCGTCTAGCTTCGTTTGATGTGTTTTGCATTTCCGATCGACCAAAATTCCAAAACTTGCTTTTTTCTCTACATCAGTTTTCTGTCGAATTTTTTTGAAGTCCAAAAATTTTTCAGGTTCTCTCAGAATGATGTACAGGGAGTTCTAAGAACACTGGAAAAATTCGACAACACAATCCCTCACTAAGACCGCGGATCCGCGGCCATTGACCTTTCTTAGGCCGCGGATCCGCCGCAGTTATGAGGGATCATGTGATAGATTTTTTGCAGTGGGCTTATGGGCTAAAAATAGGGGTTTTGGAATATTAAAATTGGGCCCAGAAATTCTGTGAGTGCTACTGTATTGCTTGGGGGCCCACTTGTTAATTTTTGATCGATCGGATATTTTAAACACATTATTTCACAGTATTTACATTATATCTGCGACCGTGAATGTCACTCGATCGGTAAATCCTGTCTAACTGCTATAGCCCGGTTAGACGGATTTGCGAACGTGACTTTCACGTTGATGTTCTGTGTTTTGCTGTGATGTTGCGGATCGGTCGGTGGGGATAGCCTGGATGCAATGCTAGTACAGTTTTGTTGTATTATGTACATTTGATATTGCGGGGCGAGCGTCCGACATGTGGACTGCCGTCACTGCCTGATTGTATTATTATTTTGGGGCACGACCTTGTTGCGGTCGATGTACCCGTTGTATGTATATTTTACTTTCCGTACTAGGATTGCCCCGCGGTGGGGTGCACGGATAGCCGGGTTCTGGAGGGCAACAAGCCCGCATCTCATGGCATTGGGACGGAGGGGGCTTCACTCCAGGATTGGCTGGCTATTCGCCGCACTCGTAGGGGGTATAGGTTTTCATTGCACAGGCTATCCACACGACCAGGGGAACGTCGGGTTTCAGTAGTGGCTCTGTGAAACCCGGGGATCCCAGATATCTGTATTGTTCTGTGATGCTGTACATTTCTGTGATGTTGCATTTTATTCACGCCTTGAGCGAAATACTATATATTGGTATATATATTAGTAGATGTTGTATATGTTTTTCATCCGCGCTAGTCCAGTCCCCGCTCTGCCGTTAGTTAGCTAACCTAACGGGTGATGACGGGACCCAGTGGCGAATGCGGATGGCATATACGTACGTCAGTATATTTTCGTTCTTTGTGGTGTGATCAATTAATGGGACTGCGTTGATTCGGATCAATGCATGTTAAAACAAACCTATTCTGATGTTGTTGGAACACTTTTCAAAAAGCTGTTATTGCAAGGACGTTCACTTTTGTTTTGCATCGTGGTATTCATTTGGAATATCCTGCTCCTCAGTCGACGAGGCAAGGGCCGAGATCCCTTCACCGGGAGTGACCCCTTGGACAGAAGTTTGCGTCAGGGCATTAACTTCACTATAGCCGATTACTTTTGCTTTGCATCGTGGTATTCATTTGGAATATCCTGCACCCCATTCTACGGGGAAAGAGCCGAGATCCCTTCACCGGGAGTGACCTCTTTAGTAAAGGTTTTCGTCACTATATTTTCTAAAAAGCTATCCGTTCCTTCAACAATATCAAGTTCATTACGTTAAAGGTTTTCGCCAGAAACCATTCGTAGCCCTCCATCATTTCAGTTAAATATTCGGTAGTATTCAAGCTATGTATTTTGACCTCACGCTAAGGCATAGTGTTTGGTAGTTGCCGGGTATTTATCTGTTGCATAGATAGATGCGTTGGTTTGGGACAGTCGTACTACTATTTTGGCCTACGTCAAGGGTATGTACGGGTGGGTTCAAATTAACCTGGACAATGATGGGTAGAACTTGACATGTGACTTATGATATTTTGACCTCACGCCAAGGTCATAAGAGCATGGGGTAAAAATCACATCGGGAGTTTCAAAAGAACTGAAACTTGCCAGATATGCGCATACCTTCTGGAGTGTGATACCGTGAGCGGATTCCGTCACGTTATCATGCGATGAGAGTTGGATCCCGATTCCCACTGATGAGTTGGTTTACTCCTCGGGTGACCCCGACTAATTCTTCTTTCAGGTTTGGAGGAGAATTTGAGGTACAGTGGGAGGTTTCCAGATTAGATAAAGTGATAACCATTCTGATCTAGGTTAGAGTGCACGCTGAGTGTTTCTTTTCTCTCTCTCTCTGGCAGCGACCATTGACCCAACCCTAAGACTATGACTCAGTGACCAAGTTGACCGAACCTTCTTTACACCGGCTTTTGGATTGTCAGAGTTGCAGACCTCATTGCACTCCTACTTTTACCCTTTTCTCCAGGACACCCAGTATTACTGCGAACGTCCACTTCCATTGGACAAAGCCATAGTATGGTTAGATACGAACTCGAAGGAATTCGAGGATGGTTTCCGGTTCTGGAGAAAACGGATAGGATTATTCAGTTGCCTTTTCCCTTTTACCTTTTCTCAAGTTGTGAGTACTCCTTGGTTTAGGAGATAGTACACCTATTACGCAAATTGGATAGTCTTCTTCCAAACCTTAGGCTGGTGCCGACCGATAGGGAATGAAGAAAACCAATTAGCCTAAACGGTGTGCACAAGGTATTAAGATTAAGACAAAGCAAGGGATTAGTAAGAGGGCAAAGTAAATTGCGACTGATATTCACGACCAAACCAAGTATTTCTTCGCCAATCCTAAATCACCTTTGTATTTCTCCCGGACACCCCGTATCGCTACGAAGATCCACCGTTTATTGGATGCTCCATCGTATGGTTATATACGAACTCGAAAGGAACTTGTTCCAGTTCGGGGATGGATTCTGGTCCAGGAGAAATAGGAATAAGGTTTATTCGGTTGTCTTTTATCTTCACCTTCTCTCGCATTGCGAGTGCTCCTAGGATTAGGACAGTACACCCATTATGCTTATTGGATAGTCTTCTTCCAAACCATAGGCTGGTGCCGAACGGTAGGGAAGGAAGAAAGCCATTTGGCCTAACGGGTGTGCAGAAGGTAACGACTAAAGACATATAAAGGGATTTGGAGAGGTGGTAAAGAATTATACGGTTATAGTTGTGAATCTGGATAATGGAAGAGGCATTACTAGGAATACCAGGATACCCCATCGAAACATTTCAATGTTTCAGTTCACTGTGTACTGTTAAAAGAAAACTGATTTCCCGATTAGATACTTACTCCAGGGTATGTATTTACCAGGTATGATTCTCACATCTGTATGGCTTTACAGATGATGAGTGGGAGTAAGTTATTGGGAATTGGGTGATCATCCTCATTATATCGGGATTCGTTGTAATCGGTGATATTTGAGGAGATCACCTGGGCTGTTTGCCGGTCGGCAAATTTTTGGTTTTGAATATCCGCTGTTGTGCACCAATTTCAAATTGATATATCTGTACGTCTATTTTCATAGAGTGAGATATACCTTTTGATATTATGTCGATGACATTTACCTATATCAGTGGATGGTTATGTAAGGAGCATTAAACAGCGGTGTAATTCTTCTTAACCATAAGTACAGTTTTCAACCTACGACACACAATGAAAGAGTTGTTAGACTCGGCGGACTTATACAGAGTATTGTATGTTGTCCAGTGTCCATTAGGACAGAGGGGTTTGTCCTCATACTATATTCTGTTTACTTTTAACTTCTCTAGTTCTTAGACATGTGTTTCGTAGAAACACAGGGTCTAAGTTTTGAGGAGTTATAGGTATTTGAATAGAGTAGAGAACCAGGTGTAGCAAGTATCGGGATTCTTCAAAGTGATCGAAGATGTAGATACTTGTGTATGGTATTCAGTTGATAGTAATGATAAAGAGAAATTGCTTCTCTTTCAGGTTACTCATAATTGGAAGCATTCCTAAGTTGAGTAACGCTGATCGGCCTCTCTCCATTTAGTTGACATGCACTGGACACAGCTGCATGATTTGAATCTGGTTCAATTAAATAAGTGCCTCTGGTTCTATATTGGATATAGTACAGTTCATATCTTAACATTGTTAAGGTACGGGGAGTTGTCCGGCTTATGATTAAAACCAGACTCTGGATAACTCAAGGCACATTTCTGTAATGGCTGTTTGTGGGTTGACCCAGGCTATGACGAGGGTTGACTTTCTACCATCTGGCAGATCAATAGAAATATTGTTCTGGACTCGCCACAGTTTTATTAAAAATGGATTTTTTCAAAAACAGTAATAGGAGTATGGTAGAACTGGAAGTTATTCCAGAACCGCAAACGATTACTGAAGATTTGATAAGGAACCTAAACATTCAATCTGATTTGACATTCCATTGGCCACTCCGCAGATACGGTGGGTAACTTCATGCACCCGAGAGGTACTCCGGTAGCCTCAAGGACGGTGACAGGGAAGTTCTTGTTTACCCACACTTGCCATTGCTGTTGTTCCAGGCTGCGAGACCCGGTGGGAGGATGAGTATAGCGTCGTTCTAAACTAGCTTTAGAAGTGCACGTCTATATGACTCTGCCAGAGGGTTGTCGTAGTCAGTGGGAGCAGCGGAAGCATTGGTGGACATCAGGCTTATGTCTGTTTATAGACTAAAGCAGATATAGCGGAGATAGATCATCTATTTCTGATGTGACAGTCATGGGTTTGACGTCATCAGAATAGGGGATGGATCTGTTGAGAAGGTAGTAGGGTGTGATATCCGGGTTTTGGATGACATACACAAAGTAGGAAGTGACACTCCTATACTACGATCGGTTATACTTTGGTCGTCACACAGTGGTTTCTCCACAAGGCACTTGGACATTATATCAGACATACTGGTTACTAGATCTATGGTTTTAGATCTATATTTGGGTGGTTTCCCAATCAGGGTACTTTGACAGCATTCTAAGAGTATTTAGAATGGACGACTCTTGGCACGGTAGTATACCTGCAGGTGATAGAGTCACCCTCTCTAAAGGTATCTTATAGACTAAAGTAGAGAGGGATGCGCATGATTGGCAGATCACTTGCTCAGGCAATTGAGTCAATCATGAGATGTCAAGTACCACACCAGATGTTGTTCTTGCACTAGATGCAATAAGTTGATATTGATCCAATCCTGGAGAAACAGTCAGAAGCAGTTTTAGAACATAAGTGGATGTTCTAGGGATATGATAACGACAGCCTCATTTAGGAGACGGTTATCATTCCAGGCTTCCAAGGTGACATGGACGACAGGCAGGTTGTCAGAGTTATAGTTTTCCCTCTGACGAGGGGCAGTATTTTGGACAGGTGGTTCAAGGCAATACTGAGGGAGGCATGGCGCAGGATACTGATTAAGTTCAGTTGACGATACAGTCTAAGAAGTTTGGATTTGGAGTTCATTTATGAGCTCGGTCCCATCAGACATCCAGACATTCTAAGACAGGTATTGCTCATTTCGGGAGATGGCTTTCTCCGCGAACTTGAGATATAGAGAGAGACATAGAAAGAAACTTCAGGGCGGATCCACTCACTGAGGCTATTCCTCGACCGCAATAGTTTCACAAACGGGATTTGTGAGACTGACTAGTAGAGGAGTTGGGTGTTCGGTATCACACGGGCTGTGAGTATGCGACATCGCAATAATTAGCCTTGAGTGCAAGTGGGAGATTGTTGGAGATAGTGCCCTCAGAGTCAATTATTGGATCACAGGCACGTGATTGCAATGATTGAGGGAGGACCTATCCCGGTACGACAGTCTTACTCGAGATGATAGTATGCTATCTGGTTTGCCTTTATCATCGTGTACTGCTTTAGGTGACCTGACAGGTCGCTATTACACGTTGATAGAGCCCCTAGGATTCTTGCTTGACTGCCGGCAGTATGAGGGCGATCATACAAGAGAGAGCTGGAGTCTATAGGCATATCCTTAAAAGGTCCCTAGTCGTGGGAGTTTCGAGACAGGGCATCGATTCTCCAGAGTAGACTAGTGTATACAGTCGAGACCCCGACAAGGGGCGGTGGCCGGTCTCACAAGCCACTGGTGTCAGTTGGTTCACCTAAGATGTATACAGGTGCTCATTGGGTTATGAGTACACCGGACAGGATTCGCTGGGAACCTGCTAGTTGGGATTATACTTGACGTCAGATAGCAGTTCCCTGGTGACATGTGTACAGGTTAGTTCATCGACCTGGGGATCGTCATTTGTCTCGTGTGAGTTCCCACTGTACTTTGATTACTACCCTACCACGGCTCAAAGGAGTCGTGCAAACAGGTTTTAGTTGGGTACAGTCCCGAGCCACATGGAGGCAGTGAGCGGATCTTCGGGGGTTCGTCTCTCCCGGTATTGGGGTTGAGGTCGCGCTGTGTCTAGGAGAGCCATTACACGAACTCCTTGGCCAAGGCAGGAGATTTACTGGTAGGTATTCCAGTAGTATCTCAGGGTGTTCTGGGCTACACTCCGACACGACTTGTACCGCTTTTGGGGGTCTGACTTTTACCAACCCCCTAGGCCCGACATGCGATGCTCATAGACGAACGGACCGGACTGTACGGATATTGTCACTGACAGGCTCAGTAGGGTGTCAGGATGAGTTCGCTCATCGACGTCCCTTTTGGTCAATAGCTGGTGGCCCGTTACGTATTGGCTTATACCTCTGACGTGCTAGTGGTTAAATCCACAGCCATAGTATTGACGAGTCTTTAGAGTCCACCATACTTTCAGTTACTCAAGCTTTCGGGCGAAACGCTGTAGAGGCCGTATGGAGATATGGCAGGGTCCGATCGGATACGTGCGGTATTGCACGGATCAGGATCGGACGGTTTGTACTAGAGGCCGTATAGATATATGGCAGGGTTCGGTCAGATACGTGCGGTATTGCACGGATCAGGATCGAACGGATATTACTAGCCGGCTTTGGTTTAAGCCGGATCCTAGTTTAGTACAGTGTAGATTTTGTCTCTTTGCATTTGTATCCGGACGGAATACAGATGCGGGTGTGTATGCACAGTATCGGGGTTTTCCTGTAATTTATTACGGGACCAGTTTTCTGGAGTTGCCAGTTTGCATTCCGTTCCGGCCGGTTTTCGTTTGTTCTTTCCCGGCCGGACTTTTCCGATGGAGGGGGTTATTTGCAATTGTGCAAATAACATTTGTGGAGGGGGTTTCTTGCAATTGTATTGATTATGATATCTTTCTACCATCACTTGCATTAATGAGGGTATGGGTTGATTAAGGTGTAATCATGGTTGATGTTTGGATATGGTCACCTCTTGCTTTATACTACCATCACCTCCCTTCATGCTTCATATCTTTTCCCTCCACCATTCTCATAAGAGTTTGGCCGGCCACTTCTATTTGAAAGAATGAGAGAATTTCATTTTTGAGCTTGTGGCATTCTTGATCTCATTTGATGCTAGAAAAATGCAAGCACCATTTTTCTTATCTTGATTCCTCCATTTATCAAATGGCAACATCCACTACCCCAATATGAGACATGAGTCCTACACATATTCTACAGCATATTTTGGGCATGTCGACTTGCCAGCTTCATGCCCGAGTTGCCTCGGTATAGAGGCGGGAGCCCGTGAAAGATGCAGGCGACGTGGTGCCCTTCCGGCGAGGAGATGGAGACCGGACATTCCGCGAGAGATCAGGACGACGACGAGAAGACCGGAGGACTCGGATCACTCGGTATATCTCTAACCCGTCTTGTTGTTAGCTAGATCTAGTTTAATGGCCCGATCCGGGGTTTAGTGCGCGGTGGTGCCGGTTTGCTAAGTTCGCAAAATTAAAGTTTATCACCGTTTCCGCATCTGGCCGTCGGATTGACGGCCGGAGCGCCGCCGTGCACTTACAGTTTCGTCTCTCCCGGTATTGGGGGTTGATGTTGTACTGTGCTCGATTGGCCATAATAGGGAAGTCCCTGGCCAGGGCTGATTCAGAGATTTGCTGGTTAGTGTTACCAGTAGTTTCTCGACCCGTTATGAGCCTCACATCGGCATGACTTATCGGTTATTGGGGTCTGATGTTTACCACCCCTAGACTTGATCTGCGACATATCAGACGAGGAGACCGGACTGTACGGGATGTGTTGCCGATCGGCTCGACGGGAGTTGTAGCTGGTTCGCTTGTTCTCTTCTGATCGCTCAATACCCGGGTGGCCGTTACGTTTAGCTGACCGCTTGCGACTTAGGGGTGCTTGATATGATCATCACCCACTGCCGGCGTATTGACGAGTCTCAGAGTCCAAGAATGGAGTTTCCTAGTCCAGGCGAAACGTTGTGGTGCGCGTATGCGATATGCACATGGACCCGATTAAAATGCGCGTATAGGATACCGTATATTGATCGGGCGGCTTGCTTTTGGTTAGGGTCGTATGTGATATGGCCGGATTGATAAATCAAGTGTTGATTTATCATTTAACCATTAGATTCTCACTAGAAATCCTTTCTTGTTTCTATGGATGTATGGATGCATGTATGCATTCCTTATTGTTTCTTGCATATATGGATGTACATGCACACATGCATACATACATCATTCTATCATGGTTGCTTATACAAGGAAATGGTGGCAATATAAGACTCACACCATGGTTTTAAATATGAATTTTATTACATTTGATTTAAAACAAAAAGAAAAAAGGAAATGGTTATGATTGAATTGTTTCTACACTCTTCTCTTGACCTAACCATTCTCACCCACCTTTTAACCTTGGGTAAACTTTCCTTTTGTGTTTTAACTCAAGTTTAATAAAATATTCATTGTTTAAACCATGGTTTGTGATGAGAACAAGAAAATATATATTGATATATTTTCATTTTTCTAGCACAAGAGTTATCCTTTTCACTCTTGAAAAAGATATTGCCATCATCTTCTTCTTCCTCTCTCATTTTGCTCTCTAGTTCTTTGTAGTGAGCAATATACTCATCAAGATTGGATTTTGAAGTGAGAAAGAGAACCACAACACCATTCTACACAAGTCTAGCCCACTTGTTTGGAGTGTTAGCTTGATTTCGTTCACTTGATCGGATAAAGTTGCAAGCTTGGACAAAGCGGACTCCGGGTGGATCATCGGTGACATCGAGGAGTTCAAGCGGAGATTTTTCAAACCCCAAGTGGCCGAGGAGTCTAGCGTAGGGAGCTAAAAAGGTTGTACTCCCAAAACCCCATCTATTCTTTCATATGTTGTTGTGAAAATTTTAGAAACCCTAATTTTCTAGGAACGATCCGATGTTTGTTAACTTAGCACCCTAAAGACTCCACCTTTGGTTCATGTGATGCTTGCAAACCCTTCATGACGTGCTAGGCTAACCTTTCATTGGTATCAGAGCCGACCTAGAACATTAGGCGACACCTTTACGAAGTTAAAACTCCGATCGAACTGAAAATACGGCTTTTTGGGTGCTCTCTGGACTTTTTTCAAAATCTGGTTATTTTCAGAATTAAAAATATTTAAAAAATTCAGCAGGTAAAACTAAGAATTACGGTATAAAAATATTTCGATGAACAGTCTTTTCTGCCGCGGAAACGCGGCCTAAGCTTGCTTAAGCCGCGGTTCCGCGGCCGTATACCTCAATCACTATAAAATTTTTATTCCTTAATACTTACTTCTGCTAGTATATTTTTTATGGTATTTTTAATCTGTATTTAGTTCTGAAAAATTCTGGAGATGGTTTTGGACTCGACAGTTCGATCGGAATTTTGATTTCGTGGCTTTTCCGGATAAATCTAGAAAGTATTGAATTGTTCGAACGACTATCATTTGCTCACTTTTCACGGGGTTTAAAATCTTTCGGAAATACGTGAAAGTTTGTTTGTGGTGGTCCCTCTAGAAGACAACAAACCTTAACTCGATTATGTGACCGTCTTGAACTGCCTTTTGAACCTTAGGGTTTGGGGCAGTACGGCGTGCCACATGTGAGGCGTTGGCTTGACCATTCTACGGCTGGACCGCTACCACTGTGTCACACTCCAGGATTTTGAACTCCGCTCAAGTGTTGAGCTTTAGTGAATCTTGGGTATTTGATCAATCGTTCGAAAACTTTAATACCGTCTGTTTATTTGGAATGTGATGCAATATGTGGAATTCATATAGTTGGACATGAAATACGAAGTATGCGATATTTCGCATTTACGATGTCTAAAGAGAATGTGGATTCCAAATATTGCAGTTTTACACTTTCTTTTCTGTGACCGTAAGTGTAGTATGTCGATATCGCCGGTTTCGTTTCTATACATCAACGACAATTGGGGTATGCATACTTACTTACGTTGAGGATATGTGATATTATGTGTTGCTGAGATATGATGTGCAGGATTGTCGCGATTGAATAGCCGGGGTTTTTTTTATGTGATATGAGAGTTTTATATTTTCATTCATGTAAATTCAAATGTAATGTAATATTCTTTTATTTGGGGCACTTCCGGGTTGAGGTCGATGCCACCTGTGTTGTATATTATTTACTTTTCCGCATTAGGATGGACCTAAGGAGGGGAGCATGGGTGACCGGGTTCTGGGGTTCAGTGGGAGGCCATCTCAAGGAGTCGAGACCGGGTCTCCTAAACTCCAGAATTGGTAGGGTCGCTTGCCGCTCTCGTAGGGGTCCAGGGTGTAGGCTTGGCTATTCATCGCGACTGTGGAATCCGTATTTTCTATTTTGGCTAAATACTAAATACGGACGTCCTATTATATCCCACATTATATCTATCTTTCTCCTGCGATATCTGTGATGTGATCATTTGATATGTTCTGATTGATACAGTATATAGTATATATGATATATTATATAGGCGTTACTTATGTTTTACACCCGCGCTAGCCCTGCCCTGCTCTGCCGTTAGTTACCTAACCTAACGGTGCACGAGGGGACATCGAGGCGAATGCGGATGGCATAAGTGTACGTCGTATTTATCTGTGATGTTTAGGTGGATTAAATGATGGGACTTCATTAATATGATTAATGAAAGAAAAGAAACCTAAAAGATGTTGTAGAATCAAACTTTCAAATAAAAGGGTAGCTACAGTTTTGCTTTGCATAGCGGTATATATGATATACCCTGCACCTTATTTGATGACGAAAGAGCCGATATCCCTTCACCCGGAGTGACCTCTTTAGCGAAACTGGCAGATGCTACAACACTCGGTTTGCTTTTGGATTTTTGCTTTGCACAGTGATATTTATGATATATCCCGCACCTCATTCGACGAGGAAAGGGCCGACGATCCCTTCACCGGGAGTGACCCCTTTAGCAAAACTAGAAAAGCCTCAAGAACACTCCATTTCAAAACTTCATTCGATTCTACAACAATATCAAGTTCATTACGCAATAGGTTTTCAGAAAAACCTGTCGTAGCCCTCCGTCATTTCAGATAAGTACTAGTTAGTATTCGTGCTACGTTTGTTGACTATGTTAAGGCGTAGTGTGCGGTAGCTGATTAGTGCTTATCTGTATATGCATATGATGCGATTGGATTAGGGTAGTCGTGCGACTTTGTTGACTATGTTAAGGGTCGTGCGGGTGGGTTTAATTCAATCAGGAAATGACGGGTTGAACTTGACTAGCAATTATGATTTGTTGACTATGTTAAGGTCATATAGCTGCTAGGGGCAAAAATATTATCGGGAATTTTAAGTGTTCAAATTTGCAATGAGATTGCATACCTTCTATGAGATAGTTGGATCCCGATACCCACTGCGAGTAAGAGTTACTCCTGGGAGAGTTTTACACATTACAATTAGCCGATCAAGTAGGTGTCTAGAAAGGTGTCAACGGGGTTACGCCTCTGGGAAAACAAGGTTTACTTTAATTAGGTCCGTGCGAAAGCACGGGGAACCTCCCTCAAAGTACCGACACTGGCCTGGCTGAAAGATCGGTGAAATTGTAGGGTGTAATTAATCCCGGCTAGTCTTTCCTTTTAGGGTTTGAAGGAAGATTTGATAAAAACAGTGGGAGCTATCCTGATTAGATAAGATAATAACCAATCTGATCTTGCAAGAGCATACGCTATAGTGTTTTCTTCTCTCTCTCTCCAGGTAGCGACCATGTCATGCCTTAATCAAGATAATAATATGGATGTATTGACCGAACCCGCATGTTATACTGTGCTGGGGAACGTTGGTTCCGTTCTTTCTTATAAGAGTTATAGGACTGAACATGACATAGGGGAATACCAGGATTCCTATGCCACCCGAATGAAGAAAGTACATGATGATGCATTTTCTTCGGGTGTGTTCGTTACAGAGAACTGTTTCTCCATTTTCCTACGTCCTGGGTATTAGATACCGGGTCAGGATCCCATATATGTAATCAGTTACATGGGCTTAGGAAAGGTAGAGAACATGGAGAAGGTGATAAAGACATAAGAGTTGGAAATGGGGCAATTGTTGCAGCTAAGAATGTCGGGGAATATCACCTTGCATTACCAACTGGTAATACATTGGTTCTGAATGAATGCTATTACATGCCGAACCTGATATGCAACATTATATCGGTTTCATTGTTAAGTATAGAGGGATATAATTTTGTATTACAGGATAATGTTATGAACATTTTCCGTAACCAAAAGTTGGTTGGATCAAGCACGTTGTGCAATGGCATTTATGTTCTAAATCAATCAACAGTTCTAAGCATAAGTGGAAGAGTTCAGAACTGAACGAATCCTTCTTATGGCATTGCAGATTGGGTCACATCAATGCGACACGGCTAGCTAAGTTGCATAAGGATGGATACTTGAAACCGTTCGAATTTTCATCTTATGACACTTGCCAGTCATGTCTCAAAGGCAAGATGACCAAAACTCCGTTTACGGGACACGGAGAAAGAGTTACCGAACTCTTGGGACTGATACATAGTGATGTATGCGGTCCCATGTCTACACATGCCAGGGATGGTTCTTCGTACTTCATTACATTCACTGACGATCTCTCTAGATTCGGATATGTGTTCCTAATGAAACACAAATCAGAAGCTTTTAAGAAATTTAGAGAATATAAACAAGAAGTCGAGAACTAAACCGGAAAAAGTATTAAAATCCTTCGATCTGATCGAGGAGGTGAATACTTGAGTAATGAATTTCTGGACTTCCTAAAAGAGAATGGGATTCTCTCTCAGCTGACTCCTCCATATACACCACAGCACAACGGTGTATCAGAACGGAGGAACCGCACCCTATTAGATATGGTGCGCTCTATGATGAGCACAACTGAGTTACCTATTTCCTTCTGGGGATATGCACTGGAAACAGCAGCATACCTATTGAATCAAGTTCCATCTAAATCTGTACCTACCACACCATATGAGATATGGAGTGGGAAGATACCATATTTTAAACGAGTTAAGATATGGGGTTGTCCGGCCTATGTCAAAAGACAAAATCCAGACAAACTCGAGGCACGGTCAGTTCTTTGTAAGTTTGTGGGATATCCTAAGAATTCCCAAGGATATTTTTTCTACCACACTGAAGAACAAAAAGTATTTGTTTCCCAATATGCCACCTTTTTGGAAAAGGAATTTCTTGCAAAAGAAATTAGTGGCAAAGTGGTAGAGCTGGAAGAGGTTCCAGAAACACAAACTCAAACTGAAGATTTAGTGGAACCAGAGGATTCAGTAGCTCCCAAGGAACCTCAGCCTCTCCGCCGATCTAGTAGGGTTCCTCGCCAACCTGAGAGATACTACGGTTTTCTCATGGACGGTGGGAGCGAGGATTGCATCATGGAGGATGATGACCCAACTATCTTCGAGCAGGCCATCACGAGTGGGGACTCAGTGAGATGGCTGGATGCAATGCGGTCCGAGATGGAATCCATGTACACCAACAAAGTGTGGACTTTGGAAAATGCTCCTGAAGGGGTAAAACCCATTGGGAGCAAGTGGATCTTCAAGAAAAAACATGGTGTAGATGGGAAAGTGGAGACTTTCAAAGCTAGACTTGTTGCAAAGGGTTTTCGTCAAAGACCAGGTGTGGACTATGACGAAACCTTTTCTCCAGTGGCTATGCTTAAATCCATCCGGATCATGCTTGCCATCGCTGCATATCATGATTACGAAATCTGGCAAATGGATGTTAAGACCGCCTTTCTAAACGGTGATTTAGAAGAGTGCGTGTACATGACTCGGCCAGAGGGCTTCGTAGATAGTAGGAGCAGCGGGAAGATGTGCAAGCTGCTTAAATCCATTTATGGATTAAAGCAAGCATCGCGGAGTTGGAACATCTGCTTTGACGTCGTTATCAAAGAGTTTGATTTCGTCAAAAACACAGATGAACCTTGTATCTACAAGAAGGTAGCAGAGAGTAAGGTTGTCTTCCTCGTATTGTACGTAGACAACATACTCTTGATAGGAAATGACATTCCTATGCTGCAATCGGTCAAGCTCTTCTTATCACAAAGATTCTCAATGAAAGATCTTGGTGATGCCTCCTGCATATTGGGAATTAGGATCTATAGAGATAGATCCAAACGGATATTGGGATTGTCCCAATCCAGGTACATTGACACCATACTAAAGAGGTTTAGTATGGAAGAATCCAAGCGTGGGAATTTACCCACGATCTCTGGAGTCACTCTCTCCAAAGAGATGTCTCCCAAGATTGATTTGGAGAGAGCTCGCATGCAAGGGATACCCTATGCTTCAGCTGTAGGCTCTATCATGTATGCGATGCTATGTACCAGACCCGATGTAGCATACTCACTAAGTGTAGTGAGCAGGTATCAAGCTGATCCTGGAAAGAGTCGCTGGACAGCTTTGAAGAGCATTCTCAAGTACTTGCGAATGACTAAAGAGATGATCTTGGTGTATGGTAACGGAGAACTCCAAGTGGAGTCTTTTACCGATTCGAGCTTCCAGAGTGATAAGGACGACTCTAAGTCGCAGTGTCACGACCCAAAAATTGGCCCGTGACGGCCTTAGTACTGCGCAACGCCCTAAAACGTAACGTAGTAAAAGAAAGCCAAAACCCAGAAATCTAAACCATAAAAATACGGAAAAGATAATATAAGATTTTGAAACATTGAAATCGCAACCCAAATTCTTTAAAAGGTCGTACTTTCTTTCTTTAAAATTTTAGCAACACCCCCTTTTTGTAAAGACTAGTCAAGATGAATACAACACAAAAATAAAGACAGTAGAGAAGAAGCTGTATATATAAGAGACATCAAATCCACAATAATACACATAACGTCCTCACCAAGTCTCTAAGTCAACAATACAATAGTAGATGGAGAGTACAAATACAACGAATATACAAAATGAAATATAGATGACCACCAAAACCCACCTAAGAAAAATAGTACTGTGAGCTGATGCGGTATCTGTAGCAAAAGATGATAGCTGGAAAGCTGAATAGAAGAATAGCCTGCCTCGACTACTCTGGGGAACAACCTGAAACACCTGTGGCACAACGGGGGTGAGTTGCCAACTCGTGAATAGTAGATAACATATGCAGGTAATCGCAGGAATGCACGTACATCATGAATCTAAGATATGCGATTACAGTAATAACATGTCAATAATATGCAATAACCATGCAATAGGGATATGAGAAAATAGATATGCGACTATCATATTGGTATACTACAAGTACTACCAATATATAAATCTGAGCATAAGGTAGGTAAGGGTGTGGTATAGGGTGGAATATGTCATTTTCCACGGAAACCTGACATCGTGGTAGGATCACAATCCATCAAGACACTTACATCCCAAACATCAAATCGGCCCCCAAACTGGGCTCTCACATCACATAGATCTCACATCATCTCAAGTACAATATCGAATAGCTCTCCTATATCTCGAATGTACAAATCGACCATATCTTTCATATCCAAAATCCAATCTCATTGAATCACCTAATAACCCAAGTCAAATCTCAAATAATCTCTAACATCCTAAACATATATATATACAGAAATAAATATGATGGGGGCAATACACATATATTAGCGTCCCATTCTACTAATATTGGTGTAAAGGTATATATAACAACGGCTAAATCCCTTGTTATATATACAAAGGTATTAAAAGAAATATCATGAAAACAGTGTGCCAAGCATCGACACAGAAATCCTCGTATATCGGGCTCCGTCAGTCCGGATCGGCCCACGGGGTCCGTCTGCGGTGTCGGCCCTCGGCCCCGGCAGTACAGATCATCCCGCATCCATCTCTCGACTCTGGCCAGTATCCTCCGGACAACTGCCAGGTCCAACCAGTCACCGGTAGGTACTCGCCCGCCTCCAGGCTCAATCGGCAAACCCATCGATCTTCTTGCCGAGGGGAACCATACCGGGCCCCACCATGTACTCTTATATGGCAACCACACCTCGTATGGAGTATATAATCAGCACCGATAAAACTCATGGTGGACGCGCAAATATCATATCAAGGAAACCGGGTTGTACAATGTATGCATAATTTCATGAACCCCCGCGGTTCCCAAATCCCGAAAACATCATATAAAATCCAAATAAACAATTCGCAAATCCAGGAATGAATATATGCGATATATCTGAATGCGAGCAGGTAAACAAAAGTATATAGCTGAACCAGATGTATGCAAAATCAATAAGGTACAGCCAAGTATAGGTATCTACCTATAAGAACTGATGTCGTATACCCCCATGGGTATAAGTAACATATGTAGGAAATCCCCCCCCGGTATAACTACAATACGTGCATGGTATACCTGTAGCTGTATCGCAAAGTGTATATGTACCTATCACTAATGGTAAGATACACTACAGGTATACGATGAGATAGATGTCAAGTATGATAGGCAATAGAATCTATAAGGGGTTGTGTGTGACATGGCAATTATTGACGGTGTTTGTGTAGCATACAATCCGTGCTCGTGCAACATGAACCGTCAATAATGTATGCAGTGTCCTACGGCTGCTAGTCACAGTACAACTATATCAATGCAATAAAATAAAGGCGCAATTCTAACAATGACGTAGAATGCGCGACAGGTATTTGAATCCTAGCCCAGACGCATAACGCCATGCGGGCGATTCCCCTGTAGATGTTAAATCTACTCACCTACACCCCACGCTACGTGAATCCTACCATCTGCTCCCCCTGTAGCCGTGTCCGTAGTCCCTGTCTGCAAACCTGCAAATAAGACATGGAAATCACATATAAGCCAAAAATTCCGCGAAACGCGATATCGAATCGAAACGAGAAACTCGCGTCGCGAACTAAACGCGCGTGTGCACGATACGCTGAATCGTGTGTGCTTGCGTCTAAAACCCTCGCGACACGCCGCGATACGCTGGATCACAGAACCCTCTCACGTATCGCGCGTATCGCGCAAACACAACGGACATGAAAACGATATATGACCCCAGATTTTCCTACAGGTAAGATATTACAAAACTAGACATACCAAAACACTACACAACACTGCAGACTACCCTACACAAAACCCCAACACCCAGAACCCCTTCCTGGCCGCAAATTGCGGCCAAATGGAATTAATTGGCGGCCATAAAATGGGGTTAGGGGCTCGTGTTCATGTGGTGTGCTCTAGACCTAGGTATCATGTCCCGGTTTTCTCAATTTCACTCTGTAAGGTCCGGGTCAATAGCAGATTTCAGAAGTCACAAATATCGCTTAAAAACGACAATTTTGCACAAAAAGGAAAACCCAGGGTATTTTAGTGTAATCTGGCTATTTCTCAGTTGAAGTGGCCCTATTAACACTAAAATAAACTAAGGTAGCTAACACAATCAACAATTTACCATCACTTCTCACAAATCACCAAAACTAGCACCAAACTAGCTATTTAACACTAATCGACACAAAACCGCACATAACTAAGCAACTAGGGAAAAGGGTTTCAGAATTATACCCTATGGAGCCCTAGAAAGCAGGTGGAGAAGTGCGTGAGGGATGAAGAGCATCTGCAGGTGCTGGGGTTCCTGTTGCTGTTGCAGAAGCTGCTGCTGCTGCTGATGCTATTTGCCTCTTCTGTTGCTGCTGCTGATCTTGTTGTTGTTGTTATAGTTGTCTCTGCTGCTGCTGCTGAAGATGATGATGATGCTTCTGGTGCCACTACTGCTGCTTCTGCAGCTGAAGATGTGTGTGTGTGTGTGAGTGAGTGAGAGAATGGGAGTGAGAGAATGAGAGTGAGGGAATGAGAGAATACAAGTCAACCCCCTCCTCTCTCTCTCTCTCTCTTCATTAATGAAGGCATGGGCAAACCCATGATGCCCCATGCTCTCTCTCTCTCCCAAAGGTCAACCATGAACCAAAACAAAAGATTCAAAATAAAACCCTTTTTAAAAATTCATTTTCAAACAACCATGACACTTAAAACAATATTAAACTAGATTAGGGAGAAATGGTTAGTTAACCATGGTTGCTAATCATGTTTAACCCCAAAAACAACCCTAGTTTATCATGCACAAGTGTGTGCAAGCCTAACAAAATTCTAATAAAATATACAATAAATAGGATAAAATATTTAAAACTTAATTTGGTAAACTTTTTATTAAAAACTATATTTTAAAATATAATTAGCTACAAAACACATTCTAAGGTGTTACAATCTCCCCCCCTTAAAAGAAATTCGTCCCCGAATTTAAAAATATACCGATACGCGTACCTCCAAAGAGAAGATTAAAATCCTCAAATCTCGCTCGCAGCCTCCAAGTGATTATCTCACTATACGGCTACGTCCAAGAAAACCCTTCACAGATGGCAAGACCCTTGACCGATGTTCCTCCACCTGTCGAGCCATTAACACAATTGGCTGCTGGCGAATGAAAGATCGCGTCAAGTTAAGTGGTCTGATGCTAGATCATGTGAGGAAGGTCAAGAAGGTAGTTGTAAAGTATCATCATAAGGAATACGGGGTGAAAATCCAATAATCTGGGCGGAAGAGCCAAATTAAAAGCAACAAAACTAACTCGCCTATAGGATCTCAGAAGGACCTAAATCCTGGGACAAGCTTCCCAAAATCCAACACAGTCATTCATCGGAAAGTCCGTAGGAATACATGATCTGTCCCTGCGAACTCGAGTCTATGACCAACACAATCGTCACAATCAGTTCGAAATGGACAATCCCCATCCTGACCTAACACAACTGGACTATCTCCGAAGTCTCTAGACTAGCTGGGGTCCAAAGTCCTACTTACGCGGAGTCAGAAAAACAACAGACAGGTGATCGACACGACTAACCCCTAAGCCTAAGGGTGGCCAATTGGAGTGTCTCCTGATAACGGCTATCGAAGGAGAACCCTAACGATGGCGAGTGACGATCCCCAACTGCTGACAACAATCAAAACAAACACACAACTTAACAAGAAACAACTGAGCAAACTGAGTATAACCGGACGACAAGAATCCGAATGGAGTCATACCCTAACTAAACTTGGGTAGAAACCATAACGAAATTCGTGGAGATCTGCTCCCATTCCTACTTCGGAACGGTAAAAGGTTGCAACTCTCCAGCAGGCCTCAGATGCTCGACTCAAGCACACAACAAGACAGACACCTTGAAACGAAACCTGAAACATCTCTTTACATCCAGTCCACCTGTAACCATCTCACAAGTCACGTCACTGTTGGCGGAACTTGAATGCATCTAGAGAGTTGACAGATGTGCATGCCTTAGGATTTCACGTCTCTACCCGATGAAACCAGGTACACAAACGCGTCCCTAACTTAGCACATCATTGTCACAAATCAAGTTCTCCGAATCATTACCCAACCGAGTATGCTCAAGTATCACTGACGATCGAGTATCGGCGGGCAGTGTCTCACGAAAACGATTTAAGGAAGTGGTCGGGCGCGGACATGAGCAAGCTGTTCACTCCGTAGAGACGAACTAAAGCTGTACTCAACGATCACACAAGAACTATAAATCTGCAGAAGACTATCACAACAATCAGAATCCGCTGCAGGAAGATGTTCATTAAGCTCTAGTGGTCCATGGAAAATCTGACACGACTCTCAAACAAGTAGTGTCCCCAAATCTCCAACGCAAAACCACCGCGACCATCTCCAGATCATGAGTGGAATATCCTTCTCGTACTTCCTCTAAATGTAGGGAAGCAAAAGCGATGACTCTGTAGTGTCACATCAGAACACACTCGAGCCCACTCAAGAAACATTACAGTTAAACAACAAAGTCGCCCGAACCAAAAGCAAAGAAAGAACTGATGCAGTTGTTAACAGAATCTTCAACTGCCGAAAACTCCGTACACATACCTCAGTCCACAGAACAGAAACCTCCATCTCGGTCAATTCAGTCGACGGTGCAGCACTACTCTCGTGATCCTGCACGAAACGGAGGTAAAAACCTGCTAAGTCCAAGAATCTGCGGATCTCCGTCCTGCACACATGTCTGGACCTAAGCTGTACGGTCACGATCTCCCTCGGAACCATACGAAACCATCTCCCGTGACTACAAGACCTAGGAGTCAACACAAAACAAGCCTGAAGAAACACTCCGAGAATTTAGCAAGCTGCTGGTGCTCGCCCAGTATCTGCATAACAAATCCTCAAGTGCTGCTTCTGTTCTCAAGACACCTTAGATAGACCAGAATGTCGTAAATAACACAACAAAAACTGGTCGAGGAATGGCCTGAAGAATCTGGTTCATCACATCTACGAATGCTGCTAGGGCAACAGTGAATCCAACGACTCACAAAACACACAAACCCCGTAGCACGCACATGGCAGTCTTCGGAATGCCATCTCTCCGAACCTGCAATAATGATGACCTGATCCCAAGCAAACTTAGAAAAATGTCTCGCGCTCTGGAGCTGATCGAAGAAATCGTCAATGTGAGGTAAGGGATACCTATCTGCACCGTAAGCCGGTTCAATTAACGATCCGTCGATACGCAAGCCTAAACTTCCGTCTTCCTCTTTGACAAACAGAAATCGGAGCCTCTAAAAGCGAAACACTCAGACACACAAAACTCCCCAAACCACAACTCTGCAGCTGATCCTTTAGCTCCCAAGCTTCGCCGGCTCATCCGTAACAACGTCGGAAAAACTCTCGCATGAAAGGAACTCGGTCCAACAATCTCACTGTGGCTCCGGTATCACGAATAAGCGCCAAGAATCCACGACATCTCCTCAGTAGCCGACTAGCGAAAAAGGCTGAATTCAAGCTGTGAAAGGCGGCACAACTATCCACCTGCACAACGAGAACTGACTTGCCGGGGAAAACAAAACATGACTGTTTCCTCACGGTAGTCCACAGACGCCTCGCACGTAGTTAACCAGTCCGTGCCCAGGAGAACGTCAAATCCAACTTCTCTAGAAGGATCAAAACGACGGACGAATCTCTATCTCGGTTGGCACACAACTGAAGTACGCGTCGCGCAACAAAAGGATCACTGACAGAAGTTAACACACTACGGCTAATCTACCCAACTACGATACTACCAAGAAGACAAACGAATACATCAAAAGAACATATAAATAAAGATACCTGAAAACTCCACATTGGACGCCTGCGCGTCCCGATGAGTAGAAGCAAACTCCTGTGTCTGCCCTCTACTCGCAGCTGGATGAACTCCTCTGGTAGACTGAGCCCTCTGAGCGAATCTTCTACGTCCACGGCCTCTCTGAATACGACTCTGACGAGGTACTAAGGAACAATCCCTGACGAACTGCTGAAGGCTTCCGCATCGAAAACATCCACGCGCTGACTGCTGACCATCCTGGGGATATGAGCTGAACGACTGTCCTCGTCCTAAGCCTCTGCTACTCCCGTAGTGGCCACAAAATCTGTCTCGACGACCAAACCTCTGTCTCTGGGCTGGTACACTGGTACGAGTCCTCCACTGTCCTGGAACTCTCTGAGCCTCTGGAATATGCGCCTCATCAACTGGAGCTGCAACCACTGGTGCTATGTAGGTGACGGACTGCTGCATGCTGATCGTAAGGGACAGCTGAGTAACATGGGTGACAATCTCCTGTCATAGCTCCCGAACGACATCAACCAAGGAACGCATCGTCTGGCGGAGCTCCTGCATCTCTGCCAAAAGTCCATCCATAGTATAGATCGTAGGATGATCCGTCTGCACCTGTGCAACTAGAGTGCCATCCTGGTCAGTACTCGTCTCACCCGAGCCAACTCTGACCTCGGCCCTCGCTGCATCACTCTGAGTCCCCATAGTCATCAGCGGCAAGGCTATATATAGATATAAGATAAGATTCGATAAGAATAAGGAAATCGAATCTTAAGGATAGGAGTCATCAAGGAAGGAATTTCAAGCAAATTTGTACTTAGGTCACTTAATGCGAAGTACCGCATCGTGGGTATGCTGCAGACATACACACTCTACGTTACTTTGCCTAAGCAACCTACTCCATCATACTAAGGTCATCCTACACTCCAAAAGGTAAAACCTAAATCTCTGATACCAACTTTGTCACGACCCAAAAATTGGCCCGTGGCGGCCCAAGTACTGCGCAACGCCCTAAGACGTAACGTAGTAAAAGAAAGCCAAAACCCAGAAATCTAAACCATAAAAATACGGAAAAGATAATATAAGATTTTGAAACATTGAAATCGCAACCCAAATTCTTTAAAAGGTCGTACTTTCTTTAAAATTTTAGCAACACCACCTTTTTGTAAAGACTAGTCAAGATGAATACAACACAAAAATAAAGACAGTAGAGAAGAAGCTGTATATATAAGAGACATCAAATCCACAATAATACACATAACGTCCTCACCAAGTCTCTAAGTCAACAATACAATAGTAGATGGAGAGTACAAATACAACGAATATACAAAATGAAATACAGATGACCACCAAAACCCACCTAAGCAAAATAGTACTGTGAGCTGATGCGGTATCTGTAGCAAAAGATGATAGCTGGAAAGCTGAATAGAAGAATAGCCTGCCTCGACTACACTGGGGAACAACCTGAAAAACCTGTGGCACAACGGGGGTGAGTTGCCAACTCGTTAATAGTAGATAACATATGCAGGTAATCGCAGGAATGCACGTACATCATGAATCTAAGATATGCGATTACAGTAATAACATGTCAATAATATGCAATAACCATGCAATAGGGATATGAGAAAGTAGATATGCGACTATCATAAGGGTATACTACAAGTACTACCAATATATGAATCTGAGCATAAGGTAGGTAAGGGTGTGGTATAGGGTGGAATATGTCATTTTCTACGGAAACCTGACATCGTGGTAGGATCACAATCCATCAAGACACTTACATCCCAAACATCAAATCGGCCCCCAAACTGGGCTCTCACATCACATAGATCTCACATCATCTCAAGTACAATATCGAATAGCTCTCCTATATCTCGAATGTACAAATCGACCATATCTTTCAAATCCATAATCCAATCTCAATGAATCACCTAATAACCCAAGTCAAATCTCAAATAATCTCTAACATCCTAAACATATATATATATATACAGAAATAAATATAATGGGGGCAATACACATATATTAGCGTCCCATTCCACTAATATTGGTGTAAAGGTATATATAACAACGGCTAAATCCCCTGTTATATATACAAAGGTATTAAAAGAAATATCATGAAAACAGTGTGCCAAGCATCGACACAGAAATCCTCGTATATCGGGCTCCGTCAGTCCGGATCGGCCCACGGGGTCCGTCTGCGGTGTCGGCCCTCGGCCCCGGCAGTACAGATCATCCCGCATCCATCTCTCGACTCTGGCCAGTATCCTCCGGACAACTGCCAGGTCCAACCAGTCACCGGTAGGTACTCGCCCGCCTCCAGGCTCAATCGGCAAACCCATCGATCTTCTTGCCGAGGGGAACCATACCGGGCCCCACCATGTACTCTCATACGGCAACCACACCTCGTATGGAGTATATAATCAGCACCGATAAAACTCATGGTAGACGCGCAAATATCATATCAAGGAAACCGGGTTGTTCAATGTATGCATAATTTCATGAACCCCCACGGTTCCCAAATCCTGAAAACATCATATAAAATCCAAATAAACAATGCACAAATCCAGGAATGAATATATGCGATATATCTGAATGCGAGCAGGTAAACAAAAGTATATAGCTGAACAAGATGTATGCAAAATCAATAAGGTACAGCCAAGTATAGGTATCTACCTATAAGAACTGATGTCGTATACCCCCTGGGTATAAGTAACATATGTAGGAAATCCCCCCAGGTATAACTACAATACGTGCATGGTATACCTGTAGCTGTATCGCAAAGTGTATATGTACCTATCACTAATGGTAAGATACACTACAGGTATACGATGAGATAGATGTCAAGTATAATAGGCAATAGAATCTATAAGGGGTTGTGTGTGACATGGCAATTATTGACGGTGTGTGTGTGTAGCATACAATCCGTGCTCGTGCAACATGAACCGTCAATAATGTGTGCAGTGTCCTACGGCTGCTAGTCACAGTACAACTATATCAAGGCAATAAAATAAAGGCGCAATTCTAACAATGACGTAGAATGCGCGACAGGTATTTGAATCCTAGCCTAGACGCATAACGCCATACGGGCGATTCTCCTGTAGATGTTAAATCTACTCACCTACACCCCACGCTACGTGAATCCTACCATCTGCTCCCCCTTAATCCGTGTCCGTAGTCCCTGTCTGCAAACCTGCAAATAAGACATGGAAATCACATATAAGCCAAATATTCCGCGAAACACGATATCGAATCGAAACGAGAAACTCGCGTCGCGAACTAAACGCGCGTGTGCACGATACGTTGAATCGTGTGTGCATGCGTCTAAAACCCTCGCGACACGCCGCGATACGCTGGATCACAGAACCCTCTCACGTATCGCGCGTATCGCGCAAACACAACGGACATGAAAACGATATATGACCCCAGATTTTCCTACAGGTAAGATATTACAAAACTAGACATACCAAAACACTACACAACACTGCAGACTACCCTACACAAAACCCCAACACCCAGAACCCCTTCCTGGCCGCAAATTGCGGCCAAATGGAATTAATTGGCGGCCATAAAATAGGGTTAGGGGCTCGTGTTCATATGGTATGCACTAGACCTAGGTATCATGTCCCAGTTTTCTCAATTTCACTCTGTAAGGTCCGGGTCCATAGCAGATTTCAGAAGTCACAAATATCGCTTAAAAACGACAATTTTGCACAAAAAGGAAAACCTAGGGTATTTTAGTGTAATCTGGCTATTTCTCAGTTGAAGTGGCCCTATTAACACTAAAATAAACTAAGGTAGCTAACACAATCAACAATTTACCATCACTTCTCACAAATCACCAAAACTAGCACCAAACTAGCTATTTAACACTAATCGACACAAAACCGCACATAACTAAGCTACTAGGGAAAAGGGTTTCAGAATTATACCCTATGGAGCCCTAGAAAGCAGGTGGAGAAGTGCGTGAGGGATGAAGAGCATCTGCAGGTGCTGGGGTTCCTGTTGCTGTTGCAGAAGCTGCTGCTGCTGCTGATGCTACTTGCCTCTTCTGTTGCTGCTGCTGATCTTGTTGTTGTTGTTGTAGTTGTCTCTGCTGCTGCTGCTGAAGATGATGATGATGCTGCTGGTGCCACTGCTGCTGCTTCTGCAGCTGAAGGTGTGTGTGTGTGTGTGAGTGAGTGAGAGAATGGGAGTGAGAGAATGGGAGTGAGGGAATGAGAGAACACAAGTCAACCCCCTCCTCTCTCTCTCTCTCTTCATTAATGAAGGCATGGGCAAACCCATGATGCCCCATGCTCTCTCTCTCTCCCAAAGGTCAACCATGAACCAAAACAAAAGATTCAAAATAAAACCCTTTTTAAAAATTCATTTTCAAACAACCATGACACTTAAAACAATATTAAACTAGATTAGGGAGAAATGGTTAGTTAACAATGGTTGCTAATCATGTTTAACCCCAAAAACAACCCTAGTTTATCATGCACAAGTGTGTGCAAGCCTAACAAAATTCTAATAAAATACACAATAAATAGGATAAAATATTTAAAACTTAATTTGGTAAACTTTTTATTAAAAACTATATTTTAAAATATAATTAGCTACAAAACACATTCTAAGGTGTTACACGCAGTCGGGATCTGTCTTTACCCTTTACGGAGGGGCGGTTAGCTGGAAGAGTTCCAAGCAGGAAACCGTGGCAGACTCGACGATGGAGGCTGAATACATCGCTGCCAACGATGCTGCGAAAGAAGCTGTCTGGATCAAGAAGTTCATTACTAAACTTGGAGTGGTTCCATCCATTGAGCATCTAATACCTTTGTATTGCGATAACAATGGAGCGGTGGCTTTGGCCAAGGAACCCAGGTCCCATCAGTGATCCATGCATATTCTGAGGCGGTATCACCTGATCCGGGAGATAGTTGATCGCCGGGAGATCGAGGTCAGGAGGGTTGACACGACGAACAACACAGCGGATCCACTCACGAAGGCCATTCCCAAGATACAGCTTGAGAGACTCTTCGGGATGCTCGGTATGCGATACTACAGCAGCTGGCCCTAGTGCAAGTGGGAGATTGTTAGTTGTATGTATGCCTTAGAGGCCAGTATTGTACAGATGATGTATATTATATTGGATGCTTGGACATATATAGAGATGACTCTCTTGCTCGATATAATAGTATGCTATCTGGTTGCTCTTTCTCTTAACATGTATACTAGTCTCTTTAAACTGTCTTATAGTTACATGTTGGTAAAGCCCTTAGGATGTGTACTTGACTACCTGGACTATGATGCAGATCATACTAGTGGGGACATGGTAGTCCATAAGTACATCCTTCAAGGTCCCTAGTCGTGGGTGTATCGAGACGGGGCATCGATATACCAGTGTAGACTAGTGTATACGCTTCTCGACCCATGAGATGGGCGATGGATGATCCCATATCCATTGGTGTTTGACATCAGAGATGGTATACGGGTGCTTAGTGGAGACTGGGTACACTGGACGGACTCGCCGAGAACTCCTAGATGGTATTATACCTCACGTCAGATGGCAGTTCTCAGGTGACACTTGTACAGGTTAGTCTGTAGACCCGAGATCGTCATAGAGTCTTGTGTGATTCCCACTGTGCTTTGATCTCCACCTTACCACGTCCATGAGGGCGTGCAAAACGATCGTTTTTGGGTACAGTCCCGAGTCACATGGAGGCAATGAGCGATAGGAGGGTTTTCGTCTCTCCCGGTATTAGGGGTTGATGTTGTACTGTGCTCGATTGGCCGTAACAGGGAAGTCCCTGGCCAGGGCTGATTCAGAGATTTGGTGGTAAGTGTTACCAGTAGTTTCTCGACCCTTATGAGCCTCACATCGGCACGACTTATCGGTTATTGGGGTCTGACATTTACCACCCCTAGACTTGATATGCGACATATCAGACGAGGAGACCGGACTGTACGGGAAGTGTTGCCAATCGGCTCGACGGGAGTTGTAGCAGGTTCGCTTGTTCTCTTCTGATCGCTCAATACCCGGGTGGCCGTTACGTTTAGCTGACCGCTTGCGGCTTGGGGGTGCTTGATATGATCATCACCCACTGCCGGCGTATTGACGAGTCTCAGAGTCCCAGAATGGAGTTTCCTAGTCCAGGCGAAACGTTGTGGTGCGCGTATGCGATATGCGCATGGACCCGATTAAAATGCGCGTATAGGATACCGTATATTGATCGGGCGGCTTGCTTTTGGTTAGGGTCGTATGTGATATGGCCGGATTGATAAATCAAGTGTTGATTTATCATTTAACCATTAGATTCTCACTAGAAATCCTTTCTTGTTTCTATGGATGTATGGATCCATGTATGCATTCCTTATTGTTTCATGTATATATGGATGTGCATGCACACATGCATACATACTTCATTCTATCATGGTTGCTTATACAAGGAAATGGTGGCAATATAAGACTCACTCCATGGTTTTAAATATGAATTTTATTACATTTGATTTAAAACAAAAAGAAAAAAGGAAATGGTTATGATTGAATTGTTTCTACACTCTTCTCTTGACCTAACCATTCTCACCCACCTTTTAACCTTGGGTAAGCTTTTCTTTTGTGTTTTAACTCAAGTTTAATAAAATATTCATTGTTTAAACCATGGTTTGAGATGAGAACAAGAAAATATATATTGATATATTTTCATTTTTCTAGCACAAGAGTTATCCTTTTCACTCTTGAAAAAGATATTGCCATCATCTTCTTCTTCCTCTCTCATTTTGCTCTCTAGTTCTTTGTAGTGAGCAATATACTCATCAAGATTGGATTTTGAAGTGAGAAAGAGAACCACAACACCATTCTACACAAGTCTAGCCCACTTGTTTGGAGTGTTAGCTTGATTTCGTTCACTTGATCGGATAAAGTTGCAAGCTTGGACAAAGCGGACTCCGGGTGGATCATCGGTGACATCGAGGAGTTCAAGCTGAGCTTTTTCAAACCCCAAGTGGCCGAGGAGTCTAGCGTAGGGAGCTACAAAGGTTGTAGTCCCAAAACCCCATCTATTCTTTCATATGTTGATTTGAAAATTTTAGAAACCCTAATTTTCTAGGAACGATCCGATGTTTGTTAACTTAGCACCCTAAAGACTCCACCTTTGGTTCATGTGATGCTTGCAAACCCTTCATGAGGTGCTAGGCTAACCTTTCACTCACATCCCCGGCTATTCATCACGACAATCCAACAAGTTCATATACACAAACCAACATCATAGATCACAGATATGCACAACCCCCACTAATCGACGTATAGCGATTAGTAGACGTTCAGTACATATATCACATTACAGAAGATCCGATTAGCTAAAGTACTTAGAAATTCGATCGATTGCCAGATTTGAATCTACCCTAAGAACAACACAGTACTCAACAAAATTTGGGCAGAAACAAAATATCAGAGAAACCACAAAACACCAAGATAGACATTCTGCCGGAAAAACGAGCTAACTCAGAGTCGACTCGGCCGCTGATTCGCGGTGAAACCTATGGTTTCGCCGCGCTTCCGCGGCGGTCTCACCGAGTCATGATCTCGTTTTTCTTGGGTCTTCTTAAAAAAGCCTGCACGTATTTTTGAGTTCCGTGGAAAAAATTTTGGACCAGTTTTTAAAAACGACAGAAAACGTTCATTTTTGACGTGTTTTTGCGATTTCTCCTGCGATCGAATTTCAAACACTTTGCTAACAAGTTAGTAATGGTTTAGCGAGGCTTTGATACCACTGTAAGTTTACGTTACCCATCCCGGTACTTACGGGAAGGCGGAATAGGTAAAAAACAAATTTTTAACACAAGGTAATATAGACTAAAACTTGAGGATCTTTGCCAAATCATTGCTAACAAACTACATGAGGTTCTATCTACTATGCAAGGAGATTATACCTCATGCTACTAGTCCTTCGGGTCTTCTCCGCTATCCTCCTCGTCTCCATAGGCTTCATAGGTCGATACGGATCTTGGTCACCTCCGCGTCCTCCTTGAGTCGAAGACGATCCACCCGAGAGTCTGTAGTCCGAGCTCCACCTCAAGCCGAGGTAACTAGGGCAACAAGTTTGCTATGCTTGATGTCCAAGGTGGTGTAGAAGAAGAAGAAGGATTTGTTTGTCTATTTAGTTTCTATTTTTCTCAACGCAACAGAGCTTTAGAAAAATCTAGAGAGGAGAAAGAGGGAGGAACCATGGGAGCTCTCTTTTGGATGAGAGAGAATGCCAAAGAGATAATGATCCATAGAAAAAATAAAAACCAATCATTTATGATAATTATGATGGCTAAGTTTGATTTGACCACTATCATGTCTTGATAAAGCTAAAGAAGAGTCTAGAGCTCATAAGAAAAATCCAAGTCAACAATGGTCAACTTGGTCAAATTGTCAAGTATGGTCAAATGGTCAAAGCAATTAGTCATAACACAATTATCATTAAAAAGATTAGTAAATATTTTTCTCACCTCATAATGGTTTTGACCGAATCAACGGTCAAAACCCTAATGAGGCAACTCATTCATCGCTCCTCATAACCGTGCATACACACCCGCATCCGCATTCCGTAGAATGCGAATGCACAGAAGACAACTTATCCATCTATACAATACTAGGATCTGGCTTAAACCAAAGCCCACTAGTATCATCTGCCTGAACATCATACGCGCACAAGTGCACGTAAGTGATCGTAGCCTTGCCGTAAAACCATACGGCATCTACACCTTTTGCCCAGTGCAGGGAAACTCTCAGTGTGGGACTCTAAAGACTCGCCACTATGCTGACAGTGGGTTTAACCACAGACCGCAACCGGCACTACCTGTACGTAATGGTCCCTAGGTAGATGTCGATAAGAAGGCTGATGAGGTAAACCCATCCGAACTCCTACTGAGCCTGAATGTGACAATCTCCGTACAGTCCGATCTGTTCGTCTAAGAGTATCGCATGTCAGGCCTAGGGGCCGATAAACGTCAGACCCCTAATAGCGGTACAAGTCGTGCCCGAGTGTAGCCCAGAACACCTTGAGAAACTAGTGGAAACACTACCAGTAATTCTCGCTTGCCCTGGCCAGGGACTTTGTGTAATGGCTCTCCTAGACACAGCGCGATATCAATCTCAAATACCGGGAGAGACGAATCCTATCTAACAGCTACTGCCTCCAAGTGCTTCGGGACTGCACCCAACTACTACCTGTTTGCACGACTCCTTTGAGCCGTGGTAGGGTAGTAATCAAATTACAGTGGGAACACACTCGAGGAGAAGTAGCAGTGTCAAGTCGACGGACTAAGCTGTACTCCTGTCACCTGGGAACTGTTATCTAACGTTAGGTATAGTACCAACCAACAGTTCCCGACGAGTCCTGTCAAGTGTACACGTAACCAAACGAGCACCCGCATACTATCTCCAGTACGACATACTAATGGCTGTGGGAAAGACCATCTCCCCTGCTGGGATGAGAAGCGTATATGCTAGTTTACTCCGGAGTATCGATGCCCCGTCTCGATAATCCTACGACTAGGGACCTGTATAAGGATGTTCTTGTAGATTACCCAGCCCCCACTAGTGTGACTGCCATCACAACACTGGTAATCAAGCAAAGATCCTAAGGGCTCTACTAATATGTATAAGCGATATGCTAAAAGAAACACATGCACATATTGAATTAGAAACGAACCAAGTAGCATACTACCATTTTGAGCAAGATTGTCTATACAATTATGAATATCCCAAGCTTCCATTAAGTAATATACAAACTAGTATGATACAGTAATGGCCTCTAGGGCATATACACTAACAATCTCCCACTTGCACTAGGGGCCATATACTGGCTTATCGAAGACCTATCATCTCGATCAGTCGCTCGAACTGAGTCTGGGGTATGGCCTTCGTGAGTTGATCTGCAGTGTTATTCTCCGAATCTACTCTCCTCACCTCGATCTCCCAGCGATCTACGATCTTCCTGATCAGGTAGTACCGCCTCAAAATGTGTCTGGACTTCTGATGGGATCTGGGTTCCTTCGCTAAAACTATAGCGCCGTTGTTGTCACAATACAGCGGTATTAGATCAACAATGGTAGGAACCACCTGAAGCTCCGTGAGGAACTTCTTCATCTAGACAGCTTCCTTTGCGGGATCGCAAGCAGCTATGTACTCCGCTTCCATAATTGAGTCATCAACGGTTTCCTGCTTGGAGCTCTTCCAGCAAACCGCCCCTCCATTGAGGGTAAAGACATAACCCGATATGGACTTTGAGTCATCCTTGGCACTCTGGAAGCTAGAGTCAGCAAAGGCCTCGATCTGGAGATCTTTTCCGCCATACACCAAGAACATCTCCTTAGTCCTTCTCAGGTACTTGAGAATGTTCTTTACTGCTATCTAGTACTTCTTCCCTGGGTCCGACTGATACCGGCTTACAACGCTTAATGCGTATGCTATATCTGGTCTGGTACACAACATCGCATACATTATAAAGCCTACCGCAGATGCGTAGGGTATAGATGACATGCAAGCCTTTTCCAAATCAGTCTTGGAAGACATCTCTTTGGAGAGGGTGATTCCGTGACAAGCCGGTAGATTACCACGCTTTGAATCTTCCATACTGAATTGTTTCAGTACGGTGTCGATGTAGCTGGACTGCGAAAGTCCCAACATCCTCTTAGATCTATCACGATACATCTGGATCCCCAGAATGTAGTTGGCATCGTGCAGGTCCTTCATGGAGAACCTCTATGACAAGAATCCTTTGATTGACTATAGCATAGGAATGTCATTTCCTATTAGGGGAATGTCATCCACGTACAAGACGAGGAATACCACAGTTCTCCTTACAATCTTACTGTAAATGCATGGTTCATCCGGATTTTTGATAAAGTCGAATTCTTTGACAGTATCATCAAAGCAGATGTTCCAACTCCGCGATGCCTGCTTTAGTCCATAAATGGACTTAAGCAACTTACACACTTTACCGCTGCTCCCACTCTGAATGAAACCCTCCGGCTGATCCATATAGTCGCACTCTTCCAAATTTCCATTTAGAAAAGCCGTCTTTACGTCCATCTGCTAGATCTCATAATCGTGGAAGGCAGCAATGGCAAGAAGGATCCGAATGGATTTGAGCATAGCTACTGGAGATAAGGTTTCGTCATAGTCCAAACCAGGTCTTTGACGAAAACCCTTTGCAACAAGTCTAGCTTTATAGGTTTCAACCTGCCCATTTACACCATTCTTCTTTCTGAAGATCCATTTGCAGCCTACGGGTTTTACCCCTTCTGGAGCAATGTCCAATGTCCAAACTCTGTTGGTGTACATGGACTCCATCTCGGTCCGCATTGCACCCAGCCATTTCACTGAGTCACCGCTCTGAATGGCTTGTTGGAAGCTAGTAGGCTCATCATTTTCAATCATGCAATCCTCTCGATCCCCGTCTATGAGAAAACCATAGTATCTCTCGGACGGATGAGACTGCCTACTACTCCTGCGGAGTGGCGCTGGGATGTCCGGTTCTCCTGAAACTTCTGGTTCTACCAAGCTTTCAGTAATAGTTTGTGGTTCTGGAATTTCTTCCAGTTCTATTATGCTCCCACTTATCTGATTTTCTAAAAACTCAGTTTCCAAGAAGCAGGCATGACGAGAAACAAAGACCTTTTGCTCCTCTGTGTAATAGAAAACATACCCCTTGGAGTTCTTTGGGTATCCCACAAACTTGCACTGTACCGAGCGTGGCTCGAGCTTGTCCGCATGCTGCTTTTTTACAAAAGCCGGACATCCCCACGTCTTAAGATACTTAAGACAGGGTTTCTTCACAGTACACATCTGATATGGTGTAGTAGGAACTGACTTAGTAGGAACTTGGTTCAAAAGATATGCAGTTGTTTTCAGTGCATAACCCCAGAAAGATCACGGTAACTCAGCCTTACTCATCATGGAACGAACCATATCAAATAGACTTCGATTCCGCCTTTCCGATACACAGTTATGTTGTGGTGTGTATGGAGGAGTATGCTGAGATAGAATTCCATTCTCCTTTAAGTAGCCCAGAAACTCGGCACTCAAGTATTCACCACCTCGATCAGATCTCGGTGTCTTGATACTTTTTCCTGGTTGTTTTTCAACTTCATTCTTGTATTTCCGAAATTTCTCAAAAGCCTCAGATTTATGCTTCATCAGGAAGACATGTCCATACCTAGAGAAATCATCCATAAAAGTAATGAAGTATGAATAACCACATCGCGCATGTGTAGTCATTGGACCACACACGTCACTGTGTATGAGTCCCAAGAGCTCGCTCGCTCTTACTCCGTGTCCAGTGAACGGATTCTTTGTCATCTTTCCCACGAGACAAGATTCACAAGTAGCATAAGTCTGATACTCGAACGGATTAAAGTATCCCGCTTTATGTAACTTTATTAACCGTGTCTCATTAATGTGACCCAGTCTATAAAGCCATAAGAAAGCCTGATTTGTTTTCGAAGAATTTTTTTAAGTGTATTCTGGACACTGAAAACCTGAGCTTGATTTAGTATGTATATTCTGTTTTCTAATGTACCTGACCCAATCAGAACTTGATTTAGGTGGATGTAGACCACATCGCTTACAAAAGCAAAATCATATCCTTCCTTAGAAAGTAAGGATACAGATATGATATTACAAGCCATACTAGGTACATACAAACAGTTACGCAGAATCAATATCTGCCCACTTGTCAATCCAAGGTTATATTCCCCTACGGATTCAGCGTCCACACTCATTCCGTTGGCAACCCTGAGAGTCATATCACCTATCTTGATAACTCTAAGGTTTCTCAAAGCCTGTAATGAATTACAGATGTGAGATCCTGATCCAGTATCCAGTACCAGGAAGTAGAGTTAATTGACATACAGTTTTCTATTACAAACACACCCGAAGCCGAAGCCACAACATGCATCGAATCCTAGCTACTGGCTTCGCTAGCCCTGCAATCCTTCTGCCAACGTCCTTTCCTGTAACAATAGGAACGTCCCTCCTTCACTATATCCAGTCCCGAATCTTTTGCCCTTCCCTTTCCTTCTACTTCCCTGGTTTCCTTCAGGGTGTAAGTAGAGGGTAGAGACTGTAGAATCAAGTCAATATTTGACCCGTTCTTTAACGTGGTCTTCAGGTCTATGAGCTCATCAAAATAGCTAGTCTCTGTAAGGACGTTGTCTCCTACAGATGACCCGACAGCCAACCTCGCTTGAAGCAATTCGTTCGAGGTCTCATATCTTGCGATATGAGATTGCTCTCTATATAATTCTTTGTTATGGAGGAAGACAGAAACTAAGTCCATCTTCTCATTCTGCCTTTGGTATGCACCATCAACTGAGGACAACACAAGGCACTTGGCATTCGCACAGTCTTTTTCCGATGTCTTACGGATATCAATATCCGCGACAGTGGAAACTGGTCCTGACACGGCAGGGGTTTGATTAGTTAAGAGGTGTCCTAGCTTGTCATGGGTAATGGACATCTGGACAGACCTTTGCCAGTCATAATGGTCAGATTCAGTCATTTTATTATCTAGATGTAACCAATGTCTTGTCATTGGGTCGCTGCAATTAAGAGAGAGAGAAGAAAACACTTAGTATGATGCTCTTGCAAGTTTAGATTGGTTTTTAGTTTATCTAAACAGGATGGCTCCCACTATTTCTCGAATCCTTCCTTAAACCATAAAAGAAGAATTAGTCAGAATTAATCTCACCGTACAATACTTGCTTAACCGTTCAGCCAGGTTGGTGTCGGTACTTCGAGGGAGGTTTTACGACGCTTTCGCGAAGTTTCTTAATTAAATAACCACATTTCCCTGTGGGCGTAGCCCCGCTGACACCTTTCTAGACACCTAGTTGGTTTATAGCATTGATTGTTAAGTGAAGAAATCTCCTGAGGAGTAGCGGATACTCACAGTAGGATCGGGATCCAAATATCATTGTGTCATAATGTTGAAGGAATCCTACCAACATTATCAAACTCCAAATGGTAAGCAGCACTAGCAAGTTTCAATTTCCTTAGAAACTCTCGATGTGGATTTTTGCCCCATGCTCTTATGACCTTGACTAAGGCCAACAAATCATAAGTCACATGCCAAGTTCTACCCGTCATTGTCCAGGTTGATTTGAACCCACCCGTATATACCCTTGACTAAGTCCAACAAAGTAATACGACTGTCCCAAACCAACGCATCTATCTATGCAACATATGAATACCCAGCAGCTACCAATCACTAAGGCCAACAAACATAGCTTGAATACTATTGAATATTCATACGAAATGACGGAGGGCTATGAATGGTTTTGGCGAAATCGTGAACGTAGTGAACTTGATTTAATCGAAGGAACCTGATAGCTTTTAAAAGGAGTGGTTTAAGCTCCGCGTTTTTAAAAGTTTTTCTGTTTTGAAAAAACCGAAGGGTTTTGAAATTGTTTCAACGATTCAGCTTTGGTTTTTTTCTTTGTATTAATTTAATGCGTCCCATCAATTAATCCTACCTTTGCAGAAAACAATGAAAATATGACGTATGCTTATACCATCCGCATTTGCCACGGGGCCCGTCATCACCCGTTAGGTTACTTAACTAACGACAGAGCGGGGGCTGGACTAGCGCGGATGCAAAACATTTGCAATGCCTACTAGATATCATATATAGATATATACATTCATCATATGCAATGATAGCCATTCCAGATCACAGATGGACACATTGGATATGATAGGAATCCGTGTTTCGTTCGAGCCTGCAACGAAAAACAGATTACACGGTCGCGATGAATAGCCAAACCCCATCCTAGACCCCTACGGGTGCGGCAAACTAACCGCCAAGTACCCGAAGTGAAGAAACCTCCCTCAACAACGTGAGTAGGCCACTCGGCACTTCAAAGTACCCGATAGTTTGTGCACCCCACCTTGGGTCTATGCTAGGAGCAAAAACAGTAAAAGAAATAATATACAATGGCAGCTACAATCTCAACCCGGATGTGCGGCCATAAAGTAATATTACATCAAATTACAAATTTTACATTGAATGAAAAATGAAAACTCTCATCTCACATCCCCGGCTATTCATCACGACAATCTAACAAGTTCATATACACAAACCAACATCACAGATCTCAGATATGCATAACCCCCACTAATCGACGTATAGCGATTAGTAGACGTTCAGTACATATATCACATCACACAAGATCCAATTAGCTAAAGTACTTAGAATTTCGATCGATTACCAGATTTGAATCTACCCCAAACACAACACAGTACTCAACAAAATCTGGGTAGAAACAAAATATCAGAGAAACCACAAAACACCAAGATAGACATTCTGCAGGAAAAAAGAGCTGACTCGGAGTCGACTCGGCCGCGGATCCGCGGCGAAACACATGGTTTCGCCGTGCTTCCGTGGCGGTCTGACCGAGTCACGATCTCATTTTTCTTGGGTCTTCTTAAAAAAGCCTGCACGTTTTTTTAAGGTCCGTGGAAAATTTTTTGGACCAATTTTTAAAAGCAACAGAAAACGTGCATTTTTGACGTGTTTTTGCGATTTCTCCGGCGATCGAATTTCTAACACTTTGCTAACAAGTTAGTAATGGTTTAGCAAGGCTCTGATACCACTGTAAGTCTACGTCACCCACTCCGGTACTTACGGGGAGGCGGAATAGGTAAAAAACAAATTTTTAACACAAGGTAACATAGACGAAAACTTGAGGATTTTTGCCAAACCATTGCTAACAAACTACATGAGGTTCTATCTACTATGCAAGGAGATTATACCTCATGCTACTAGTCCTTCGGATCTTCTCCTCTATCATCCTCATCTCCGTAGGCTTCATTGGTCGATCCGGATCTTGGTCACCTCCGCGGCCTCCTTGAGTCGAAGACGATCCACCCGAGAGTCTGTAGTCCGAGCTCCACCTCAAGCCGAGGTAACTAGGGCAACAAGTTTGCTATGCTTGATGTCCAAGGTGGTGTAGAAGAAGAAGATGGATTTGTTTGTCTATTTAGTTTCTATTTTTCTCAACGCAACAGAGCTATAGAAAAATCTAGAGAGGAGAAAGAGGGAGGAACCATAGGAGCTCTCTTTTGGATGAGAGAGAATGCGAAAGAGATAATAATCCATAGAAAAAATAAAAACCAATCTTTTATGATAATTATGATGTCTAAGTTTGATTTGACCACTATCATGTCTTGATAAAGCTAAAGAAGAGTCTAGAGCTCACAAGAAAAATCCAAGTCAACAATGGTCAACTCGGTCAAATTGTCAAGCATGGTCAAATGGTCAAAGCAATTAGTCATAACACAATTATCATTAAAAAGATTAGTAAATTTTTTCCTCACCTCATAATGGTTTTGACCGAATTAACAGTCAAAACCCTAATGAGGCAACTCCTTCATCGCTCCTCATAACCGTGCATAGACACCCGCATCCGCATTCCGTAGAATGCGAATGCACAGAAGACAAAACTTATCCATCTATACAATACTAGGATCCGGCTTAAACCAAAGCCCATTAGTGTCGTCTGCCTGAACATCATACGCGCACAAGTGCACGTAAGTGATCTTAGCCTTGCCGTAAAACCATACGGCATCTACACCTTTTGCCCAGTGCAGGGAAACTCTCTGTGTGGGACTGTAAAGACTCGACACTACACTGGCAGTGGGTTTAACTATAGACCGCAAGAGGCTCTAGCTATACGTAACGGTCCCCAGGTAGATGTCGATAAGAAGTCCGATGAGGTAAACCCATCCGAACTCCTACTGAGCCTGAATGTAACAATCTCCGTACAGTCCGGTCTGTTCGTCTAAGAGTATCACATGTTGGGCCTAGGGGGCGGTAAATGTCAGACCCCTAATAGCGGTACAAGTCGTGCCGGAGTGTAGCCCAAAACACCATGAGAAACTACTGGAAACACTACCAGTAATTCTCGCTTGCCCTGCCCAGGGACTTTGTGTAATGGCTTTCCTTGACACGGCACGATATCAACCCCCAATAACGGGAGAGATGAATCCTATCTAACCGCTACTGCCTCCAAGTGCTTCGAGACTGCACCCAACTACTACCTGTTTGCACGCCTCCTTTGAGCCGTGGTAGGGTAGTAATCAAAGTACAGTGGGGACACACTCGAGGCGAAGTGGCAGTGTCAAGTCGACGGACTAAGCTGTACTCCAGTCACCTGGGAACTGTTATCTGACGATAGGTATAGTACCAAACAACAGTACGATGTACTAATGGCTGTGGGACAGACCGTCTCCCCTGCTGGGATGAGAAGCGTATACTCTAGTCTACTCCGGAGTATCGATGCCCCGTCTCGATAATCCTACGACTAGGGACCTGTATAAGGATGTGTTTATAGATTACCCAGCCCCTACTAGTGTACTGCCATCATAACGCTAGTAATCAAGCAAAGATCCTAAGGGCTCCACTAATATGTATAAGCGATATGCTAAAAGAAACACATGCACATATTGAAGTAGAAACAAACCAAGTAGCATATTACCATTTTGAGCAAGATTGTCTATACAATTGTGAATATCCCAAGATTCCATTAAATAATATATAAACTAGTATGATACAGTAATGGCCTCTAGGGCATATACACTAACATCATCGTGGGGTACCTACATATATAACACAATCGCAATGCGCATTAAGATCATATCGGAAAACCAAAACGACACGCTAAGGCCAATAGGTTAGAACCTATGGACCAAGCCTTCAAAACCACCAAATAACACTCGATTTCGACATACAAACGTCAAGTGATCGAATACAACACAAATTACAAAAATACAGAATATAAAATACGCAAAACGAAATCCCGAATCAAAACAGCAACTCTTGAAATTGGTCCCAGATTTTACCCTAAGTCAAATTAGTCAATTTTGCATATGCCAAGGGTCTAATTTATTGGAGATAAAGCCCTGAAACAAAAACGAACCACTTCCTCACTGCTCTGGCCGCAAATTGCGGCCAGAATGAATTAATTTGCTGCCAGGGTTGATGGTTAGGAGCTAGGATTTTGGTGGTACACTTCAGGTTGCCTGCACATCACTCTGTGTTTGCTAAATAATTTTCAGAGGCTCCAGGTGATAGCAGATCTCATTTTACACTCACAGAATCCACAATTCTTCCGATATCGGGTTTCTAAATCCGTATTCCGGGATTCTAGTCTCTGGTTTAGGTCTGAATTCTAGCACTAGGGGGTTTGTGTGGCCTCTACTGAGCTCAATTACACATCAGAACTCAAAAATTCCATAAACCCTAACTAGAATTTCCCAAGTCTCACTAAACGACACCAAATCGGTTCTAAACAAACATGGATGTAAAAGTAATGGAAATACTAGGTTAATGGTTAAGAGAATACCTCATTTGGTAATTCAAGAATTTTCTTGAGTTGCCCCAAGTGTCCAAAATGCAAGCTTTCTTGGTCCAATGTGTTGCTAGTGAGCTGATGCTCATTTTTAATGAAGTGTGGATTGAGTTTTGAGGTTGTTTTGATGATGTTTTGTGAGTTTGAAGATGGTGGAGGAGTGGGTGCTGCCTTGGGCTGAAGAAGGAGGGAAAAATGAAGGAAAAAGATGGAGGAGAGAATGACCAAGTCAACTAAACCCTCACCCTCTCCCACTCTCTCTCATGCCCATGCCTAATATAATAATGTTTTCCCTTTTTCTTTTCTTTTCTTCTCTCCTCAATAGTAAATCCAAAACAAATAACCTTACACCCAAAAATCAAGTGGGAAAAATGTAACAAGTGCAAAAAAAAGACATGTGCATGTTTTGCACAAAATAAGCTTAATGCGCGATTAGCGATATTTAATCGCGATTAGTACAAAATTAGTGTATAATAAATCGTAAAATTTCATAATTTTCTTAAATTACATAGAGCACATTCTTTTTAGTAATTTCCATAATTTTCTAAATTTTTCCCAATTTATCGGTATTTAATTATACCGCCTTATTAAAATATTCAATATTTTATTATTTAATTATAAAAATTCCCAAAAATAATATTTTATTTTTTTGAAATGTTATAGCTAGGGAATTAAGGAAAGGGGAATGTTATCACTGCCACAAAGTGGGACACTGGAAGCGCAATTACACTGAGTACTTGGATCTCAAGAAAAAGAAGCATGGGGATGCTTCCGCTTCAGGTGTGTTTGTGACAGAAAACTGTTTTTCAATAAACTCTACTTCCTGGGTATTAGATACCGGTTCAGGTTCTCACATTTGCAATTCTATGCTGGGGTTGAGAAATAACAAAGTTTTGAAGACATGTGACCATACTCTCCGGGTTGGAAATGGTTCAAATGTACATACAGTTGCAGTGGGAGAGTATCACTTGGGCTTGCCGTCTGGATGTATATTGGTTTTGAACCCATGTTATTATGTACCTAGTATGCTTTGTAATATAATATCCGTTTCTTTATTATATAATGAAGGATATAATTTTGTATTGCAGAATAATATTATGAACATTAAGCTGAATCAAATGTTGGTTGGGTATGGTACACTTAATAACGGGATATACGTCCTAAATCAACACACAGTTTTCAGCATACAATACACTAATAAAAGAAAACATTCAGAAATAAATGAACCTTTTCATTGGGATTGTAGACTTGGTCATATTAACGAAATAAGACTAAATAAGTTACACAAAGATGGATATTTAAATCGTTTTGAATATAAATCTTATGCGACTTGCCAGTCTTGTATCAAGGGTAAAATGTAACGTTTTGAAAATCGTTTCGGTGAAATTTCGAAAAATCGGTAAAATAAGCGGGTTTTCTGTAAAAAGTCAAAATACAAATATCTTATTATAAAAATTAAATATACATATTCTAGCTATGTAATTGCTATTATTTGGTGTTTATTGAGCCGCTGGTGAAATTTCAAATTTTCTGAAAAAAATATTATTTTATTATTATTTTAAGCCGTCACTAATATATTTAATTAGGGAAAATTATAAATTGGAATGAGTTGAAACAAATTTTGTGCACCATAAAACATTAAATAAAATTTTATCATGTGGTTTTTGGAATGAAATCATTTGCCAAAACGGTTTAGAAATTATTGAAGAAAAAAGGCTTTTTTTTAGCGTAAATGGATGTTTGGGGTATTGTATTTATCATTTTTCATCACCCCACACCCGTACCCACACCCACACACCCCCATTCACTTCTCCCCTTGGCTGAATTCAGCAGCCCCCATCTTTTTCCCCACTTGAATTTCAAAGGTAAAGAAATGAAAGAAAAGAAAAGAAAATGGAGAAATGAGGTGGAACTTTGACCTTGAATTGACTTTGACTTCTCCCCCCACTTTCTCTACCTCCCTCTCTCTCCTCTCCCCATCCCATTCCAGCCGACCCCCCCTCTCCTACTGCAGCAACAGCCCCCCCCCCAATTTCCCTTCTCTTTTCTCTTCAAAACTTCATCAAAAATTGCCCCAAAATCCATCAAAAAAATCCCAAAACCCAAATCCGACTCCTACCCATTTTAGCTTAGCCCGTATAGCATGGATCTTTGTGAAAAGAGAGCATTTTGGGAGGCCATGGATGCTTGTGGATCTTCAAATATTTTTGGGTATAATTCTAAAATATTTTTGCTTAATTTGTTACTAATTTCTTAAAGCTAATTTAATTAAGTGTTAATTTGGTTTATGTGAGTTTAATTGCATGATTAAAGATTTCAAGTTAGGGTTTGTTGTGGAAATGAGTTGTGTTTGATTGTGTATGGTTTAGTGAGGTGGATTAACATATTTAGTTTTGTAGGAAACTAATCTAGTTGTTAATTACAAGTTGTTACTTGAAAAATGTCCAAATTAAGCTTTTTGTTGCAAACTAGTTTTTTGATTTAATTCGAAATATGAGATTAAAAATATGGTTAGGGTTTTTATCATATTATTAACTTTATTAAGTGTAGTTTAACACTTTAGTTCATGGAAATCCAACCTAAATTGTAGTTTGTGCATTTTTGCTATGAAATTGTTAAAAAGGGTATTTTGTAAACTAGAATATTAGGGTTTTTGGAATTTAATGAGATTAAATTCCGGAAATTGTTTATATGACTTATTTAAGATATTTAATAGGTATATTGGCTGCTACATTCATTTAAACATCATGTTTTGTACAAAAACGGCGAATTGTGCTTGCTAGATTTTCGGAAAAATGACTTTTTAAGTGAAATTGGGGTTTTTGTGAGTTTTAACCTAGTACATATTAAAATTAGTGTTCGTGAATGTGCAAATGAGTGTGATTGGATTTTTCTCGGTGGTTTGACGTTTGTACATCGACATCGAGGGTTGGTTTGACTATTCTTGCATGCGTAGGCGATGGGTTTGGACCTATGCGTGATACGCGGGCCGATTTGATTTTCGTATGCCGTTTCGATTTCGAATTTAGTTTTAATACGATATGGTGCGTTATGATATGTAGGTACCCCCATGTGGACTTCGAGACGACAAGCAAGCGCGTGGCGACATCGGCACCGGCTAGCGAGGACCAGGTGAGTAGATTTATATCTACGGGGAGAAGTCGGGTGGATGGCGTATAGCACCCCCGCAGTCCGTGGTGATGTATACGGATGCGTATACACACCAACAATTTATGATATGTTGTTAGGATTTATTATTGATGATTTTAGATGGATATTGGTATTGGATTTGTGCATGGTTACGAAACCTTAGGTAGTGGGTGCACTACACTTACACATACACACATATACATACTTGCATACATTCCTTATTTCATATGTGCGTGTATGGGAATATATATTTATGTGTTCACATGGGTATGGGACTATGTGTTCATATACTGGATTTGAGGATAGTATTTGGAATTTGAGATGAGTCGATGAGATTGGGCTTGAGGCCAGGAGGTCGGTGATGTGATTTGGTTCGTATTGAGATACGACCTGATGTTTTAGCGGGTCTTCTGACGTAGTAATTCTTACACCCGCATGCATACATAGATGGCATCAATATTGTACTAGACGTAGGACATTATTCCGGATCATGATATTTGATAAAGAAGATACCAAATGAATAGTGTGATTGATGTGACTTTGACCCGTACCCAGATTTAGGGATGCCGTACGACGGATTTACGTACGAGCTATATATTGATGATTGATCTGCACTCTTGACTTGGGATGTATGATTATAGATATGGTATCGGATATGATATTATTGAGGCGGGATCACCGACTAATATATATATACAGGTATGTATATACATCGACTCAGATGTTAGGCGGTTTCCTTACCTGTAGTCCAGCTGGTTAGCTTAGCCCTTTAGTTTAGTTTAGTTGTTAGATTAGATTCGATTCTTACCTATTTCAAAAACTAACGAATCGTGGGTATTTTAAAAGACAGCCCAAGGGATCCTACGGAGATTTCAAAAGACGTATCTTTTCATAAAAACACCGAAGCCCCTATTTTCAAAACCCCATGATTCGTGTTATTTCAAAAGGCACCATTTGTAGGACTTATATTAGATTAATGCAGATTAGTTATAGTTGCGTCTAGTTTTCAGCTTCCGCTCATTATTGTGGTTCGCTTCGCATCGCATGCTTATATTATGTTTCATACTACATTATTGATATCATGCTGTTAGGACACCAGCACCATTACCGATGATGCGTATGTACCACGTACACTTACTTGCCGGCTCACACACATCTTCATCGGTAATTGTCATGCCACGTACACTTTAGAAATACTATTGCATTGACATAGGTTGTTAGCTAATAATTTAGACATGATATTAGTGTACTCGCCTTATATGCTAGATTAGACATTGTAGATATTACTTGTTACTTCATGCATGTTATTATTCATTGTTATGCCGCATTCATGGATTTTTATGCCGATATGCACTGTTTACATGCTATTGAGGATTGGATTCGGATTTCTATGAGATTTTCTGGTTTTGGGGGACAACCGCAAAACTTATATAAGCTTCTTTCTCTCTTTAAAATAAAAAGTGCGGTTTTCCCATGCTGTATGAGTCGTCCACCATGAGTTTGCTGATGGATTTCGAGACCCGATTCGAGGAGGCGGATGAACCGTTTCGGGTACATGGTGGACCCGGTAAGGTACCCCGGGGAAAGAAGCGCGTGATGATGACGATGTGAGCCTGGCAGGGGAGCACTACCTACCGGTGATTTTACCCGACGCGTCGGATATCCGGAGGATACCGTCGTGGTCTTGAGATGGATGGTAGGGGCCGGTCTGGACTGACGGCGCCCTAGATATTATGATTGAGACATTGAGATTTCGAGACATTGAGGTACAGAGACTGTGATACAGAGATATCGTGATATTGGGATTACGTTTTGTGCCGATGCTAGGCACTGTTTTATGCTGATTTCATTATGATACCTCATTTTAAAAATACAAAGGAAATCTCACTAAATTATGGAAACAGTTCTTCATTTACATGTATTCTGTTTTCATGCATTCATACCTCATTCATATGATATATTGCTACCCTTGGGCACTGACACGGGTACATGAGATTACACTCGGGTTAGATATTTACCCTAGCCTTGTTATAGGCTGCTGGTTATATATATTTGAGGATGTATATTGATCGTATGACCTAGAATTGCGTCATACATGCGATTTCTATTCGTAGATGTTTTTCTATTCACGAGTTGGCAACTCACCCCCGTTGTGCTCCAGTTTCTTGCAGGTTTTGCCGTACAGGTTTAATTACGGCTTTGCGGGCTCAGTTTTATTCGGGTGACTTGCTAGTAGGTGGGTTTTTCTTGTATCGTACCCATCATATTACCTTGTATAATATTATTCCGTTGTATCTAGTAAATTCCATCAACCAAACATGTATTTATTTTGAGATAGAGACCAGTGATGTTATTCCTTCGACCTTAGAGTCGCGCGTTATTTTTCTGCGGTTTTCTTGTGGATTTGAGTTTCCTTTTGAATTTTGATCCTCGCCGTTGGCGTTATATATTATATTGCTTGTGTGGTTGTCACCGTCGATTGACGAAGAGCTAGCTCCCGCTTGGGGATGCCTTTTTATTGATTTCGTATACTATTCATGTTGTATCCCGTTTGGGAGCCAGTATTTACAAAGGAGACTCTGCCGAAATTTTCAGTAAATTTTGATGTTCTTAAAAACCGCATAATTCGGCTTATGCTATTAAAACTACTTGTTTTAAATTGGTTTTCCTTCACTCTACTTCTTTTCTTGGTTTGGATTTCTGGATTTTCGGTTTACTTAGATTACGTACGCCTCGAGACGTTTCGTAGTTTAAGTGCCGGTCATGTTCCGTACTTTCGGGACGTGACATAAAATGACCAAATCTCCATTTACAGGACACGAAGAAAGAGCTACTGAGCTCTTAGGCCTCATACATAGTGATGTATGCGGGCCAATGTCTACAAAGGCTAGAGGCGGTTTTTCTTACTTCATTAATTTCACTGATGATTTCTCAAGATTCGGTCATGTATTTTTATTAAAGCACAATTCCGAAACTTTCGAGAAATTCACTGAATATAAACTTGAAGTAGAAAAACAAGCCGGCCTGAGTATCAAAATGCTTCGATCAGATCGAGGTGGAGAGTCTCTCAGTACAGAGTTTGCAGACTTCCTAAAAGAGAATGGGATTCTCTCTCAGCTCACTCCTCCTTACACACCACAGCACAACGGTGTGTCAGAATGGTGGAATCGGACCCTATTAGATATGGTTCGTTCAATGATGAGTGATGCTGAGTTACCCGTCTCATTTTGGGTGCATGCATTGGAGACTGCAGCATTTCTATTGAATAGGGTTCTAACCAAAACCGTGTCTACCACACCATATGAGATATGGCATGGGAAGTGACCATCTCTTAAACGAGTTAAGATTTAGGGTTGTTCGGCCTATGTCAAAAAGCAAAATTCGGACAAGCTCGAGACACGGTCATTAATGTGTAATTTTGTGGGGTATCTCAAGAATTCCTATGGATATCTATTCTACCACAAGGAGGAATAAAAGGTGTTTGTTTCTCAGCACGCCACATTTTTAGAAAAAGAATTTTTTAAAAAATGATAAAGATCGCAATGTGGTAGATCTAGAAGAGATTCTAGAGACACAAGTTATAAATGACGACTTGGTTGAACTGGCAGTTGCAACAGAAACTAATGAACCTTGGCCACTCTGTAGATCTTGTAGGACTTCTCGCCCACCGGAGAGATACTACGGTTTTCTCATTGATGGTGATAGAGAAGATTGCATCATTGAGGATGATGATTCTACCAGTTTTCAGCAAGCTATCACGAGTGGAGACTCTGTGAAGTGGCTGGATGCCATGCGATCTGAAATGGAGTCTATGTACACCAACAAAGTATGGACTTTGGACATTGTACCCCCTAGGGTAAAACCCGTGGGGTGCAAATGGATCTTTAAAAGAAAGATTGGTGTAGATGGGCAGGAGGAGACCTATAAGGCAAGACTTGTGGCGAAGGGTTTTCGTCAAAGACCAGGTCTGGACTATGACGAAACTTTTTCTCCCATAGCCATGCTTAAATCCATTCGGATCCTACTTGCTATATCTGCTCACTATGACTATGAAATCTGGCAGATGGATGTTAAAACATCATTTCTAAATGGAGATTTATAAGAATGCGTTTATATGGATCAGCCAGAGGGCTTCATTGACAGTGGGAGCAGCGGGAAAGCATGTAGATTGCTTAAATCCATTTATGGATTAACGCAGGCATCACGGAGTTGGAACATCTGTTTTGATGATGTTATCAAAGAGTTTGATTTCATCAAAAATCCAGATGAACCTTATGTTTATAAGAAGACTGTAGGGAGAGCTGCCACATTCCTCGTATTGTACGTGGATGATATTCTTCTGATAGGAAATGATTTCCTATGCTGAAGTCGGTCAAATCTTTCTTATCAGTATGGTTCTCCATGAAGGACCTGGGTGATTCCACATACATACTGGGCATTCGGATCTATAGAGATAGATCCAAAAGGTTATTGGGATTGTCCCAAAATAGGTACATTAATACCATCCTAAAAAGTTTTAGTATGGAAGACTCCAAGTGGGTGCTTTACTCGCTTGTCATAAGGCCACTCTCTCTAAGGACTTTTGCCCAAAGACCGATGAAGAGAGAGCTCGCATGAGCATTATACCCTATTCTTCGGCCGCAGGATCTATAATGTATGCGATATTATGTACACGCCCTGATGTAGCTTATGCACTTAGTGTAGTAAGAAGGTATCAATCCAACCTAGGGGAGAATCACTGGGTAGCTGTGAAGAACATTCTTAAGTACTTGCGAAGGACTAAAGAATTATTCTTGGTGTATGGTAACGGAGATCTCCAAATGGGGGCCATTACCGATTCGAGCTTCCAGAGTGATAAGGACGACAGCAAATCTATCTCTGGGTTTGTATTTACCCTCAATGGAGGGGCGGTGAGTTGGAAGAGTTCCAAAAAGGATACCGTTGCAGACTCTACGATGGAAGCTGAGTACAATGCTGCAAATGATACCACAAAGGAAGCCGTCTTGATGAGAAAGTTCACCAAGGAACTAGGAGTTGTTCCAACCATTATTGATCCAATACCATTGTATTGTGATAATAATGGGGCTATGGTGTTAACCAAGGAGCCCAGGTCCTATCAGCGGTCCAGACACATCCTGAGGCGTTTTCATTTGATCCGGGAGATTGTAGATCACTGCGAGATCGAGATTAGGAGAGTGGACACAATGAATAACACCGCGGATCCACTCACCAAGGCCTTCCCTCAGCCGCAGCATGAGTGACTTTTTGAGATGTTGGGTATGAGATACGCCAATAACCGGCCTTAGTGCAAGTGGGAGATTGTTGGATATATGTATGCCCTAGAGGCCATTATATTATAGTGGATGTGTGTGTGTGTGTGTGTGTGTGTATATATATATATACAGAGAACATTCTTGCTCGACATGATAGCATGCTATCTTGTTCTTCTTTATCTGACATGTTGACTTGATCATACTTTTATTCATTTACACATGTTGATAAAGCCCTGAGGATATTTGCTTGACTACTGTGATTATGATGGAGATCATACTAGTGGGATGTCTATAGTTTATAAGCATATGCTGAAATGTCCTTAGTCGTAGGTGTATCGAGACAGGGCATCGATATACCAGAGTAGACTAAAGTATATGATACTAAGCCCATATGATGGCAATGGATGTTCCCACATCCATTGATGTTTGACATCGAGACCATATGCGGGTGCTCGGTGCAGACTGGGTATACTGGACGGACTCGCCGAGAACTCCTATATGGTATTATATCTATCGTCGGATAGCAGTTCTCAGGAGACACTGGTACAGGTTAGTCTGTAGACCCGAGATCATCATAGAGTCTTGTGTGTTCTCCCACTGTACTTTGATTACCACCTTACCACGGCTCTATTGAGTCGTGTAAACAGGCGGCTTTTGGGTACAGTACCGACATACATGGAGACGATGAGCGATAGGAGGGGTTTTGCCTCTTCCGGTATTGGGGGTTGATGTTGTGCAGTGCTCGATTGGCTATATCAGTATGTCCCTGGCCAGGGCTGTTGAGATTTACTAATAAGTGTTATCAGTAGTTTCTCGATCTGTTGTAGACCATTCATCGGCACGACTTATTGAGTTATTGGGGTCGACGTTACCATCCCTAGACTCGATATGCAACATATCTGACGAAAAGACCGGACTGTACGGTAGTGTTGCTGGTTGGCTCGACGGGAGTTTTGATAAGCTCGCTTGTTTTCTTCAGATCGTTCAATACTCGGGTGGCAGTTACGTTTAGCTGACCACTTGCAGCTTGGGGATGTTTGATATGATCATCACCCACTACCGGCGTATTGACGAGTCTTAGAGTCCCACAATGGAGTTACCTAGCCCAGGCGAAACGATGTGGTGCGCATATGAGATATGCGCGGGGACCCGATTAAATGCGCGTATGAGATACCGCATATTAATCGGGCGGTTTACTATTGGTCGGGTCATATATGATATGGTCGGTTTGTTAAATCAAGTGTTGATTTAACATTGACCATTGGTTTTTTCACTTAGACCCTTTTGTCTTGTGTCCTATGCATGCATGTATGCACATATTTACATTGATGCACATATAGATGTGCATGCACACATACATGCATACACATGTGTGTCATGGTTGTTGATTCACTAGATGGTGGCAATATAAGACTCACATGTTAGTAAATATATTTGTATTTATTTTTGAGATTAATGGAAATGGATAATTATTCATGGTTGATTATTTTATTCCTCCACTAAACCTTGAGTTAACCATGAGTTATCTTTCCATGGCCATTAGAGCTCCAAAATAAATATCTAGATATTTATTAACTTGAGTTAAAAATGAGAGTGGAAATTATATATAATTTCTATTCTCATTTTTATCATAATATCTTTTCATTATCTTGAGCTCTCATTTGCCATCATCTTCTTCCTCCTCTATCTTGCTCTCTAGCTTTCATTTGTGAGTAAGATAGTGATCAAGTTAGGGTTTTGAAGTGAGAAAACAAACCACATCATCATTCTATACTACTCTTGCCCATTAGTTTAGAGTGTTAGCTTCAACTTCATCTCTTGATCAAGTGGAGTTTTGAGCTTGGAGAAAGAGGACTCCGGGTGGATCATCGTGGACTTGGAGGATCTCAAGCAAGCCTCTTTCAACTTTTAAGTAGCCAAGGAGTCTAGCAAAGGGAGCTGTAAAGGTTGTACTCTCTTTACCTAGTACTAAACTACTTGTAGCATGTGTTAGTTTTGTGTTACCCTAGCTTTTCTAGTTCGATTCCAAGGTTAGTTTCTTTAGCACCCTCTAATTTTTTAAATATGGCATGTGTGATGCTACAAAACCCTAGTAGTGGTGCTAAGGAAAACCCTTCATGAGCAGCACTTGAGGATTACTTTGTAGACATTGAGATAGCACCAGCTGTATGCTAAATTCTCAAAGTGCGCATTTTGGCTTGATCGAGTTGACTTCCTGGGTCATGTGGTGACGGGAGACGGTATTCTTGTAGACCCGAAGAAGATCGAGGCTGTGCAGCTTTGGCCCAGACCTGTATCCGTGACAGAGGTCCGCAGCCTTTTGGGCTTAGCTGGTATTACCGCCGTTTTGTGCAGGATTTTTCGAGTATCGCTGCACTGCTGACCGGACGGACCCGGAAGGGGGTTCTTTTTCTTTGGACTGATGCGTGCGAGCACAGTTTTCAGCAATTGAAGACTCGGTTGACAACTGCACCCGTTCTATCTTTGTCTTCTGGATCAGTTGGTTTTGTAGTTTACTGTGATGCGTCTCGAGTGGGGCTCGGGTGTATACTGATGCAGCATGATGGAGTGATTGCTTATGCTTCTAGGCATCTGAAGAAGCATGAGCAGAATTATCCCACTCACGATCTTTAGATGGCTGCGGTGGTCTTTGTGTTGATGATTTGGAGACACTACTTGTATAGGGAGTCGTATCAGATTTTCACGGACCACAAGAGCTTGAAGTACATCTTCCAGCAGCGGGATCTAAATCTGAGACCGCGCCGGTAGATGGAGCTTGTGAAGGATTATGATTGAGAGATCCTTTATCACCCGGGCAAGGCGAATGTGGTAGCTTACGCTTTGAGTCGTAGGCCCGGGGGTAGCTTGTCCCAGTTGAGCTATAACATTGCCAAAAAATAAAATATTATTTTTGGGAATTTTTATAATTAAATAATATTATATTGATTATTTTAATAAGGCGGTATAATTAAATACAGATAAATTGGGAAAAATTTGGAGAATTATGGAAATTACTAAAAAAATGGTGTTTTATGTGAATTATGAAAATTATAAGTTTTTATGATTAATTATATGCTAATTTAGTGCTAATCGCGATTAAAAATCGCTAATCGCGCTTTAAGCTTGTTTTGTGCAAAACATGCACATGTCTTTTTTTTTAGCACTTGTTACATTTTCCTACATGATTTGGGGTGTATGGGTATTTGTTTTGGGTTTACTATTGAGGAGAGAAGAAAAGAAAATAAAAAGATAATGAATTAGAATAATTGGTATGGGTGAGAGAGAGAAAGGTGAGGGTTACCTTCGACTTGGCCATTCACTCAACTCACAATCTTCATTACATTTTCTCCTCTCCCCTCCCTTTCTTTGCTGCTGCTGCTGCCCCCTCTCTTCCTCCTTCACTACTACCCATAAAACTCCATTAAAAACACCTCAAAACCCAATACCCATTTCAATAAAAAAGATGCACAATCTCACTAGCTACACTATGGACCAAGAAAGCTTGCATTTTGGACACTAGGGGCAACTCAAGAAAATTCTTGAGTTGCCAAATGAGGTACGCACTTAACCTTTAGCTTAGTATTTCCATTGCTTTTATATCCATGTTAGATTAGAACCGATATTGTGTGGTTTGGGTGAACTTTAAAAACTCTAGTTAGGGTTTACGGAAATTTTGGGTTGTGATGTGTAATTGAGCTCAGTATCGGAAGAATTGTGGATTCTGTGTATGTATATTGAAATCTGCTATCACCCGGAGACTCTGAAAATTATTTTGCAAATACAGAGAGATGCGCAGGTGATTTAGAGCATACCCTAAAGACCCCATCCCCTGACTCCACCCTTTGGCCACCGAAATATTCTTTCTGGCCGCAATTTATGGCCAGAACTGGGCCAATGTGTCTCATGTTTGTTCTGTGGTCCCCTCATCAGTAAACTAGACCCTTAGCATATGCAAAATTGACCAATTTGACCTAGGGTGAAATCTGGGACCATTTTCATGAGTTGCTGTTTTGATTCAGGGTTTCGTTTTGCGTATTTTGAATTCTGGATTTCTAGTATTGTGTTTTACCTCGATCACTTGACATTTGTACGACGATATCGAGGGTTGTTGGTGGTTTTGAAGGCGTGGTCTATAGGTTCTATCCTATAGGCCTTAGCTTGTCGTTTTGGTTTTCCGATGTGATTTTAATACGCATTTGCGATTGTGTTATCTATGTAGGTACCTTCACATGGGTTTCATACGATGTAGAAGATGATGGCGACATCGACACCGACACACAAGATGCAAGGTGAGTAGATTATATCTACGGGGGAAATAGGGTGGATGGCGTATAGCACCCCGGCAGTTCGATATTTAGTATACTATATATACACTATATATATATGATAGCCTTATGTGTGACATGGATATTCAAGATGTGATTAGGTGTACTGTGGTTAGATTAGGGTTTTTAGAAGTAAACTAGTATAGTTTCCTAGTTGCGAACCCTAGAATAGGTTTACACTCACACGCACACACATGCTTGATTGTTATACTTATACCCGGATGATGAGGATAGTCGATGATATTTGGAGATGAGTCGATGAGATTGGGCTGTAAGTCCACGTTGCTCATCCCGGTTCTTACGAGGAGGCGGAAACGACGAAAAACAATGATTTGGCGCAAGGCAACATGGACTTAAAGCACAGATCTTTGCTAAACTAGAAACTAGTAAACTACTAGAGGCTATAACTACTATGCTGTAGAAAGTATACCTCACGAAACCGGTCCTTCGGGTCGTCATTCCGCTGTCCCGCTCGTCCATCCAAGCTCCAAGTGTCGATCCGGACCTTGAGCACCTCCGCGGCCTTCTTGAGTCGAAGACGATCCACCCGAGAGATGTACACCGAGCTCCGCCGCGAGCCGAGGTAACTAAGGCAAAGAGATTGCTAGTCAAGAAGCCCTAGGAAGTGTAGAGGAGATGTATGGATGTGTTTGTCAAGTGGAATCCTTTTTCTCTCAACACATGAGATCAAAGGAAGAATCAAGAGGAGGAAGAAGGAGGAGCAACCATGGAAATGTTTCTCATTTTCTTTTCTATGAGAGAGAATGAGAATCAACAAATGAAAAGCTTCACCAAGAGAAAACACAACCATGGTTGCAATAATACTCATTTTCATCATTACTAATCCTATCATGATAAAGTTGATGGCACTAATGACATGACCATTTTCATAACAAAAAGGAAAAAGAAAACCAAAGAATACTTTAGACCTTTCAAGAAGATCCTAGTCAACTTTGGTCAAACGGTCAACAAAGTCAAGATGGTCAAATGGTCAATGTAATTAGCCATAACAAAACTATCAATAAATGGATTAGTAAATAATGTCCCCGTCTCATAATGGTTTTGACCGAACCAACTGTCAAAACCCTAATGAGGCACCTCCTCCTTCTCCACTGAGCAAATCTGTGCATACACACCCGTATCCGCATTCCGTAGAATGCGAATGCACAGAAGACAAAACAAATCCATCTGTGCAATACTAGAATCCGGCTTAAAGCAAAGCCCACTAGTATTGCCTGCCCGAACAACATACGCACACAAGTGTACGCAAGTGATCGCAGCCCTGTCGTAAAACCATACGACCTCTACACGTTTCGCTCAGTGCAGGGAAACTCTCTGTGTGGGACTCTAAAGACTCGACACTACGCTGGCAGTGGGTTTAACCACAGACCGCAAGCGGCACTAGCTGTACGTAACGGTCTCCAGGTAGATGTCGATAAGAAGGCCGATGAGGTAAACCCATCCGAACTCCTACTGAGCCTGTATATGACAATCTCCGTACAATCCGGTCTGTTCGTCTGATACATCGCATGGCAGGCCTAGGGGGGCGGTGAACGTCAGTCCCCTAATAGCGGTACAAGTCGTGTCGGAGTGTAGCCCAGAACACCCTGAGATAACACTGGAAACCTACCAGTATATCTCGCTTGCCCTGGCCAGGGACTACTTGTGTAATGGCTCTCCTAGACACAGCGCGATGTCAACCCCCAATACCGGGAGAGACGAATCCTGTCTAACCGTCACTACCTCCAAGTGCTTCGGGACTGCACCCAACCACTACCGGTTTGCACGACTCCTTTGAGCCATGGTAGGGTAGTAATCTAAGTACAGTGGGAACACACTCGAGGCGAAGTGACAGTGTCAAGTCGGCGGACTAAGCTGTACTCATGTCATCTGGGAACTGATAACTGACGATAGGTACAATACCCACCAACAGTTCCCGACGAGTCCTGTCCAGTGTACTCGTAACCTAACGAGCACCCGCATACTATCTCAAGTACGACGTACTGACGGCTGTGGGACAGACCGTCTCCCCCGCTGGGATGAGAAGCGCATACGCTAGTCTACTCCGGAGTATCGATGCCCTGTCTCGATAGTCCTACGACTAGGGACCTGGATAAGGATGTGCTTATGGATTACCCAGGCCCCACGAGTGTGAGCGCCATCACAACGCTGGTAATCAAGCAAAAATCCTAAGGGCTCTACTAATATGTATATAAGCGATATGCTAAAAGAAACACATGCACATATTGAAGCAGAGACAAACCAAGTAGCATACTACCATTTTGAGCAAGATTGTCTATACAACTGTGAATATCCTAAGCTTCCATTAAGTAATATACAAGCTAGTATGATACAGTAATGGCCTCTAGGGCATATACACTAACAATCTCTCACTTGCACTAAGGCCATGTACTGGCGTATCGAAGACCTATCATCTCAATCACCCGCTCGAACTGAGTCTGGGGTAGGGCCTTCGTGAGTGGATCTGCAGTGTTGTTCTCCGTATTTACTCTCTTCACCTCGATCTCTCGGCGATCTACGATCTCCCTGATCAGGTGGTACCGCCTCAAAATGTGCCTGGACTTCTGATGGGACCTGGGTTCCTTCGCTAAAGCTATAGCGCCGTTGTTGTCGCAATACAGCGGTATTGGATCAATAATGGTAGGAACCACCTGAAGCTCCGTGAGGAACTTCTTCATCCAGACAGCTTCCTTTGCGGCATCGCAAGCAGCTATGTACTCCGCTTCCATAGTTGAGTCTGCAACGGTCTCCTGCTTGGAACTCTTCGAGCAAACCGCCCCTCCATTGAGGGTAAAGACATAACCCGACATGGACTTGGAGTCATCCTTGTCACTCTGGAAGTTGGAGTCAGCAAAGGCCTCGAGCTGGAGGTCTTTTCCGCCATACACCAAGAACATCTCCTTAGTCTTTCTCAGGTACATGAGAATGTTCTTTACCGCTATCCAGTGTTTCTCCCCTGGGTTTGACTGATACCGGCTTACAACGCTCAATGCGTATGCTACATCTGGTCTGGTACATAACATCACATACATTATAGAGCCTACCGCAGAAGCCTAGGGTATAATAGACATGCGATCCCTTTCCAAATCAGTCTTGGGAGACATCTCTTTGGAGAGGGTGATCCCGTGACAAGCCGGTAGATTACCGCGCTTGGAATCTTCCATACTGAATCTTTTAAGTATGGTGTCGATGTACCTTGACTGTGAAAGTCCCAACATCCTCTTAGATCTATCACGATAGATCTGGATCCCCAGAATGTAGTTGGCATCGCCCAGGTCCTTCATGGAGAACCTCTGCGATAAGAATCCTTTGACTGACTATAGCATAGGAATATCATTTCCTATTATGAGAATGTCATCCACGTACAAGACGAGGAATACCACAGTTCTCCCTACAATCTTACTGTAAATACATGGTTCATCTGGGTTTTTGATAAAGTCGAATTCTTTGACAGTATCATCGAAGCAGACGTTCCAACTCCGCGATGCCTTCTTAAGTCCATAGATGGACTTTAGCAACTTGCACACTTTACCGCTGCTCCCACTCTGAATGAATCCCTCCGGCTGATCCATATAGACGCACTCTTCCAAATTTCCATTTAGGAAAGCCGTCTTTACGTCCATATGCCAGATTTCATAATCGTAGAAGGCAGCAATGGCAAGAAGGATCCGAATGGATTTCAACATAACCACTGGAGAAAAGGTCTCGTCATAGTCCAAACCAGGTCTTTGACGAAAACCCTTTGCAACAAGTCTAGCTTTATAGGTCTCAACCTGCCCATCTACACCAATCTTCTTTCTGAAGATCCATTTGCATCCTACGGGTTTTATCCCTTCTGGAGCAAAGTCCAAAGTCCAAACTTTGTTGGTGTACATAGACTCCATCTCGGCCCGCATTGCATCCAGCCATTTTACCGAGTCGCCGCTCTGATTGGCTTGCTGGAAGCTAGTAGGCCCACCATAATCCATAGTGCAATCCTCTCTATCCCCGTCTATGAGAAAACCGTAGTATCTCTCGGGCGGATGAGACTGCCTACTACTTCTGCAGAGTGGCGTAGGAATGTCCTGATCTTTCGAACCCTCTGGTTCTACTAAGCTTTCAGTAATAGCTTGTGGTTCTGGAATTTCTTCCAGTTCTATTGCGCTCTCACTTATCTGATTTTCCAAAAACTCAGTTTCCAAGAAGCGGGCATGACGAGAAACAAAAACCTTTTGTTCCTCTGCGTAATAGAAAAGATACCCCTTGGAGTTCTTTGGGTATCCCACAAACTTACACTGTACTGAACGTACCTCGAGCTTGTCCGTATGCTGCTTTTTTACAAAAGCTGGACATCCCCATGTCTTAATGTGATTAAGATAGGGTTTCTTCCCACACCACATCTGATATGGTGTAGTAGGCACAGTCTTAGTTGGAACTCGGTTCAAAAGGTATGCAGCTGTTTCTAGTGCATAACTCCAGAAGGATCGCGGCAACTCAGCCCTACTCATAATGGAACGAACCATATCCAATAGGGTTCGATTCCTCCTTTCCGATACACCGTTGTGTTGTGGTGTGTATGGAGGAGTAAGCTGAGAGAGAATTCCATTCTCTTTTAAGAAGCCCAGAAACTCGGCGCTCAAGTATTCACCACCTCGATCAGATCTCAGTGTCTTGATACTTTTGCCTGTTTGTTTTTCAACTTCATTCTTGTATTCCTGAAATTTCTAAAAGGCCTCGGATTTGTGCTTCATCAAGAAGACACATCCATACCTAGAGAAATCGTCTGTGAAAGTAATGAAGTATGAATAACCACTTCGCGCATGTATAGACATTGAACCACACACGTCACTGTGTATGAGTCCCAAGAGCTCGCTCGCTCTTTCTCCGTGTCCAGTGAACGGAGTCTTTGTCATCTTTCCCATGAGACAAGATTCACAAGTGGCATAAGACTGGTACTCGAACGGATCCAAGTATCCTTCTTTATGTAACTTTGTCAACCGTGTCTCATTAATGTGACCCAGTCTACAATGCCATAAGAAAGCCTGATTTAATTCTGGAGACATTCTTTTAAGTGTGTTCTGGACACTGAAGACCTGAGCTTGATTCAAAACGTATATACTGTTTTTCAATGTACCTGACCCAATCGGTACTTGATTTAGGTGGATGTTTACTACATCGCTTACAAAAGTAAAATCATATCCTTCCTTAGAAAGTAAGGATACAGATATGATGTTACAAGTCTCATCTGGTACATAAAAACAGTCACGCAGAATCAATATCTGCCCAGTTGTCAGTCCTAGATGATATTCCCCTACGGATTCAGCATACATGCTCATTCCGTTAGCAACCCTGAGAGTCATATCACCTTTCCTGATAACCCTACGGTTTCTCTGAGCCTGTAACGAATTACAGATATGATATCCTGATCCGGTATCCAATACCCAGGAAGTAGGGTTAACTGACATACAGTTCTCTATTACAAATACACCCGAAGCCGAAGCCACAACATGCTTCGAATTCTGGCTACTGGCTTTGCAAGCCCTGCAATCCTTCTGCCCATGTTCATCCCCGTAACAATAGGAACATCCCTCTTTTACTACATCCATTCCCAAAACTTCTGCCCTTCCCTTTCTTTCTACTTCCCTGGTTTCCTTCAGGGTAGTAGGTAGGGACTGTTGAACTAAGTCAGCATCTGACCCATTCTTTAACGTGGTCTTCAGGTCCGTGAGCTCAAAAGAGCCGGTCTCTGTAAAGACGTTGCCCCCTACAGATGACCCGATAGCTAACCTCGCTGGAAGCAATTCGTTCGAGATCTCATATCTTGCGATACGAGATTGCTCTCCATATAAATCTTTGTTATGGAGGAAGATAGAAACTAAGTCTATCTTCTCGTGCTGCCTCTGGTATGCACCATCAACTGAGGCTAACACGAGGCACTTGGCTTTCGCATATTCCTTTTCCGATGTCTCGCGGATATGAATATCCGTGACATGGGAAACTGGACCTGAGACGGCAGGGGTTGGATCAGTCAAGAGGTGTCCCAGCTTGTCATGGGCAATGGACATCTGGACAGACCTTTGCCAGTCATAACAGTCAGATTCAGTCATTTTATTATCTAGATGTAACCTAGGTGCGGTCACTGGGTCGCTGCAATTAAGAGAGAGAGAAGAAAACACTCAGCATGATGCTCTTGCAAGTTTAGATTGGTTTTTAATTTATCTAAACAGGATGGCTCCCACTGTCTCTCGAATCCCTCCTCAAACCATAAAGGAAGAATTAGTCAGGATCAATCTTACCGTACAATACTTGCTTAACCGTTCAGCCAGGCCAGTGTCGGTACTTCGAGTGAGGTTTTCCAACGCTTTCGCGAAGTTCCTTAATTAAGTAACCTCTTTTTCCTGTGGGCGTAGCCCCGCTAACACCTTTCTAGACACCTACTTGGTTTATAGCATTGATCGTTAAGTGAAAGAGTTCCCGAGGAGTAGCATATACTCACAGTAGGATCGGGATCCAAATATCATCGCGTGACAAAACTGAAGGAATCCTACCAGAATCATCACACTCCAAATGGTATGCAGCGCTAGCAAGTTTCAGTAATTTTGAAACACCCGATGTGGAATTTTGCCCCATGCTCTTATGACCTTGACTTTGGCCAACAAATCATAAATCACATGTCAAGTTCTACCCGTCATTATCCAGGTTAATTTGAACCCACCCTCACATACCCTTGACTTTGGCCAACAAGGCAGTACGAATGTCCCAAACCAACGCATCTATCTATGCTACATATGAATACCCAATAGCTACCAAACACTGTGTCTTGAATTTGGCCAACAAACACAGCTTGAATACTATTGACTATCCATACGAAACGACGGAGGGCTACGGATGGTTTTGGAGAAACCGTGAACATAGTGAACTTGATATAATCGATAGAACGAGATAGATTTTAAAAGGAGTGGTTCAAGCTCCGCGTTTAAAATGCTGGTTTTTGAAAAGAACCGAGTGGTTTTGAAAGTGTTCCAACGACTTTTACTTCTTTTATTTTCTTGCATTAGTTCTTTTAATGCGTCCCATCATTTAATCCTACCATTGCAGAAAACAACCAAAATATGACGTACGCTTATACCATTCGCATTCGCCATGGGGCCCCATCATCACCCGTTAGGTTACTTAACTAACGACAGAGCGGGGGCTGGGCTAGCGCGGCTGAAAAACATAAGCAACGCCTAAATAGATATCATATATAGATATATAGCAATGATAGCCATTACAGATCACAGATGAACACTTTGGATATACTTGGAATCCGCATTCCGTACGAGCCTGTAACGAAAACCGGATTACACGGTCGCGATGAATAGCCAATACCCTACCCAAGACCCCTACGGGTGCGGCAAACTACCCGCCAAGTACCTGAAGCGAAGCAACCTCCCTCAACACCGTGAGTAGGACACTCGGCACTTCGGGATACCCGGTAGTTTGTGCACCCCCTCCATGGGTCTATCCTAGGAGCAAAAACAGTAAAAAGAATTATACAATGACGGCTACAACCCCAACCTGGTTGTGCGGCCATACAAATAATATTACATCAATTTACGAATTTTACAATGAATGAAAGAAAAAAGAAACTCTCATCTCACACCATTCCCGGCTATTCATCCGCGACAATCCACCGAGTTCATATCTACAAACTATCAACATTACAGATCACAGATACGTATAACCTCCACTAATCGACTTATAGCGATTAGTAGACGTTTAATACATATATCACATCACAGATGATATCCATTAGCCAAAGTGTACGGAATACCGATCAAAATACGGATTTTTAACCACCCCAAAAGTCAATTTGCTCTCTGGAAAATCTGGGTAGAAAAAACATGTATTAAAAATCCCAAAACAGCCAAACTAAAACACTGCACAAAATCCGATCCACTGCCGAGTCAAAACGGCGGCGGAACCGCGGCAATGAGCATGTCATTGCCGCGGAACCGCGGTCGTTTGATCGAATCACTGGTTCATTTTTCTGCAGTGTTTTTACAAAACCCTGAGACGATTTTTCATATATTTTAAATCACTTTTTGAGCAGTATGAAAATCGACAGAAACTTGAGGTTTTGCGGACGTGTTTTGCGACAATTTTCCGATCGATGTTCTAAACACTTGCTAACTTACTAGTTTATGTTTCGCTAGGCTCTGATACCACTGTAAGTCCACAATGCTCATCCCGGTTCTTACGGGGAGGCGGAAACGACGAAAAACAATGATTTGGCGCAAGGCAACATGGACTTAAAGCACGGATCTTTGCTAAACTAGAAACTAGTAAACTACTAGAGGCTATAACTACTATGCTGTAGAAAGTATACCTCACGAAACCGGTCCTTCGGGTCTTCATTCCGCTGTCCCGCTCGTCCATCCAAGCTCCAAGTGTCGATCCGGACCTTGGGCACCTCCGCAGCCTTCTTGAGTCGAAGACGATCCACCCGAGAGATGTACACCGAACTCCACCTTGAGCCGAGGCAACTAAGGCAAAGAGATTGCTAGTCAAGAAGCCCTAGGAAGTGTAGAGGAGATGTATGGATGTGTTTGTCAAGTGGAATCCTTTTTCTCTCAACACATGAGATCAAAGGAAGAATCAAGAGGAGGAAGAAGGAGGAGCAACCATTGAAATGTTTCTCATTTTCTTTTCTATGAGAGAGAATGAGAATCAACAAATGAAAAGCTTCACCAAGAGAAAACACAACCATGGTTGCAATAATACTCATTTTCATCATTACTAATCCTATCATGATAAAGTTGATGGCACTAATGACATGACCATTTTCATAACAAAAAGGAAAAAGAAAACCAGAGAATACTTTATATCTTTCAAGAAGATCCTAGCCAACTTTGGTCAAACGGTCAACAAAGTCAAGATGGTCAAATGGTCAATGTAATTAGCCATAACAAAATTATCAATAAATGGATTAGTAAATAATGTCCCCGGCTCATAAAGGTTTTGACCGAACCAAATGTCAAAACCCTAATGAGGCACCTCCTCCTTCTCCACTCCGCAAATCTGTGCATACACACCCGCATCCGCATTCCGTAGAATGCGAATGCATAGAAGACAAAACAAATCCATCTGTGCAATACTAGAATCCGGCTTAAACCAAAGCCCACTAGTATTGCCTGCCCGAACAACATACGCACACAAGTGTACGCAAGTGATCGCAGCCCTGTCGTAAAACTATACGGCCTCTACACGTTTCGCTCAGTGCAGGGAAACTCTCTGTGTGGGACTCTAAAGACTCGACACTACGCTGGCAGTGAGTTTAACCACAGACCGCAAGCGACACTAGCTATACGTAACGGTCCCCAGGTAGATGTCGATAAGAAGGCCGATGAGGTAAACCCATCCGAACTCCTACTGAGCCTGTATGTGACAATCTCCGTACAGTCCGGTCTGTTCTTCTGATACATTGCATGGCGGGCCTAGGGGGCGGTGAACGTCAGTCCCCTAAGATAACATTGGAAACCTACCAGTATATCTCGCTTGCCCTGGCCAGGGACTACTTGTATAATGGCTCTCCTAGACACAGCGCGATGTCAACCCCCAATACCGGGAGAGACGAATCCTGTCTAACCGTCACTGCCTCCAAGTGCTTCGGGACTGCACCCAACTACTACCTGTTTGCACGACTACTTTGAGCCGTGGTAGGGTAGTAATCTAAGTACAGTGGGAACACACTCGAGGCGAAGTGACAGTGTCAAGTCGGCGGACTAAGCTGTACTCATGTCACTTGGGAACTGATAACTGACGATAGGTATAATACCAACCAACAGTTCCCGACGAGTCCTGTCCAGTGTACTCGTAACCTAACGAGCACCCGAATACTATCTCAAGTACGACGTACTGACGGCTGTGGGACAGACCGTCTCCCCCGCTGGGATGAGAAGCGCATACGCTAGTCTACTTCGGAGTATCGATGCGCTGTCTCGATAGTCCTACGACTAGGGACCTGTATAAGGATGTGCTTATGGATTAGCCAGCCCCCACGAGTGTGAGCGCCATCACAACGCTGGTAATCAAGCAAAAATCCTAAGGGCTCTACTAATATGTATATAAGCGATATGCTAAAAGAAACACATGCACATATTGAAGTAGAGACAAACCAAGTAGCATACTACCATTTTGAGCAAGATTGTCTATACAACTGTGAATATCCCAAGCTTCCATTAAGTAATATACAAGCTAGTATGATACAGTAATGGCCTCTAGGGCATATACACTAACATGGGCGTAGTGCCGTGAGATCGGTGATATGATGTGGTTCGTATTTGGGATACGACATGAGATTTTAGCGGGCCTTTGGACGTGTGTTTTACACACGCATTTATATTTATCGATGGTATCAGTTTTTACTAGACTTATATCAGTACCCCAGCTCATGAGATATGATGAAAAAGGATACCAGATAATTGATGAGATGAATGTGATATTTGACCCGTACCTAGATTTGGGATGTCGTACGACGGATTTACATACGAGCTTTATATTGATGATTGATCCGCACTCTTGACTCAAGGACGTCATATTGTATATTGTATCTTATGTGATACTATTGAGGTGGGATCACCGACTATTATATTTATATATATATTTACTCAGATTTAGGTGGTTTCCATACTCTTTCGTTTAGCTTGTTAGTTAGGTCTGTAGTGTGCTTAGTAGATGTTAGACTAGACCCGAGTCATACCTATTTCAAAACTAACGAATTGTGAGTATTTTAAATACAGGTAAAGGGATTCTACGCATATTTTCAAAAGACGCACCTTTTCTTAAAAACACCGTAGACCTTATTTTACTAAAAACCTCGATTCGTCTTATTTCAAATGGCAAAACTGTATGACATTTTTATATTGATGTAGGTTCTTCACTGATGTGTTTATTAGTCGATTTCTGCATATTCTTGCTATTCGCATTGCATTGCATGTGTAAATGTGTTATTGTTATATTAAAACCATGCTGTCAGGACACCAGCACCATTATCGATGATGCATATGTTCCATGTACACCTGTTTGGCGGCTCACATACTTCAACATCGATAATTGCCACGTCACTACACAGTAGGATTGTTGCATCAGGATATGACCCCTTGCATGACATACTTGCGTACAAACATATTGTACACTCATACTTGCGTACATAGATATTGTACACTCATACTTACGTACACACATATTGTACACCCATACTTGCATACATACTTAATTGCACATGCATAGATGATTCTGGCTTGATTTGCAGATTTGGGAACCGCAAGATACATTTTAAAACTGATTCATTTTAAAGGAGCGGTCTTCCCTCGATATGTGCATATTACTGTTTTATGTTGCATGATATATTGACATGCTCACATTCCTTTTATATGTCGCATACATCATGCTTTATGATTATACGCATTGAGATATGTTGTTTCCATGATATTTCTGGATTTGGGAACCGTGGTTATTTCAAAAGAGAGTATGTATTGTGTTAAAAACCCGGTTACCCTTGATATGATATTTCAGTGCGCCCACCATGAGTTTTATCGGTTCTGATATATATATATATATACACACACACACACCCCATGCGAGGAGGATCCGTGGGCCGTATACGGGTACATGGTGGGGACCGGTATGGTACACCGGGGCAAGAATGAGATGCTGTGTATATAGACGGTGAGCCTAGCAGAGGGATTACTACCTACCGGTGATAGTATTGGTTCTCGGCGGATATCCGGAGGATACAGACCGGAGTCGAGAGATGATATGGGCCGATCCGGACCGACGGAGCCCGTGGGCCGATCCGCACTGACGGAGCCCTATATATATAAGGATTTACGTGCCGATGCTAGGCACAGGTTTCATGATGTTTTCGAGTGTCGATGCTAGACACTCAGGTTCCATGATTTTGATGTGTCACGAGGGACACATGTTGATTTATATTCTCATACTTTCATTCATATGCTTTTATGATACTTACATGCATGCTGTTTTATGTCATGGGTGACACAAGGACGAGATCCACATACATACAGACATTGATTACATAGTTGGATGATATCCACATATTTAGATTTCATGATATAGTTGAAACTGATTTCATGATGATGACATCGATCATACCTCATATTTATAATATGTTGCTACCTGAGGCACCGGCACGAGCACTTGGTACTACACTTATGTATAGATGTTTACCCCTGCCATCTTATCATGCTTCAGACTTATTCATATTGAGGATATATTATTACTGATCGTTTGACCTAGGATGAGTCATACATACGATTTCTGCTCTGTGATGTTTTCTATTCATGAGTTGGCAACTCACCCCCGTTTTGCCACAGTTCTTGCAGGTTTTGCCGTACAGGTTTCATTGCGGCTTTTCTGGAACACTGCTTCCTTTCTGGGTGATTGCTTTGGTAGGTGGATTCACTCGCATCGTGACCACCTTTGTATTTATTTTAATCAGTTGTATCTAGTAATTCCATCAACAAAACTTGTATATTGTTTCAGACTTAGAAAACCAGTTGTATATTATTTCGACTTTAGAGTCGTGCGTTGAAGTATTATGGTTTTCATGATGATTTTGAGTTTCCTTTTGAGTTTTGATCCTCGCCCTTCGGTGTTGTATATTATTGCTTGCGTGGTTGTGACCGTCGATTGACGAAGAGCTAGCTCCCGCTTAGGGATGCCTTTTATCATTATGCATTTATTATTCTTGGTGTACCCCGTTTGGGGCCAGTATTTACAAAGGAAACTCTGCCGAAATTTTCAGAAAAGACTTGAGGATTTAAAAATGCACATTCAGCTTACTTATTTAAAAACCTTGTTCTTAAAACTTATTTTCTTCAGTTCTTTAAAACTAGTTTTCCTTCATTTATTATTTAAAATGGTTTTAGATTTCCGGGCTTTTGGCTTACTTGAATTAGATGGGGTCCTATAGACTTCATATGATTCAAGGGCCAGTCACGTGCTATTTCGGGTCATGACAAAGTTGGTATCAGAGCGTTAGGTTAACCTTGGTTCGAGTCTAAGTTTGACTATGCGGAGCCTAGAGCGTTTATATATATTCGGAACATAGGCTTGACCTTACGAAACTTAGACTTAGTCGAGGGAGGTATTAGACCCGAACGTTCGTCGCATAGGTTGACCTTGGTTGATGGAGTCGGTGACTTCAGTAGAGTGACGTACCGTGTGTACGTTCCGCGGCATACTTACGATATGCCACTCCGCTTAAGGACCCTTAGGATGTACATTTCCTTGCACAATATTATATTCATTCCTATGATCTATCCTCATCGATATTGGTTATGATTTTGCTACCTCGATTACACGGGAAGAGAGAGCTACGGCTAGAGTTGTGTCAGCATGAGCTCGTCACAGACGAAGACTGACCAGGGCATGATTCCAGGGACATACGATTGCATATAGAGGCATCGTTTTATTGTGTTTTCACGCCATGAGCATTTGAGGGATCGCTTTTACGAGATTTCTCGGACGTGCAGATCAGCACCAGAAAGATCAGGCTACTGCTAGAGGCAAGCCAGAATGTGATGACCATTGATATATCGCTTATTCATGATGATTGAGGCGCTGTTCAGCGTACAGACGAATGAGCCAGTTGTTGCTATAAATGACGAGATATCGCCCAAATGTTGGAGCTACTGCAGCATGAGTAAATACTTAGAGATATGATGGAAGGTCGCTAGTCACCCGAGGATGAATGACTAGGACATGTGGTTCGTTCGCTTACCCCGATGGGAGGTCATCAGATTGATTGATTCCAGCTAGAGACGACATCACGCAGATTCGTTGGTAGTCGATAGAGAAGATCGAATATCAGGAACCCATTTCCAAGTTTAAAGTATTCGGAAGACAATGCAAGTAATGCTATGGACCCTCTAGAAGAATGAAACCCTAACTCGACGTAATGACCATGGAACGCCTTCGAACCTTAGGGTTTGCGACAGTTTAGCGGTGCCATTTTTGAGGCTTGGGTTTGCCCTTCTACGGTTGGTCTACAGGTGCTGTGGCATGTACTGGAATACTATTAAACTGTACTCAAGATGTTGATCTCTTGGGGGATTATGAGGTTTTGATAAATCGATCGAATGGTTCGACATCATTCGGATATCATGTGATGGGATACATTGCTTGGAAGACTCCAGATACGAGTATAGCCGTTGGAGCGCAGTCTATGCAGCCACGAGAAGACGAGTCCGAATCAGTCGACATTGGAACAGAGTGGAGTAAAGAGTTCGCACGAGATTTCGACGAGATGAAGTTCCACTCGCCGACATCAGAGATGTGATACGCATGCAGAGGCGTTGTATATGGATATACCATCCCGAAGGAGTCGCGATGAGAATGTAGCCGTTCCGGAACAAGAAACAGATATAGTGAAGGATGGTAACTTCCGGACAATTCGGCAGAAACGAGATTTGAGAGAGACCTCGACAGAACCTTTTTGGAATACTATACGAGAGACTTGGACTCAGGAGCGGTCATATTGCGCATACCCAGGAGGCCAGAGTTCGGCATCGTCGACGAGATAGTTGGCCAGAGATCTGTAGAGGATGTGCCAGAGCGGGACTGTTTCCGTCGTCATTCTATATTGGGCTATGGAGCCGAGGAGCTATATATCTAGCAATGCACAGCGAGAGACAAGAGCCTAAAAGCACCAGGCGTCAGACCATGAACAGGAGGCAAGTAGATATCTCGTTCTGCTAGCATTGGATGCACCGACACCTTCTTGACTTTGAAGGAGGAACTATCGACGACGGTATTTATAATTTGTAATTTTGTGATTTGATTATCACGTATCCGTTACCTTGGATTTCGGTATTTTGGGCGATCTTTTCGCATGATTTAGTCTTGATGGCTGAGTTACATGATATTTGTTTTCGTGCACCATGGTTGCACCTACTGGGTATTCATATTTGTGCACAGTTATTGCACCTGATATCATTTTTGTTCCTTGGCAGCACATGCTTATGGATTCATGGATTTCATACAGTTGGGTTGATTTTGTGCATATGGCATGCATCGATTTGATTTTTGCACTCGGTATAGTTCATATATGCTTGCGGTGCTGTGATACGTATTTTGTGCACTACAGTTGCATAGGACTTCGATTTGATGTCATTCTATATGTTGATTTTGATTGCATGCCTATGTTATCCATGTGATTTGACATATGCTTTCGGCATAGTTTTCATGCACTTTTAGTGTTTTAATTTGGTTTGTGCACGCTAATGCACATAGTTGTGAGAATATATACCATGGTATACCTGATTTGGATTGAGGTTTATTGTATACCGTCGATTTCGATTCTGATATTGATGTTGATTTCGTGCACTCCGTGCATTCGATTTGGATTCTTGCGCATATTTGACGCGCTTGATATTGGATTTCGTGATTTCATGCATGATGGATGCACCGATTTGGATTTTTTTGCATGTTGGGCGCATGTTATGAGATGTGATTTGGTGCACACCAGATGCACTAAATCGGGATTCTTCATGCATATCTGATGCACCTGATCTTGTTGTCAGGCACACACGTTGCCTCTGACAGGTGTTTCGTGCACACCTATTGCACTTAGATGTTGTTCCTGTGCACATATATGGATTTTGATTTCCATACGCACCAGACGCATGTAGCATTCTTATGCACATTTTGGGGTTGATTTCTTATGGAGCAGTACTTTTTTATGATATTTGCTATTTGTTTTCGTACTGAGCAAGACTAGTCAGAGGACAGTACCTGGATATATTTTGCATGCATTGATAGTTATCGAATGGATTTCCAAAAAAGGAGTTATAGTCTCAGTATTTACCTACGTGTCTGATATGACACGAAACGTTTAAAACATGGAAACCCTTCTAAATTGTTTTCAAAACGGCGGGACGTACATATTAAACAAAGGATAAATATATATAAAGTTATTTTCTTTCAATAGACGTCCACCACTGTGCCGTGATACGCGCATAGCACAGCAACATGAAAGGTTTGGCTTGCAATTCCTTCAGATACTTACATGTATAAATTTGATGTCTACATGTATAGTTTTGATATATATCATATTGGTTTTGTTTTGGATTTGACATTTTTGTCTTCCCCATGACTCCGACGATTGCGGGATGCTTGACGGAGTTTTGATTTTGAGTTATCTGCTCATTGTTCATGCGCATGCATTACGCTATGATGCGTTTTATGTTTTGATAATTTCGGAGCCCCGACGACATGGACTTTTTACTGAAATGTTTTAGTATTGAGGGGTTTAAATTTAAACTCGGAGACCGAATTTCTTTAAGGGGGAAGACTGTAACATTGCAGAAAAATAAAATATTATTTTTGGGAATTTTTATAATTAAATAATATTATATTGAATATTTTAATAAGGCGGTATAATTAAATACCGATAAATTGGGAAAAATTTGGAAAATTATGGAAATTACTAAAAACATGATGTTTTATGTGAATTATACAAATTTAAGTTTTTATGATTAATTATATGCTAATTTAGTGCTAATCGCGATTAAAAATCGCTAATCGCGCTTTAACCTTGTTTTGTGCAAAACATGCACATGTCTTTTTTTAGCACTTGTTACATTTTCCTACATGATTTAGGGTGTATGGGTATTTGTTTTGGGTTTACTATTGAGGAGAGAAGAAAAAAAAAGAAAAAGATAATGGATTAGAATAATAGGTATGGGTGAGAGAGAGAAAGGTGAGGGTTACCTTTGACTTGGCCATTCACTCAACTCACAATCTTCATCACATTTTCTCCTCTCCCTTCACTCTCTTTGCTGCTGCTGCTGCCCCCCTCTCTTCCTCCTCCACTACAACCCCCAAAACTCCATTAAAAACACCTCAAAACCGAATACCCATTTCAATAAAAAGATGCACAAGCTCACTAGCTACACCATGGACCAAGAAAGCTTGCATTTTAGACACTTGGAGCAACTCAAGAAAATTCTTGAGTTGCCAAATGAGGTACTCTCTTAACCTTTAGCTTAGTATTTCCATTTCTTTTATATCCATGTTAGATTAGAACTGATATTGTGTGGTTTGGGTGAACTTTGAAAACTCTAGTTAGGGTTTATAGAAATTTTGGGTTGTGATGTGTAATTAAGCTCAGTTGAGGCCACACAAACCCCTAGTACAAGAATCCAGACCTAAACCAGAGACTTGAACCCCGGAACACGGATTTAGAAACCCGATATCGGAAGAATTGTGGATTCTGTGTATGTATATTGAAATCTGCTATCACCCGGAGACTCTGAAAATTATTTTGCAAACACAGAGAGATGTGCAGGTGATTTAGAGCATACCCTAAAGACCCCAGCCCTTGACTCCACAATTTGGAAACAGAAATATTCTTTCTGGCCGCAATTTGCGGCCAGAACTGGGCCAATGTGTCTCGTGTTTGTTCTGTGGTCTCCTCATCAGCAAACTAGACCCTTGGCATATGCAAAATTGACCAATTTGACCTAGGGTGAAATCTGGGACAATTTTAATGAGTTGCTGTTTTGATTTGGGGTTTCGTTTTGCGTATTATGAATTCTGGATTTCTAGTATTGTGTTTTACCTCGATCACTTGACGTTTGTACGACGATATCGAGGGTTGGTGGTGGTTTTGAAGGCGTGGTCCATAGGTTCTAACCTATAGGGCTTAGCGTGTCGTTTTGGTTTTCCGATGTGATTTTAATACGCATTTGCGATTGTGTTATCTATGTAGGTACCTTCACATGGGTTTCATACGATGTAGAAGATGATGGCGACATCGACACCGACATGCAAGATGCTAGGTGAATAGATTATATCTACAGGGAAAATCGGGTGGATGGCGTATAGCACCCACGCAGTTCGATGTTTAGTATACTATATATATACAATATATATTTGATAGCCTTATGCGTGACATGGATATTGAAGACGTGATTAGGTGTACTATGGTTAGATTAGGGTTTTTAGATGTAAACTAGTATAGTTTCCTAGTTGCGAACCCTAGAATAGGTTTACACTCGCACGCACACACATGCTTACTTGTTATACTTATACCTGGATGATGAGGATAGGAGATGATATTTGAAGATGAGTCGATAAGATTGGGCATAGTGCCGTGAGATCTGTGATATGATGTGGTTCGTATTTGGGATACGACATGAGATTTTAGCGGGCATTTGGACGTGTGTTTTACACACGCATTTATATTTATCGATGGTATCAGTTTGTATTAGACTTAGATGAGTACCCCAGCTCATGAGATATGATGAAAATGGATACCAGATAATTGATGAGATGAATGTGATATTTGACCCGTATCCAGATTTGGGATGCCGTACGACGGATTTACGTATGAGCTTTATATTGATGATTGATCCGCACCCTTGACTCGAGGACGTCATGTTGTATATTGTATCTTATGTGATACTATTGAGGCGGGATCACCGAATATTATATTTATATATATATCGACTCAGATTTAGGTGGTTTCCATACCCTTTCGATTAGCTTGTTAGTTAGGTCTGTAGTGTACTTAGTAGATGTTAAAGTAGACCCGAGTCATACCTATTTCAAAACTAACGAATCGTGAGTATTTTAAACACAGATAAAGGGATTCTACGGATATTTTCAAAAGACGCACCTTTTCATAAAAATGCTGTAGCCCTTATTTTTCTAAAAACCCCGATTCGTCTTATTTTAAATGGCAAAACTGTATGACATTTTTATATTGATGTAGATTCTTCACTGTTGTGTTTATTAGTTAATTTCTGCATATTCTTGCTATTCGCATCGCATTGCATGTGTAAATGTGTTATTGTTATATTAAAACCATGCTGTCAGGACACCAGCAACATTATCGATGATGCGTATGTTCCACGTACACCTGTTTGCTGGCTCACACACTTCATCATCGATAATTGCCACGTCACTACATAGTAGGATTGTAGTATCAGGATATGACCTCTTGCATGACATACTTGCGTACATACATATTGTACACTCATACTTGCGTACATACATATTATACACTCATACTTGCGTACATACATATTGTACAGCCATACTTGCATACATACGTAATTGCACATACATAGATGATGCTGGCTTGATTTGCAGATTTTGGAATCGCAAGATACATTTTAAAACTGATTCATTTTAATGGAGCGGTCTTCCCTCGATATGTGCATATTACTGTTTTATGTTGCATGATATACTGACATGCTTACATTTCTTTTATATGTTGCATACATCAAGTTTTATGATTATACGCATTGAGATATGTTGTTTCCATGATATTTCTGGATTTGGGAACTGTGGTTTTTTCAAAAGAGAGTATGTATTTTTTTAAAAACCCGGTCACCCTTGATATGATATTTCAGTGCGCCCACCATGAGTTTTATCGATTCTGATATATATATATATATATATATATATATATACCCCATGCGAGGAGGAGCCGTGGGCTGTATGCGGGTACATGGTGGGGCCCGGTATGGTACCCCGGGGCAAGAAAGGGATGCTGTGTATACAGACGGTGAGCCTGGCAGACGGACTACTACCTACCAGTGATAGTATTGGGGCTCGGCGGATATCCGGAGGATACCGACCGGAGTCGAGAGATAATATGGGCTGATCTGGACCGACGGATCCCTAGGGCCGATCCGGACTGACGGATCCCTATATATATGAGGATTTATGTGCAGACGCTAGGCACAGGTTTCATGATGTTTTTGAGTGTCGATGCTAGACACTCAGGTTCCATGATTTTGATGTGTCACGAGGGACACATGTTGATTTATATCCTCATACTTTCATGCATATGCTTTTATGATATTTACATGCATGATGTTTTATGTTATGGGTGACACATGGACGAGATCCACATACATACAGACATTGATTATATAGTTGGATGATATCCACATATTTAGATTTCATGATATAGTTGACACTGATTTCATGATGATGACATCGATTATACCTCATATTTATGATATGTTGCTACCTGAGGTTTTGGCACGAGCACTTGGTACTACACTTATGTATAGATGTTTACCCCTGCCACCTTGCCATGCTTCAGACTTATTCATAATGAGGATATATTATTACTGATCGTTTGACCTAGGATGAGTCATACATACGATTTCTGCTCTGTGATGTTTTCTTTTCACGAGTTGGCAACTCACCCCCGTTGTGCCACAATTCTTGCAGGTTTGGCCGTATAGGTTTCATTGCGGATTTTCTGGTACACTGCTTCCTTTCTGGGTGATTGCTTTGGTAGGTGGGTTCACTCGCATCGTGACCACCCTTGTATTTATTTTAATCAGTTGTATCTAGTAATTCTATCAACCAAACTTGTATATTGTTTCAGACTTAGAAAAAACCAGTTGTGTATTATTTCGACCTTAGAGTCTCGCGTTGTAGTATTATGGTTTTCATGATGATTTTGAGTTTCCTTTTGAGTTTTGATCCTCGCCCTTCGGCGTTGTATATTATTTCTTGCGTGGTTGGGACCGTCAATTGACGAAGAGCAAGCTCCCGCTTGGGGATGCCTTTTATCATTATGCATATATTATTCTTGTTGTGCCCCGTTTAGGGCCAGTATTTACAAAGGAAACACTGCCGAAATTTTCAGAAAAGACTTGAGGATTTAAGAACGCACATTCAGCTTACTTATTTAAAAACCTTGTTTTTAAAACATGTTTTCTTCACTTCTTTAAAACTAGTTTTCATTCATTTATTATTTAAAATGGTTTTAGATTTCTGGGCTTTTGGCTTACTTGAATTAGATTGGGTCCTATAGACTTCATATGATTCAAGAGCCAGTCACATGCTTTTTCGGGTCGTAACATGAGCGCAGTTCAGAGGCAGTCTTCTGAGGATTGGCAGACCTTGTGCGAAGGTAGAGTACAGTTTGAGTTCACTTCCACTGGGGGACAGCTTGCTCATGTCCGCGCCCGTCCGTTTCTTCTGGATCGTATCCGTGAGGCGCAGCCCAGTGATGCTCGTTTTGTTGAGATTCTTAAGCTTGTTCGGCAGGGTACAAATTCAGAGTTCTTGATTGATGACCAGGGTGTGATACGTTGCGGGACTCTTTTGTGTGTGCCCGATATTGATGGGTTGAGACGCGACATCCTAGAGCAGGCACATCAGTCAGCTTTTAGCGTTCATCCAGGTTCCACCAAGATGTACCGTGACTTGAGAGACATTTACTGGTGGGAATGGATGAAGCGCGATGTTTCAGATTTCATTTCGAGGTACCTGACTTGTCAGCAAGTCAAGACTGAGTATGAGAGGCCGGCTGGAGAGTTGCAGCCTTTACCTATTCTTGAGTGGAAATGAGAGCAGATTTCTATGGACTTTGTTATGGGTCTACCCAAGACCAGTCGGGGGTATGACTCCATTTGGGTGATTGTAGATCGGTTGATGAAAGCGGCTTACTTCCTTCCAGTGAAGACCACTTTCGGTTATGCTCGGTATGCACAGTTGTATATAAATGAGATTATGCCTTTGCACGGAGTTCTAATATGCATTGTGTCCGACAGGGGCACCCGGTTTACTAGCCGTCATTGGCGGTAGCTTCAGGAAGTTTTGGGTATCCGATTAAGTTTTAGCACCGCTTTCCATCCGCAGACTGATGGTCAGTCAGAGCGGATGATACAAACTCTTGAGGATATGCTTTGGGCGTGCGTGCTTGATTTTGGTGGCAGTTAGGATCGTCACTTGCCGTTGATTGAGTACTCTTACAACAACAGTTTTCAGGAGACTATTCAGATGGCGCATTTTGAGGCCTTGTATGGTAGGAAGTGTCGATCGTCGGTCTGTTGGACCAAACTCTGTGAGAGTATGATTTTGGGACCCCAGCTATTTCAGGAGACTATGGGGATGATCCAGCTGATTCAGGACAGGATGAGAGCAGCCCAGAGCAGACAGAAGTCATATGCCGACCATCGTCGTTGCAGACTTGAGTTTGCAGTGGGGGATCATGTATTCCTGTGGATTTCTCCGATGAAGGGAGTTATGAGATTTGGGAGGAAGGGGAAGCTCAGTCCCAGATTTGTAGGTCCTTTCGAGATCTTTGAGCGAGTTGGTACCGTTGCTTATCGTTTGGCACTCCTTCCCAGTTTTCCAGATGTTCACCCCGTGTCCCATGTGTCGATGCTTCGTAGATACCTTCATTATCCTTCTTACATGATTCAGCACGAAACCGTTCATCTTGAGCACGATCTTTCGTTCACCGAGCAGCCGGTAGTTATATTGGATCGGCAGATGAAGAAACTTCGGTAAAAGGTCTTGCAATCTGTGAAGGTTCTTTTGCGTAGCCCGACTAGTGAAGAGATCACTTGGGAGGCCGAGAGCGAGATGTGGAAGAAATTCCCTCATCTCTTTGAAGGTACGCTTGTGAGAATTTTTAATTCGGGGACGAATTTTCTTTAAGGGGGGAGATTGTAACACTTTGGAATGCGATTAGTGTTAATTAAGCGTTAGTGCGCGTTTTTAAGAAAAAGTTTACCAAATCTGGTTCCTTACATTTTATATCAATTAATTAATAGTTTATTATTATTTGATATGGCTTGCACACACACGTGCATATTAATGTGAGGGTATATTTGGTGTTAACCTTATTTAGCAACCATAACAACTTAAGCTATACCTTTCCCAATTTAACCTTGCCTTAACCTTTTTCCTAGATCTTTTGTGTGGGGAAAATATCTTGTTTGGAGAGAGAGAAAGAGGTGTTTAGTGAGTCATGGAAGCATTAATGGTGGCATTAATGGAGGTGAGGGAGAGAGTGAGCATAAGGAATTAGTTGACCCTACACTTACCCTCTCACCCTCTAACTCTCTCACTCTCTCATTTTCTCTCACTCTCATCATTTCTATTTTCCCTCAACTCCCAAACTTAACCCTTACCTTCTCTTCACAAATCCTTTCTAAAACTTCACAAAATTCAATGGAAATACTTCAAATGTCTTGGTTAGCCACTAGGTTGTCTTAGAGCTTGGAAAGCTAGGATTTTTGAGCAAGAGTGGCTGGGTAATGTCCTCAAACTGATAATTAGGAGTTATATTGTTGTGTTGCCTTGTTGTTATGAATTGGAACACTATAGGTAGCATTTTGTGCAAGATATCGTATTTTTAGTGTCAACTTTGTGTCTATGAGATCTGCTGTAGAACCAGGTGTTTTCTGGAAAAGTTCCCATCACAGTGACATAGTGTTGAGGTATAGAACCCACCATACAAACCTGAGACCACCCCTTAATGTTTGGGCCGCAAATTTAATGGTTCTGGCCGTAAATTGCGGCCAGAGTGGGGGCTGGAGTGTTGGGGTTTGGGCATAGGGTCTCTGTGGTTGTTTGTGGTCTCGTGGTACTTGCAACTTTCACCAATTTTTAGTGTATCAAAATCTGGGACCATTTTCTATATTCTATTGTTTTGTGTATGCGTGTTACGTTATCCGACACGGTTCGTGATCTGGTGTGCTGCTACACTTGGGCTGGTATTGGTGTGTCGTTACGCACGTTAGCCGTTAGACGAACACTTGTGGGTCGGATTGGAGTTGGTGCGTTGTTCAAACATCTTGTGTACATGATATTGATCGATTTATGAGATTTGCACTTGTTATGTTTTGTGTTAATAGGATCGCAGGCGGAGACTTCGGACGCTGCGAAGAAAGGAATGCAGGTGATTGGATTTACCTAGCCCGCGACTGTCGGTGAGTAGATTAAACATCTACGGGGAATCGCCCGCATGGCGTTATGCGTCTGGGCTAGATATGATATTATATTAGCCGCATGTTATATTGCATATATAGAGATTGTGCATAAAACTTCATTTCATATTATTACTTGTTGTGCTTGGACTTGTACCCTTTGGACACTGCACTATTATTGACTGCTCATGTTGCACGAGCACTGATTATATGCCACTCACACCGTCAATAATTGGCATGAGCCATGACACGCACAACACCTATACATACGCGATATTGTATGGTGAGGGACATTGAGATATTGATTCATATTCCATTGTGCATATGACATATAGCATACCTGTATACCTACATGCTTACACATATGCCTTTCCAAGACTACATGCAAGCTACACATATACCTGGAGGGTATTGTATGATTATTGACATGTATATACACACACCTAGCTTGATATAGCTACACATATACCCAGAGGGTATTACATCATTATTGGTAGGTAGATACACATATCTTTCTATACTGACATGGTTACGCATACCTGGATATAGCTACATGTTCACCTTTATATGATGTTGCGTTAGATTTCGGAGAAATTAGGAACCTCATGATATATTTAATAACATGTTGCAGTTAAATAGCGGTTTTTCCTATATATGCTCATATTACTGTTCAATGTTGAATATATTATATTTCATGGATTTCGCATTGATATATGGATTTCGTATTATGTTTCTGGATGTTTTACTCCTATGTATATATATCGGTGGTATGGGACGCCGATATATATACATGTATATATATATCAGTGGTATGGGACGCTGTTATATATGTACACCTATAATATAAATCATCATAATGATCTGTGCATGTATTCTTATTCATTGCGATATGATAGGCCGATGTGCCCGATATGAGGGGCCGATGTGCCCGATATGAGGGCCGATATGGGGGTTGTTTTGAGGAGGAAATTTGGGGATTTAGACTGTCTTGATGGACACTGGTTCACCACGATGAGGATTCCGTGAGGATGACATGTTTTACCCTGTATTCCGCATTTATTTGATATGCACTTGCTTCATGTATTAGTAGTACTTGATAGAGTACCTTTCATGACTATTGCATATACATATTGTCATACTTATGCTATCAGATTACATGTGATAGGTTATCGCTGTTAGTACATACTTGCGATTACTATATGATGTTATTTACTATTCACAAGTTAGCAACTCACCCCTGTTGTGCTGCAGGGTTTTTTTCAGGTCTGATCATCAGAGTGGTCGCAGCAGGGCGTCTTTTTATCTCTACTTTTGCGGATACCGCTACGTTTGGCGGTGAAGCCGTTTGCTATACGTGGATTGCAGTTATCCGATGATATACATTGTATATTTCTTGTATCTAGTACTCTCCATCTACCACCTTCATGTATTGACTTAGAGACGAGTTATGAGGATCGATGTTGTTTATTCTTATGACTCCGGTTGCCATGCTTGTGTGAGCCGGCCTTTATATATGTGGATTATTTCATTTCTTCGCTATGGCGTCGTATATTTGTTGTGGTGGTTGTTCCGCCGTTCGGCGAGATTTTCTCCCGTTTGGGGATGCTTTACTTTTGTCTTATGTTTGTACCCGTTTCGGGGTTAGTTTTTACAAAGGTGTTGCTGCCGAAATTTTTATGAAAAATAAACTCAAGTTTAAAGTTTTGCATCGAGATTTTAAAAGTGATATATCTTTCTTTCATATAATGGTTTAGATTGCTGGGTTTTTCGTCTTACTTAATTGTGTTACGCCTGTTGACGTTACGTAGTTTAAGTGCCGGTCATGTGCCAAATTTTGAGTCGTGACATGATATCAATGAATTAATATTATCTAAAGTGTATGTGACATGGCAATTACTGATGATGATGTGTGTGAGCCGGCAAGCAAGTGTTTGTAGACATACGCATCATCGGTAATGGTGCTGGTGTCCTGATAACATGGGTTCATAATAACAATAAAAATACATGTAAGCATGCAATGCGATGTGGATAGCAAGAATATGCGTAAAATGAATAATAAACGGAACAATAAAGAATCTACATTAATATACATGAGTCATACAATTTGGCATTGAAATAGCACGAATCGTGGTGTTTAGAAAATAGGGCTACAGTGTTTTTAAGAAAAGGTACGTCCTTTGAAATATCCGAAGTATCCCTTGGCTTGTCTTTAAAATACTCACGATTCGTTAGTTTTGGAAATAAGTATGACTCATGCCCAACTCTAACATCTACTAAGTAAACTACAGGACAAGCTAAGAGACTAACCAAAGGGTAAGGAAATCCACCTATGTCTGAGTCGATATATATATCTAGTAGTCAGTGATCCCGCCTCAATAGCGTCACAAACGATAAAATATATAATACGACATCCTCGAGTCATGTGTGCAGATCTATTATTATAATTATATCTCGTACGGTAAATCCATCATACGGCATCCCAAAATCGATGTACGGGTCGCCTATCACATATACCTCAATATCCATATGGTATCATTATCATAATATCATGAACAAGGTAATGATCTAAAGTCTAGTACATACCGTTTCCATCAACTTATATCCGCTTGTGTATGAATACACATCGCCAATCAATCCGCTAATATAATATGTCGTATCTCATAACACGACCCAAATCACATCACCGATCTTACGGCATCATGCCCAATTGTTAGTTATATGTATGCCCTGGAGGCCATTAGTGTACATAGGATGTATATTGTAGTGGATGCTGGGACATATATAGGGAGGACTTTCTTGCTCGACATGATAGTATGCTATCTGGTTGAACTTTACCTTAACGTGTATACTGTTTGTCTCTCTGTTACATGTTGGTAAAGCCCTTAGGATCTGTACTTGACTACCTGGATTATGATGCGGATCATACTAGTGGGGACATGGTAGTCCATAAGTACATCCTTCAAAGTCCCTAGTCGTGGGTGTATCGAGACGGGGCATCGATATACCAGAGTAGACTAGCGTATACCTTCTCGACCCATACAGATGGGCGATGGATGATCCCATATCCATTGGTGTTTGACATCAGAGATGATATACGGGTGCTCAGTAGAGACTGGGTACACTGGACGGACTCGCCGAGAACTCCCACATGGTATTATACCTCACGTCAGATGGCAGTTCTCTGGTGACACTGGTACAGAGTAGTCTGTTGACCCAAGATCGTCATAGAGTCTTGTGTGGTTCCCACTGTGCTTTGATTTTCATCTTACCACGTCCAAGAGGGCATGCAAAACGGTGGTTTTTGGGTACAGTCCCGAGTCACATGGAGGCAATGAGCGATAGGAGGGGATTCGTCTATCCCGGTATAGGGGGTTGATGTTGCGCTGTGTTCGATTGGCTATAACAGGAAATCCCTGGCCAGGGTTGCTGAGATTTACTGGTAAGTGTTACCAGTAGTTTCTCGAACAGTTATAGACCTCATATCGACACGACTTATCGAGCTATTGGGGTCTGACGTTTACCACCCCTAGGCGAGATATGCGACATATCAGACGATCAGACCGGACTGTACGGTAGTGTTACTGGTTGGATTCACTGGAGTGTGAGCGGACTTGCTCGTCGATCTTCAGATCGCTCAATACCCGGGTGGCCGTTACGTTTAGCAGACCGCTTGCGGCTTGTGGGTGTTTGATATGATCATCGCCTGCTGCCGGCGTATTGACGAGTCTTTAGAGTCCTACACAGAGGTTTCCTGGCTCAAGCAAAACGAAATAGGAGCGCATATGAGATATGTGCGGGACCGAGAATAATACGAGTATGTGATACTGTATTCGATTCTCGCGATGTGACATTGATCGGTTATATGCGATATAGCCGGGTTATCGGATCAAGTGTTGATTCGATAAGATGTTACTAATGATACCAGTCGGTTATGTGCGTCATGACCGGATCGTTAAATCAAGTGTTGATTTAATGATTTAATGCATAATTATATATTTGATATATTACTTTGCATTAACTAGTATTGGTTCACTTAAGATGGATTTTCTCACTCGGATGTGCGTATTGTATATGCGATATACTTTTGTGCACTTGTATGTATCATGTTTGATGATGCATGCTAACTTGTGTTTTGTGTAAAGTTTAAACCATGGTTATGTAATGGTTAGGGTTTTCATTTTCATATCTATTTATTTATTTATTTTCTTTTTGGAAAAAGAAATGAGAAGAATGGTGGCTTTCTTTGTTTGTATTTGAAGCTTCATGAAGCTTTGACTTTGTAACCATTCTTGTCTTCATCTTTAACCCTAACCATTAATCTAACCTTGGTTTAATCTCTACACCTAACCATGGTTTGCTTATGATAAGAATGGATTTTCTTTTCTTTTTTTATTTATTCTTATCATAACAATTTCCATCTTCTTCTTCATTTCTTCAAGTGAAGAAAGCTTGCATCCATCAATGGCAAGTGATGAAAAAGAGTGAGAAATCCAATTCTAAAGTTAACCCACTTCCTATTTCTTCATCCTCTACCTCTTGCCAAGTAGTAGAGTGTGTTTTCTTCACATGTTTCTTGACTTGGTGAAGTCGGAGCTTGATTTAGTGATGCCTCGACGTAGATCATCTTCGGCATGGACATCGACGACCTAGCTTGCCCATTCTCCGACGAAGCCGACGCTAGAGCCCGGATTTGATTTGGACAGCGGAGAGGACTTCGTTGCGGAGCTATGGAGGTGGAGCACCGGATCTACAAAGGTTGTATTTCCGTATTCCCTTAGTTAAGTGTTAACTAGTTATCTTTTCGCCTAGTTTTCTAGCAAACGATCCGTAGTTGGGTTTCTCGGCACCGTTAAAATTTTAATTTGGCATGATCGATGCCTTGTGAGACCTCATTAGGGTGCCTAGGAACCCTACAGTGGTATCAGAGCCTAGCTAGAGCCTTAGGCGAAGTCTTGACGGAATTTGAAACCCGATCGAACCCGAAACCCCAAATCAAAATTGCTCTCTGGAAATTTTCTAAAATCGTGGATTTTTCCAAATTAAAAATTGCTAAAAAATTCAGCAGGAAAAAATAAGAATTACGGTGCAAAAAGTTTCTGGTGAACAGTAAATTTCGCGGCGGATCCGCGGCAGAAGCATGGCTTCTGCGGCGGATCAGCGGCCCCTTGATGACGTCAGCCATGTTCCTTTGCACAGTAATTCCTAGTTAAAAGAGCTGAGTTTTCTGGGAATTTTTAATATTTATTCAAGAGTTGAATTTTTCTGCTGTGTTTTTGGGGATTCGGTGTTTCGATCGGAGTATCAAATTTTGTCTGTGTGGCTTTCCGGATAATTTTTAGAATATGTTAAAAAGTTCGACCGGATATAAATACCCAATTTTTCCCCTGTCGGGAAATTTTCAAGTGTTGGATTTTTCCGTAGTTTAACGACGTTCTAAGTAGTGCAAGTAACGCGATGGTCCCTCTAGAAGACAACAAACCTTAACTCGATTATGTGACCGTCTTGAACTGCCCTTTGAACCTTCGGGTTTGGGGCAGTACGGCGTGCCACATGTGAGGCGTTGGCTTGACCCTTCTACGGCTGGACCGTTGCTACTGAGGCACGAACTGAATGTTGTTAGACTTATTTCATGTGTTGATCTGTATCGGGAAAACTTGGGTGTTCGATTTTTCGATCGGAAAGTTTGACATTTTCTATTTATCCGGAATGGGATACAATAATTGGAATTCACAATAAGTTATGAGATAACTGAATGAATGTTATAAACGTAGCAGTTTAGTCTCACTTGATCGGTTGCCACGGAATTTTGATGTGATCAAAAGTCCGTCGTAATCACGTAGCGTACGCGGATACTCGCCGGGTAAACTTAATAGACAGCCTCACTCCATAGCCCCGACCAAGTGACTATAGGAGAACCCCGTCGCCGAAAGCATCCGTTCGGGTGCTCCCGGCAGCGGTGTTCTGCCTTGGTGCACTTCGTCGACGGTATCGGGGGTGCGGCCGCCTACTAAAGTTTGCGACGAGCATTCGATCAGGATGTCGGGAATCTTGTTGAATTGCCCGACTTGATATTGAAAAGTGTTTTCGATAAAGAGACTAAAATGCGGGGTTTATAATTGTTAGGCATGCGATGTCTAAGTAATTCATTTGATTAGGCATGCGATGTCTAAAGAGATTGCGGATTCCAACTGTTGTAGTTTTACACTTTCTTTTCTGTGACCGTAAGTGTAATATGTGATATCACCGGTTTCGTTGCTATATGTCAACGACAATTGGGATGGACATAATTACTTACGTTGATGACATGTGATGTTATGTGTTGCTGGATATGTTATATTGGATCGTCGTGTTTGAATAGCCGGGGGTTTTTATGTGAGATGAGTGTTTTTCATTTTCATTCATGTAAAAACTTGTATGTAATATTCTTTTATTTGGGGCGCTTCCAGGTTGCGGAAGATGTCACCCTTTGTATATTATTTACTTTTCCGCACTAGGATAGACCCAAGGAGGAGAGCACAAGTAACCGGGTTCTGGAGTCTAGTGGGAGACCAACTCGAGGAGTCGAGTCCGGGTCTCCTAACTCCAGAATTGGTAGGGTTGCTTGCCGCTCTCGTAGGGGTCTTGGGGTGTGGGTTTGGCTATTCATCACGACCGTGGAATCCGTGTTTTATACTGGCTCGTATTGAAAACACGGACGTCCTAGTATATCCAATATTTCATATGTTTCTTCTGCTGTGATATCTGTGATGAGATCATGTGATGTTCTGTGATAGATACAGTATATAGTATATATGATATATTATATAGACGTTACTTATGTTTTACACCCACGCTAGCCCTGCCCTGCTCTGCCGTTAGTTACCTAACCTAACGGTGCACGAGGGGACATCGAGGCGAATGTGGATGGCATAAGTGTACGTCGTATTTATCTGTGATGTTTAGGTACTTAAATGATGGGATTTCATTAATGTGATTAATGAAATAAAAGAAACCTAAGATGTTGTAGAATCGAATTTCAAAATAAAACAGGTAGCTACAGTTCTTGCTTTGCACAAAGGTATATGTGATATATCCTGCACCTTATTCGATGAGGAAAGGACCGAGATCCCTTCACCGGGAGTGACTCCTTTAGCAATAACTGGCTGATGCTACACACTCGGTTTGTCTTTTGATAGCTTTTAAGAGTTTTTGCTTTGCACAGTGATATATATGATATATCCCGCACCTCATTCGACGAGGAAAGGACCGACGATCCCTTCACCGGGAATGACTCCTTTAGCAAAACTAGAAAAGCCTCAAAAGCACTCCATTTTAAAATTATTTGATTCTACAACGATATCAAGTTCATTACGCAATAGGTTTTCAGAAAAACCTGTCGTAGCCCTCCGTCATTTCAGATAAGTATTAGTTAGTATTCGTGCTGCGGTTGTTTGGCATGCGTCAAGGCGTAGTGTACGGTAGCTAACTAGTGCTTATCTGCCAGCATATGATGCGATTGGATTAGGGTATTCGTACGGCGTTGTTTGGCATGCGTCAAGGGTCGTGCGGGTGGGTTTAATTCAATCAAGAAATGTACGGGTTGAACTTGACTAGCAGACTATGGGTTGTTTGGCATGCGTCAAGGTCATAGCGAGCTAGGGGCAAAATATTATCGGGAATTTCAAGTGTTGAAATTTGCAATGAGATTGCATACCTTCTATGAGATAGTTGGATCCCGATACCCGCTGCGAGTAAGAGTTACTCCTGGGAGAGTTTTACACATTACAATTAGCCGATCAAGTAGGTGTCTAGAAAGGTGTCAACGAGGTTACGCCTCTGGGAAAACGAGGTTTACATTAATTAGGTTCGTGCGAAAGCACGGGGGACCTCCCTCAAAGTACCGACACTGGCCTGGCTGAAAGATTGGCGAACTTGTAGTGTGTAATTAATCCCGGCTAGTCTTTTCTTTTAGGGTTTGAAGGAAGATTTGATAAAAAGCAGTGGGAGCCATCCTGATTAGATAAAATAATAACCAATCTATTCTTGCAAGAGCGCACGCTGAGTGTTTTCTTCTCTCTCTCTCCTGGTAGCGACCATGTCATGCCTTAATCAAGATAATAAAACGGATTATTGACCGAACCCGCTTGTTATACTGAGCTGGGGAACGTTGGTCCCGCTCCACCTTATAATTGTTATTAGACAGAGCAGGAAATAGGGGATTACCAGAATTCCCGTGCCGCCCAAACGAAGAGAGTGCATGCTGATGCATCATCTTCGGGTGTGTTCATTATACAGAACTGTTTCTCAGTATCCTTTACGTCCTGGGTATATGATACCGGATCAGGATCCCAGATATGTAATCTGTTACATAGGGCTACAGATAGGTAGAGAACTGAGAACGGGTGATAAGTTTCATGAGGCAGAAAACGGGGCAAGAGTTGCAGCCAAGTCTGTTGGTCACTGTCACCCTGTATTACAATACATTGATTCTGGATGAATGTTATTAGATACCGAACCTGATATACAAAATCATATCAGTCTCTTTATTAGTAAAGAAATGATAAAATTTTGTATAGTTGGATAATGTTTTGAACATTTCCTATATCAAAAGTTGATCGGTTCAGGCACGTTATCTAAAAGCATTAATGTTCTAAATCAAACCACAGTTCTTAGTATATGGAACACACACAAGAGGAAGAGTTCAGAAATGAACGAATTCTTCTTGAGGTATTGTAGACTAGGTCATATCAATGCGATCCGACTGGCTGAAGTTACATATTAGATGCATATTTAAATCAGTTTGAATTTACATCTTATGAAACTTGCCAGTCATGTCACAGAGATAAGATGACCATAGCTCCGTTTATTGGAAACAGAGAAAGAGTTAGTGAACTCTTGGGATGATACATGTTGACGTATGTAGGTCCCCTGTCTACACATGCCAAGACTGGTTCTTTGTACTTCATTACATTCTCTGATAATCTCTCGAGATTCAGATCTATGTTCTTGTTGAAACACAAGTCCGAACCTTTTGAGATATTCACGGAATATAAGTTAGAAGTAGAGAACCAATACGGGTATAAGTATTATGTCCTTTGATGTGATCAGGGAGGAGAATACTTGAGCACGAAATTCCTGGACTATTCTAAAGGAGAATGGGATTCTCTCTCAGCATTACTCCTCCGAATACACCATAGCACGATGGTATATCGGGGCGGAGCAATCACACCCTATGTGATAAGGTGTGCTCTATGATGAGTACTACTGAGTTACCTAATTCCTTTAGGGTGTTATGCACTTGAGAAGCTGCATACCTATTGAATAGGGTTCCAATCAAATCAGTTGCCTACCGCTTCATATGTGATATGGAAAGGGAAGAGCCCATGTCTTAAGCTAGTTAAGATTTGGGGTTGTCCGGCCTATGTCTGAAAGCAAAATCCGGACAAGCTCGAGGCAAGGTCTGTTATGTAGAACTGGAAGTGTTCCAGCTATACAAACTACAACATGATTTGGTACAACCAGAGGATTCAGTGGAAACCAACGAACCTCAGCCTCTCCGCCGATCTAGTAGGGTTCCTCACCCACCTGAGAGATACTTCGGTTTCTCTATGACAGTGGGAGCGAGGAATGCATCATGAGATGATGACCCAACTAGTTTCGAGCTGGCCATCAGGAGTAAGACTCTGTAAGAATGGCTGGATGCTTAGTGATCTGAGATGGAATCCTTATACACCAACAAAGTATGGACTTTGGTTGCTATATCTGAAGGGTTAAATCCCCATCAGGTGCAAGTATATCTTGAGAAGATTACTTGGTGTAGATGGAAAAGTTGAGACTTTCAAAGCTAGACTTGTTAAAGGTTTTCTTCATTGACCAGGCGTGGATAATGACGAAACCTTTTCCAGTGGCTATGCTTAAGTCCATCCAGATCCTACTTACCACGGCTGCATACCATGACTACGATCTCTGGTGGTTGGGTGTCTTGACTGCTTTTCTAAATGATGATTTAGAAGAGTGCGTCTATAAGTACACAGCCAGAGGGCTTCGTAGACAGTGGGAGCAGCGGAAACGTGTGCAAGATGTTTTATAGGATAAAGTAGGCATCGCGGAGTTGGAACATCTGTTTTGATGAAGTAGTCAAAGAGTTTGATATCATCAAAATGGTAGATGAACCTTGTATAAACAAAAAGGTAGTAGGGAGTATGGTGGTGATCCTCGTAGAGTACGTGGATGACATACTCTTGATAAGAAAGGAGTTTTCTTATGCTACGCTCGATCAATCTCCGTCTGTCACAATGATTCTCCACATAGGATCAAAATGATGCCTCCTAAATCCTGAGTTTTGGATCTATGAGATAGATTTAATTGGATGTTAGGATTCTCACTAGTTGTAGTGAGATGGTATCAATCGATCCAGGGGAGAATCACTGGAAGTGTTCCAGAGTGATAAAGACGACTGAATGTCAGTCACAGGCATTGTCTTTACCCTCAGTGGAGGGACGGTATGTTGGAAGAGTTCCAAGCTAGATACCGTGGCATACTAGACGATAAAGGCTGGATACATCGCTACTTAAGATGCTACCAAAGAGGCTGTTTGGGTGTATATTGGTTCATGAGATGAACTATGTTCCTCCCATTGTGTGACAATGGAGTTGTGGCTTATGCCAAGGAACGCCGGTCCCATCAGTGATCCAGACATATTCTAAAGGCAGTATCACTTGATCATGAAGATGGTTGATCTCCAGGGAGATCGAGGTTAGGAGAGTAGACTCAGAGGACAACACAGCGGATCTACTCACAAAGGCCTGTTCCCAGAGAGAGATTTTTAAGGGATGGTTGAGTATCAGATACTACAACCACTGCTATCAGATGGCCCTAGTGCAAGTGGGAGATTGTTAGTTATATGTATGCCCTAGAGGCCATTACTGTACATAAGATGTATATTGTAGTGGATGCTGGGACATATATAGGGAGGACTTTCTTGCTCGACATGATAGTATGCTATCTGGTAGAACTTTACCTTAACGTGTATACTGTTTGTCTCTCTGTTACATGTTGGTAAAGCCCTTAGGATCTGTACTTGACTACCTGGATTATGATGTGGATCATACTAGTGGGGACATGGTAGTCCATAAGTACATCCTTCAAAGTCCCTAGTCGTGGGTGTATCGAGACGGGGCATCGATATACCAGAGTAGACTAGCGTATACCTTCTCTACCCATACAGATGGGCGATGGATGATCCCATATCCATTGGTGTTTGACATCAGAGATGATATACGGGTGCTCAGTAGAGACTGGGTACACTGGACGGACTCGCCGAGAACTCCCACATGGTATTATACCTCACGTCAGATGGCAGTTCTCTGGTGACACTGGTACAGAGTAGTCTGTTGACCCGAGATCGTCATAGAGTCTTGTGTGGTTCCCACTGTGCTTTGATTTCCATCTTACCACGTCCAAGAGGGCGTGCAAAATGGTGGTTTTTGGGTACAGTCCCGAGTCACATGGAGGCAATGAGCGATAGGAGGGGATTCGTCTCTCCCGGTATAGGGGGTTGATGTTGCGCTGTGTTCGATTGGCTATAACAGGAAATCCTTGGCCAGGGTTGCTGAGATTTACTGGTAAGTGTTACCAGTAGTTTCTCGAACAGTTATAGACCTCATATCGACACGACTTATCGAGCTATTGGGGTCTGACGTTTACCACCCCTAGGCGAGATATGCGACATATCAGACGATCAGACCGGACTGTACGGTAGTGTTACTGGTTGGATTCACTGGAGTGTGAGCAGACTTGCTCGTCGATCTTCAGATCGCTCAATACCCGGGTGGCCGTTACGTTTAGCAGACCGCTTGCGGCTTGTGGGTGTTTGATATGATCATCGCCTGCTGCCGGCGTATTGACGAGTCTTTAGAGTCCTACACAGAGGTTTCCTGGCTCAAGCAAAACGAAATAGGAGCGCATATGAGATATGTGCGGGACCGAGAATAATACGAGTATGTGATACTGTATTCGATTCTCGCGATGTGACATTGATCGGTTATATGCGATATAGCCGGGTTATCGGATCAAGTGTTGATTCGATAAGATGTTACTAATGATACCAGTCGGTTATGTGCGTCATGACCGGATCGTTAAATCAAGTGTTGATTTAATGATTTAATGCATAATTATATATTTGATATATTACTTTGCATTAACTAGTATTGGTTCACTTAAGATGGATTTTCTCACTCGGATGTGCGTATTGTATATGCGATATACTTTTGTGCACTTGTATGTATCATGTTTGATGATGCATGCTAACTTGTGTTTTGTGTAAAGTTTAAACCATGGTTATGTAATGGTTAGGGTTTTCATTTTCATATCTATTTATTTATTTATTTTCTTTTTGGAAAAAGAAATGAGAAGAATGGTGGCTTTCTTTGTTTGTATTTGAAGCTTCATGAAGCTTTGACTTTGTAACCATTCTTGTCTTCATCTTTAACCCTAACCATTAATCTAACCTTGGTTTAATCTCTACACCTAACCATGGTTTGCTTATGATAAGAATGGATTTTCTTTTCTTTTTTTATTTATTCTTATCATAACAATTTCCTTCTTCTTCTTCATTTCTTCAAGTGAAGAAAGCTTGCATCCATCAATGGCAAGTGATGAAAAAGAGTGAGAAATCCAATTCTAAAGTTAACCCACTTCCTATTTCTTCATCCTCTACCTCTTGCCAAGTAGTAGAGTGTGTTTTCTTCACAAGTTTCTTGACTTGGTGAAGTCGGAGCTTGATTTAGCGATGCCTCGACGTAGATCATCTTCGGCATGGACATCAACGACCTAGCTTGCCCATTCTCCGACGAAGCCGACGCTAGAGCCCGGATTTGATTTGGACAGCGGAGAGGACTTCGTTGCGGAGCTATGGAGGTGGAGCACCGGATCTACAAAGGTTGTATTTCCGTATTCCCTTAGTTAAGTGTTAACTAGTTATCTTTTCGCCTAGTTTTCTAGCAAACGATCCGTAGTCGGGTTTCTCGGCACCGTTAAAATTTTAATTTGGCATGATCGATGCCTTGTGAGACCTCATTAGGGTTCTTAGGAACCCTACACCGATCACATCGACTCATCTCCAAGTATCATATACTATCTTCATCACCCGTGTATATGTATGTGTGTGTGTGTGTGTCTATATATATATATATATATAGCAACACATCCACACACACACACACACACACAGATATATATATAACAACATATCCACACACACACACACACACACACACACATACATACATACACATATCATATACGCTAATACATAACCCGCGAGTGCATGCGTGTGTGTAAACCTTATTCTAGGGTTCGCGACTAAGAAACTAACTAACGACACTATCATCCAATTGCACTAAAATTTAACCCATGATCTCCTAAAACCTTTCTTGCTAAACAATAACGTCTCACATAACACATATTCATATATCAATATAATATATCATAGGCTACACTACGAACTGCGGGGGTGCTATACGCCATCCACCCGACTTCCCCCGTAGATATATATCCACTCACCTTGATTCTTGCTTCCTGAAGTCGATGTCGCCATGCTCCTCCTTGCTATCCGAAGTCCACGCGAAGGTGCCTACATATATAACACATAGTATCGTAAACCGAATCGCAGATGAAAACCAAAACGGCACACGAAACACGCATAGGTTAGAACCTATGGTCTACGCATGCAAGAAGAACCAATACCCCTCGACATCGACGTACAAACGCAAATCGATCGAGATAACACAACAATACCCAAGTTCAAGTTACAAAATTCACAAAACCGAAATCAGAAACGATGTAAAACACTTCCAGATTTTTCCCCAGCTGAAATTAGCCAATTTTGCATATGTGGAGGGTCTAGTTTACAGATAAAAGGACCACTGACCAAGCACAAACCAATTTGGAAGTACCCAGGCCGCAATTTGCGGCCCAAGGGATTAAATTTGCGGCCATGGTGAAGGGGTTGGGGCTCGGGTCTTCAGGGTAGCTTCTAGGTCACCTGCACACATCTCAGTAATCGCTAAAAACTTTTCACGTGCCCTGGTGTTAGTTATATGTATGCCCTAGAGGCCATTACTGTACATTGGATGTATATTGTAGTGGATGCTGGGATATATATAGGTAGGACTTTCTTGCTCAACATGATAGTACGCTATCTGGTTGCTCTTTATCTTAACATGTATACTTTCTGTCTCTCTGTTACATGTTGATAAAGCCCTTAGGATGTGTACTCGACTTCCAGGACTATGATGCAGATCATACTAGTGGGGCCTGGGTAGTCCATGAGTACATCCTTCAATGTTCCTAGTCGTGGGAATATCGAGACGGGGCATCGATATTCCAGAGTAGACTAGCGCATATCTTCTCGACCCATGTGATGGGCGATGGATGATCCCATATCCATTGGTGTTTGACATCAGAGATGGTATGCGGGTGCTCATCGGAGACTGGGTACACTGAACGGACTCACCGAGAACTCCCAGATGGTATTATACCTCACGTCAGATGGCAGTTCTCTGGTGACAGTGGTACAGCTTAGTCTGTTGACCCGAGATCGTCATAGAGTCTTATGTGTCTCCTACTGTGCTTTGATTTCCACCTTACCACGGCTCTACTGAGTCGTGCAAATAGGTGGTTTTTGGGTACAGTCCCGATTCACATGGAGGCAATGAGCGATAGGAGGGGATTCGTCTCTCCCGGTATTGGGGGTTGATGTTGCGCTATGCACGACTGGCCATAACCGGAAATCCCTGGCCAGGGTTGCAGTGATATACTGGTAAGAGTTATCAGTAGTTTCACGATTGTTATGGACCTTACGTCGGCATGACTTATCAATCTACTGGGGTCTGAAGTTTACCATCCCTAGGCGAGATATGCGACATATCAAACGAACAGACCGGACTGTACGGTAAGTGTTGCTGGTTGGATTCACAGGAGTGTGAGCGGGCTTGCTCGTTGATCTTCTGATCACTCAATACCCGGGTGGCCGTTATGTTTAGCAGACCGCTTGCGGCTTGTGGGTGTTTGATATGATCATCACCTGCTGCCGGCGTATTGACGAGTCTTTAGAGTCCTACACAGAGGTTTCCTGGCTCAAGCGAAACGAAATAGGAGCGCATATGAGATATGTGCGGGATCGAGAATAATGCATGTATGTGATACCGTATTCTATTCTCGCGATGAATGTATCGATTGGTTGTATGCGATATAACCTAGTTATCGAATCGAGGATTGATTCGATAAGTCGATACATTGGATATTAGTCGGTCATATACGATATGACCGAATCGTTAAATCAATTGCTGATTTAATGATTTAATGTATAATTATATATTTGATATATTACTTTGCATTAACTAGTATTGGTTCACTTAAGATGGTTTTTCTCACTTGATGTGCACATTGTATATATGATATAGTTTTGTGCACTAGTTTGTATCATGTTTGATGATACATGCAAACTTGGGTGTGTGTGTACTTTAAACCATGTTTAGGTTAATGGTTTGGGTTTTAAATTATTTCCTTATTCATTTTATTTATTTTTTTGGCAAAAACAAAATGGTTTCTTTCTTTGCTTCATGAAAGTTCTTAGCATCTTTGAAAGTCTTGACCATTTTTTTTTCCTTGACCCAACCATTACATCCTAACCATAGTTTATTCTCTACACTAGTTACACTTCACCATGGTTACATATACGATAAGAATCACTTGATTTATTTTAAGAGATATTTCATTTTCTTTCTTCTTCATCTTCTTCTTCAAGTGAAGAAACCATTCTTGAAAAATATCAAGTGTTGAAATCAAGTGAGAAATCGAAATCCAAAGTGAACCCACTTCCTATTTATTCATCCTCTACCACTTGCCATGTAGTATAGGGTGTTTTCTTCACAAGTTTCATGACTTGGTGAAGTTGGAGCTTGATCTTGAGTTGCCTCGACGTAGATCATCTTCGGCATCGAAGTCGACGACCTAGCCCGATCATTTCTTCGTCGAAACCATCGCTAGAGTCCGGGATCCGATGATCGCAGCGGAGGGACGTCATCACGGAGCTAAGGAAGTGGAGGACCGGATCTACAAAGGTTGTAGTCACTTTCCTTTTTAGTTAAAGTTGTTAACTTGCATTCTTTCGCCTTACCTCTAGTCAACGATCCGTATTAGGGTTTCTCGGCACATAGAAAATTTTGAATTGGCCATGTTTGATCTGTTGTGGAACCTCATCGGTGTGCCTAGGAACCCTACACCTGGGTCATAGCAGATCCCTAATTATCATCACAATTCCCACAATCTTACGATATCGGGTTTTCTAAGTTCATTTCTTGGGGTTCTAGTCTCTGGTTTAGTTCACAATACTAACACTACAGTGGTTGTATAGCCTCTACTAATCTCAATTTACACTTCACAACTCATAAAATCCCCTAACCTCTTCTTGGAATTTTCAACCATCACTAAACTACACTAAAACAATTCTAAACTAAAATAGAAGTTAAGGCAATTGAATTACTACACTAATGGTGAAGGAAATACCTCATTTGGCAACTCAAGAATTTTCTTGAGTTGCCCAAAATCTTCAAAATCCAAACTTTCTTGGTTCCCTATGCTAGTAGTGAGCTTGTGAACATTTTTTGTGAAGGGAATGATGTGTTTTGAGGTGGATTTGGGGTTGTAGTGAAGAGTTAGAGGAGAGGGGAAGAAGAGGGCAGCCATGAGAGGGAGAAGGAGGGCAAATGATGAAGAAAAGATGAAGGGGAACAATATGCCATGGTTCAAGGAGACCCCTCACCCTCTCTCTTTCTCTTGTCCATACCTAATTCTTTATTCCTTTTTCTTTTCTTTTTTTCTTTTTTTCTCTTTTCTTTTAAAATCGAAAACAAATACAACCCTTAACATATAAAGGAAAAACAAAATGTCATGGTTCATAAAAAATAACAAGTATTTTTTTTGAAAATGTGACATGGTGCATGTCATGTGCACAAATCAAGCTCAATACACGATTAGTGATATTTAATCGAGATTAGCATTAACATGGAATATAATTATTTGTAAAAATTTATAATTTGCCTAAATCACATAATTCTCTCCAAAAATCACCATCAAATTTAATTTTCCAAACTATCAGTATATAATTATACCACATCATTAAAATATTCATAATATTTATTATTTTAATTATATAAATTCCCAAAAATAATATTTTATTTTTCTGAAATGTTACAGTCTAGCTGGAACTCCTTCCAGTTCTACCTCATGTCCATAAATTTCTTCACAAGAAATTCCTTTTCTAAAAAGGTGGCATGCCGAGAAACGAAACACCTTTTGCTCCTCAGAGTGGTAGAAGATATTCCGTTGCAAATATTTGGGATATCCTAACAAACTTATACAAAACTGACCTTGCCTCGAGTTTTTCCGGATTCTGCCTTTCAACATAGGCCGGACAACCCCATATCTTAACTTGTTTAAGACATGGTCTTTTCCCATTCCATATCTCATATGTAGTGGTAGGCCCTGATTTGGATGGAACCCCATTCAATAGATATGCAGCTTCTTATGTGTATAACTCCAAAAGGAAACATGCAACTCAGCAATATTCATCATAGAGCGCACCATATCTCATAGGGAGCGATATCTCCGCCCCGATACACCGTTGTGCTGTGGTGTATACGAAGGAGTAAGCTGAGAGAGAATCGCATTCTCCTTTAGAAGATCCAGAAACTCCATGCGCAAGTATTCTCCTCCTTGATCATATCGAAGGACTTAATACTTATACCTATCTGGTTCTTAACTTCAATCTTCTATTCCTTGAATTTCTCAAAAGTTTCAGACTCGTGTTTCAACGGGAACATATGTTCGAATCTTGAGAGATGATCAGTGAATATAATGAAGTATAAAGAACTGGCCTTGGCATTCGTAGACATAGGAACGTATACATCATCATATATCCATCCCAAGAGTTCAGTAACTCTTTATCTATTTTTAGTAAACGGAGTATTGGTCATTTTACCTTTGTGACAAGACTGGCAAGTGTCATAAGATGAAAATTCGAACAGATTCTTATATTCATCTTTATGTAATTTAGCTGGTCGTATCGCATTGATATGACCTAGTCTATAATACTACAAGAAGGATTCGTTCATTTCTGAACTACCCCTCTTGTGTGTGTTCTATATACTTTGAACTGTGGTTTGATTTAGAACGTATATGCTATTATATAATGTGACTGATCCAATCAACTCTTGATTCAAGAAAATGTTCATAACATTATCCTACAATACAGAATTATATTCTTCTTTAACTCATTAAAGAAACCGATGTAATGTTGTATATCAGGTTCGGTATGTAATAACATTCGTTCAAAATCAATGTATTGATACAAGGTGATATTTACCAACTGATTTGGCTGCAATATTTGCACCATTCTCTACACTTAGAGACATTTCACCCATTCCCGGTTCTCTACCTATCTGTAGCCCATGCAACATATTACATATGCGGGATCCTGATCCGGTATCACATACCCAGGACGTAGAGGATACTGAAAAACAGTTCTCGGTAAGGAACACATCCGAAGAAGATGCATCAACATGGACTTTCTTCGATTGGGTGGCATGGGAATCTAAATATTCCCCTATTTCCTGCTTGGACTTATAACAGTTATAAGATAGAGTGGAACTAACGTTCCCAAGCACAGTATAATAAGCAGGTTCGGTCAATGCATCCATATTATTATCTTGATTAAGGCGTGACATGGTCGCTACCAGGAGAGAGAGAGAGAAGAAAACACTCTGTGTGCGCTCTTACAAGATTAGATTGGTTATTATTTTATCTAATCAGGATTGCTCCCACTGTTTTTATCAAATCTTCCTTCAAATCCTAAAAGATAAGACTAGCCGGGATTAATTACACCCTACAAGTTTTCCAATCTTTCGGCCAGGCCAGTGTCGGTACTTTGAGGGAGGTTCCCCTTGCTTTCGCACGGACCAAATTAAAATAAATCTCATTTTCCCAGGGGCGTAACCCCGTTAACACCGTTCTAGACACCTACTTGATCGGCTAATTGTAATGTGCAAAACTCTCCCAGGAGTAACTGTTACTCACAGTGGGTATCGGGATCCAACTATCTCATAGAAAGTATGCAATCTCATTGCAAATTTCAACACTTGAAATTCCCGATAATGGTTTTTACCCCTAGCACTTATGACCTTAACTATGGTCAACATATCATAAGCACTAGTCAACTTCTACCCATCATTTCATGATTAATAAGAGCCACTCACATGACCCTTAACTATAGTAAAAATAATCACATGAATGTCCTAACTAATCGCATCATATGCTGTGAAGGAAGACATCACTTTGCTACCGTACACTGCGCCTTAACTATAGTCAACATACACATCACGAATACTAAGTATCATATACTGGGCTCATCATTAGTGTATACGTATATGTATGTACACACACACACACACACACACACACACACCCCAACGCATACACACACACACACACACACACATATAAACATATACACCCAAAAATCATATCACGTGTGTGCATGTGTGTGTATCAACCTTTACTCTAGGGTTTCGCAACTAAGAAAACTAACTAAAAGCATTTTCTCCCAATTAAACTAAATCCAACTCAAGGTCTCCTAAAACCTTTCTTGCTAAGTATTCATATCTCTCAATAACACACACACACACACACACATATATTTACCATAACACATCATATCCTACGAAATTGCGGAGGTGCTATATGCCATCCACCCGACTTCCTCCGTAGATATACATCTACTCACCTGGACGTCTCGGATAATCTGATCCGATTTCAGCTCCATCATTTCCGCACCACATCCGATGCCTCTGCATCTGATCCTAGAAACATACATAAGTAAAAAGAGAATAAATATATAATTAGCCGCAGACACAACCAATACAAGTCAACCACGCGCTCTAACTAGACGCGCAAGCACTTGGTGCACAAAATGCTCTCGCGACAACGCCACAGACCACAACTAGGGTCGTAGTATGTGGCAACCACCAAACCAAAAACCCAATCGCACCAATCGCGCATCCACGACATATCAAATATTATATGAAATAGGTTATAATTCACCAAAACCTCAAACTTAAATAAAATCGATTTATCCCAAAAACCTAGTAAGCATCTTTTAACCGTTTTACTACAAACTTGATGTTTTAACAATTTTAGTGGCCACATTGCTCACAAAATATCTTAATTAAGTCACCCAAATCATAACTAAATTTTAATTTCATCTAATTACATTAATCCTAAAAACCTAGTTTGCAAAATATCTTAATTAAGCCAATTTAAAAATAACAATTTGCATATTAGCAACTAGCTTAGATTCTAGCATGCTTAAGATGTGAAACTACACATCACAACCAACATCAAGTGATCAAACACTAGCTTCAATTCAAAACCCTCACTTGAATTTCGAAAACTAGAAATCGAAACTATATTAATACCTAAATAAACTTGATTTTAACGAATTAACCAACAATTAACCAAAGGGTTAAGATTATACCTCCACAAATTTAGAGATATCACTTGAAATCTAGCTTCCCAAACTTGCTTCTTTTTACCAAGATCCATACTAGAGTAGCCAAGGAAAAATGGGTAAATGTTGGATTTGGAGTTTGTGTGAGTTTGTATGGATTTTTGATGGATTTTTGTGAGATTTTTGATGAGAAAAAGAGGTGGAAAAATGGGAGAACTGCTGTTGTGGGAAGGGGCTCGGCCAAGGCAAGGGAAAAGAGGAAAATGAGTGTGTGTGGGTGAGTGTAGCAAGTCAAGGAAGGATCCCCCAAGTCAACAAAGTCCCATGCCTCTTTTCTTATTCTTTTCTTTTCCAATTTCAATTCACATTAAACTTGAAGTGCGAGGTGTGTGTGGGGGCAGCCTAGGGCTCGGCCAGCAGCATTAGAGGCAAGGAGAGAGGGTATGTGTGAGTTTGTGAAGTCAAGAAAAGTCCACACTTCCATTATCTAACACCATGCTTCATTGTTTAATATTTCCTTTTTATTTTCTTTTCTTTTTAAACTCTTCTTCTATAATTTTCTAGAACCATCTTGAAATTTTCATATCAACTTAAAATCTACATGTTACATTTTTGTTTAATGTGTCATGGTTCACTAAAGCCTAATTAACCTATTCCAATTTGTAATTATCACTAATTAAACGTATTAGTGAAGGCTTAAAATAATATTTGAAATAATTAATTACGGAAAATATTTTAGCAAACTAGAAATTTTATAAGCGACTAATTAAATATCTGTACTAACCATTACATAGCTAAAATAGGTATATTTAAGTTTATGTGGAAAAATAATTATTTCCTGGTTTTTACGGAAAACACCAGTTATTTTACCGATTATCGAAAATTTCACCTAAACGATTTTTAAAACGTTACAGTCTTTCCCCCTTAAAGAAATTCGGTCCCCGAATTTACATTAAAACTCCTCCAAATACTAAAACATTTCAGCAAAGCACTCAAATCGGCGGGGCTCTGAAATCTTAAATACTTAAGACACACCTCAGCGCAATGCATGCGCATGAAAACAAGTATATAACTCAAAATCAAAACTCCGTCAAGTATCACACAATCATCTGAGTCATGGTGAAAATACCAATGTCAAAGTCCAATACGAAAAACAACATGATATACATCAAAACTATAACATGTATATAGTAAGCATCGTTATAAACTCGTCAAAACATCTGAAAAGAAATGCATGCCAAACCTTTTTCTAGTTGCTGTGCGAGGCGCGTATCACAGCATAAGTAGTGGACGTTTATTGTAATAAAATAAATAAATAAATAAATAAATATATATATATATATATATCCTTTGTTTAACATACACGTCCCGCCGTTTTGAAAAAAATCATTTAGAAGGGTTTCCTTTGTAAAATGTTTCGTGTCATCTCGGACACATAGGAAAAATATAGAGTCTGTAGCTCCTTTTTGGAAATCCCTTCGGTAACTATCGATGCATGCAAAACACCTAGGTACTGTTCTCAGAACAGCCCTGCTCGGCTACTAAACCAAATAGTAAATATCATAAAAACGTACTGCTCAAAAGAAATCATACTCAACAGTATATGTACTAATGCCACGTGCATCCGGTGCGTACAGAAATCGAAATCAATGAATGTGCCATACATGTGCACCGAAACAAAATATAAGTGCAATGGGTGTGCATGAAAACATCTGTCAAGGTCAACGGGTGTGCCTGACAATAATATCAGGTGAATCTAATATGCACGAACAATCCCGATTTAGTGCATCTGGTGTGCATCAAAATCGCATCAAGCGCGCCCAATATGCGTAAGAATCCAAATCAAGTGCACATGGTGCACGAAAACAAATATCGAATATCATAATCGAAATCAACGGTATACAATATTACTCAACCCAAATCATGTATACCGTAATATAAAATCACACAACCACGTGCATCAGCGTGCACAAAATCGAATCAATGTACTAATAGTGCATGAAAAACTACACCGAAGGCACAAGTCAAATCACATACATACCATAGGCATGAAATCAAAATCAACCATCTCGAACGAAATCGAGTGCAGCTGTGGTGCACAAAATCTCAATCATGCAAATAAATCGCCCAAAATACCGAAATCCAAAATGACGGACACGTGACATTCGAATCACCAATTCGCAAATCGTAGACATTGTCGTCGATATGTCCTTCCTTCAAGGTCGAGAAGGTGTCGGTGCATCCAAAGCTAGCAGAGCAAGATATCTACTTGCTTCCTGTTCATGGTCTAGAGCCATTGTGCCCTTAGGCCCTAGTATCTCACGGCAGATTGCCAGTTACATAGCTCCTCGGCTGAACGGCCCAATATGGAATGATAATGGAAACAGTTCCGCTCTGGCACATCCTCTAAAATCTCTGGCCAACTATCATGGTCACTCATAACATGTCTCGTCGATGCCGCCGAACTTTGGCCTACTGGGTGTGCGTGATACGACCGATCCTGGGTCCAAGCCTTCTCGTGTAGTATTCCTTAAAGATTCTGTCGGGGTCTCTCCCAAATCTCGTTTCTGCCGAACTGCCCGGAATTTATCACCCTTTACTAAATCTCTTGTTTCGGAACAGCTGCAAACTCATCACGACTTCTTCTAAAAGGTATATATATATTTAACGCCTCTGCATGCGTATCACATCTCTGATGTCAATGGAGTAGACGTCATCTCGTCAATATCCCGTACGAACCTCTTACTCCACTTTTCTCTAACGTGTATATACTGAATATAGCACGTTCAATTGGTTTGAATGGCCTGCTATATTCAAAGCCTGATTCGGACTCATCTCTTCGTAGCTGTATGGACTGCGCTACAAATGGCTATACTCATTTCTGGAGTCTCCCTTCCGGAACTACGAACTCGACAGCTCAATATCCGGTGGTAGGTATCTGCCCAACTACGCCCTCGGAAACTCTTCCAAATCGTCGAAGGAATAATCTTCATTCGTCCATTTTCTATCGACTCACAACGTGCCTGTGTGAAGTCCTCTCTAGCTGAAATCAATCAATCTGACGACCTCGCATCAGGGTATGCAAACGAATCATACGTCCTAGTCATTTATCCAAGGGTGACTAGCGATCTTCTATCATATCCTTAAGTACAAACTCGTGCTGCAATAGCTTCAAACATCTGGGGCGATATCTTGTCAGTCGCAGCAACAGCTGGCTCATTCATCCGCACGCTAAACAATGCCTCTATCCTCAAGAATAGACGATACATTAAAGGTCATCACATTCTGGCTGGCCTCTAGCAGTGGCCCAATCCTCTAGTGTTGATATGAACGTTCAAGAAATCTTAATAAAAACAATCCATCAAAACGCTCATGTCACGAAAAACACAATAAAACGACACATCTACACAATCGTGTGTCACCGGAATACATCCTGGTCAGTCCTCATCCATGACGAGCTCATGCTGACCGCAACTCTAGCCGCAGCTCTCTCTGCCCATGCAACCGTGGTAACAGAAACCACCACCCAACATCGATGAAGATAGATCAAGAGAACGAATAGAATACGGTGCAAAGAAATGTACATCATAAGGCTTCTTAAGCGAAGTAGCGTATCGTAAGTATGCCGCGGAACATACACACGGTACGTCACTCTCCTTAAGTCACCTACTCCATCAACCAAGGTCGACCTACGCGATGAAAGTTTGGGTCTAATACCCCCTTGACCAAGTGTAAGTTCCGTAAGGTCAAGCCTAGATTCCGAATATATATATATACGCCCTAGACTCCACATAGTCAAATCTAGACTCGAACCAAGGTTAAACCTAGCGCTCTTATACTAACTTTGTCACGACCTGAAAGTACGGAACGCGACTGGCACTTAAATGATGGAACGTCCAAAGGCGTAACGTAATCTAAGTAAGCCAAAGCCCAGAAATCTAAACCATTTTTAAAGAATGGAGTGAAGGAAGACTTTTTTAAAAGCAACATCATATTTTCCCGAAAATTTTGGCAGAGTTTCCTTTATAAATACTGGTGCCCAAACGGGTAGAACACATGAAATACATAATAATGAATAAAGGCATCCCCAAGAGGAAGCTAGCTCTTCGCCAAATGGCGAAAACCACCGCACAAGCAATATAATAAACAACGCCGAAGGGCCAGGATCAAAAACACAGAAGAAAACCAACATCCTCAAGAAAACCAGGGAAGGACCCCAATAATATAAGCGTGTGACTCTAAGGTCGAAATAATACACAGCTGGTTTTCTAAGTCTATCAAAATATACAAGCCTGCTTGATGGAGTTTACTAGATACAACTGAAATAAGTAAGTGTACAACGGTGGTCACGATGCAAGTGAACCCACCTACCAAAGCAATCACCCGGAAGGAAGCAGTGTGCCAGCAAGCCGCAATGAAACCTGTACGGCCAAACCTGCAAGTAACTGTAGCACAAAGGGGGTGAGTTGCCAACTCGTGAGTAGAAAACATCACCGAGAAGAAATCGTATGTATGACTCTCTCCTAGGTCATACAATAAATATACAATACCACAATAAGGGTGACAATATATCATAAGTATGATATCAAAGTACTCATGTCCGTGTTATGAGTAATAATATGTCGATGCATGACATGTACTAACGCATCATCCAATGTGTGTCCAGCAATGACATACAAATCATGATAAAACCCGAGTGCCTAGCATCGGCAACATCTCGAAATCCGTGTCGGACAGCGATACATAATACTCAAATCTCGGGCTCCGTCAGTCCGGATCGGCCCATGGGCTCGATCAGTCCGGATCGGCCCATATATCCATATCTCTCATAACTCCGAACGGTAACCTGTGGATATCCGTCGAGTTTCCATAAAATCACCGGTAGGTAGTTCTCCCCTGCCAGGCTCATCATCCACCATGAAATCACTCTCGCCCCGGGATACCTCACCGGGTCCACCATGTACCCATAGACGGTTCATCCTCCTCCTCGAATCGGGCCTCGAAAACCAACTCAGAACCGAGAAAAAACATCATGGTGGATGCTAGTCATCATATCAAGCAAAATCGCATCTTTCTCTTTTAAAATTATCATAAATTTATAAACATTCACATGCGGTTTCCCAAAACCAGAAATCTTATGAAGATCCGAAATCTCAAAATCAATATTCAGTGAACAGTGAATATCGGCATAAAGCCCACGATATTGCATACCAGAATGAATGCATAAATGCATGATGTATCTGAGTAAGAAATGCAATATCAAACTAGCATATGAAGGCAAGCGTACTAGTACTATGTTGAAACTATCAGCTACCAATTTATACAAATGAAGTAATGTTTTCTAATGTGTACGTGACATGAAAATTACTGATAATGATGTGTGTGAGCCGGCAAGCAAGTGTACGTGGAGCATACACATCATCAGTAATGGTGCTGGTGTCCTGACAGCAGGGGTTCATAATAACTAAAGTAACACATTTATAAGCATGCAATGCGATGAGAACAACATGAATATACGGAAAATGGTGTAGTAACCTCAACATTGAAGAATATACCTATCCATATGCGAGTCATACAGTTTTTGGAGTTTGAAATAGCATAAATCGTGGTTTCAGAAAAATTGGGGCTACGGGGTCTTCAAGAAAAGATATGTCTTTTGAAAATCCGTAGTATCCCTCGGCCTGTCTTCAAAATACTCACGATTCATTAGTTTTGAAAATAAGTATGACTCGAGCCCAGTTGAAAGGGTAAGGAAAACCACCTACCGTCCGAGTCGATATATCTAGTAGTCGGCGATCCTGCCTCAATAGCGTCACGTACGGTAAGATATATAGTACGACATCCTCGAGTCATGAGTAAGAATCAATCATCATATATATAGCTCGTACGGTAAAATCCATCGTACGGCATCCCAAAATTGAGGTACGGGTCAATTATCACATAAATCTCATTATCCATATAGTATCATTATCGATAAAACAAGAATTAGGAGTACCGTTCTAAAATCTAGTACATTACCATATAATCAAACATATATCCTCGTGTGTATAAAAACACATCGTCCAACGATCCGCTATAATATCATGTCGCATATCATATCACGACCCAATCATATATCACAATCTCACGGCATCATGCCCGATCATATCGGCTCATCTCCAAGTATCATATACTGGGCTCATCATCCGTGTATACGTACACACACACACAGAGAGAGACACACACACACCAACGCATCTACATATATATATATATATATATACATATAAACATATACACCCAAAAATCATAACACATATGTGCATGTGTGTGTTTGTCAACCTTTACTCTAGGGTTTCGCAACTAAGAAAACTAACTAAAAGCATTTTCTCCTAATTACACTAAATCCAACTCATGGTCTCCTATAACCGTTCTTGCTAAGTATTCATATCTCGTAATAACACATATGTGTTTGTATATATCATAACACATCATATACTACAAAATTGCAGGGGTGCTATACGCCATCCACCCAACTTCCTCCGTAGATTTACATCTACTCACCTGGACGCCTTGGCTAATCTGATCCGATTTCAGTTCCGTCATTTCCGTGCCACATCCGACACCTCTGCACCCGATCCTAGAAACGTACACAAGTAAAAAGAGAATAAATATATAATTAGTTGCGTACACAACCAATACAAATCAACTACGCGCCCTAACTAGACGCGCACGGACTTGGTGCACAAAACGCTCTCGCGACAACGCCATAGACCACAACTAGGGTCGCAATATGTGGCAACCACCAAACCAAAAACCCAATCGCACCAATCGCGCGTCCACGACGCATCAAATATTATATGAAATAGGCTATAATTCACCAAAACCTCAAACTTAAATAAAATCGATTTAACCCGAAAACCTAGTAAGTATCTTTTAACCGTTTTACTATAAACTTGATGTTTTAACAATTTTAGTGGCCATAATGCTCACTAAATATCTTAATTAAGTCACCCAAATCATAACTAAATTTTAATTTCATCAAATTACATTAATCCTAAAATCCTAGTTTGCAAAATATCTTAATTAAGACAATTTAAAAATAACAATTTGCAACTTAGCAACTAGCTTAGATTCTAGCATGCTTAAAATGTGAAACTACACATCACAACCAATATCAAGTGATCAAACCATAGCTTCAATTAAAAACCCTCACTTGAATTTCGAAAACTAGAAATCAAAAGTATATTAATACCTAAATAAACTTGATTTTAAGAAATTAACCAACAATTAACCAACGGGTTAAGATTATACCTCCACAAATTTAGAGATCTCACTTGAAATCTAGCCTCCCAAACTTTCTTCTTTTCACCACGATCCATACTAGAGTAGCCAAGGAAAAATGGGTAAAGGTTGGATTTGGAGTTTGTGTGAGTTTGTATGGATTTTTGTGAGATTTATGATGAGAAAAGGAGGTGGAGAAATGGGAGGGCTGCTGTTGTAGGAAGGGGCTCGGCCAAGGCAAGTGAGAAGAGGAAAATGAGTGTGTGTGGGTGAGTGTAGCAAGTCAAGGAAATATCCCCCAAGTCAACAAAGTCCCATGCCTCTTTTCTTATTCTTTTCTTTTCCAATTTCAATTCACATTATACTTGAAGTGTGAGGGGTGTGTGTGTGTAGGGGGGCAGCCTAGGGCTCGGCCAGCAACATTAGAGGGAAGGAGAGAGGGTGTGGGTGAGTTTTTGAAGTCAAGAAAAGTTCACACCTCCATTATCTAATACCTTGCTTCATTGTTTAATATTTCCTTTTTATTTTCTTTTCTTTTTAAACTCTTCTTCAATAATTTTCTAGAATCATCTTGAAATTTTCATTTCAACTTAAAATCAACATGTTACATTTGGTTTAATGTGTCATGGTTCACTAAAGCCTAATTAACCTATTCCAATTTGTAATTATAACTAATTAAACGTAATAGTGAAGGCTTAAAATAATATTTAAAATGATTTATTACGGAAAATATTTTAGTAAACTAGAAATTTTATAAGCGACTAATTAAATATCAATACTAGCCATTTCATAGCTAAAATAGGTATATTTAAGTTTATGTGGAGAAATAATTATTTCCTGGTTTTTACGGAAAACACCGGTTATTTTACCGATTATCGGAAATTTCACCTAAACGATTTACAAAACGTTACAACTAGTATGATCTCCATCATAGTCCTGGTAGTCAAGTACACATCCTAAGGGCTTTATCAATATGTGAAAGTAAGACATCATCACTTATACAAGTCAACATGTTAAGACAAAGAGCAACCAGATAGCATACTATCATGTCGAGTAAGAAAGTCCTCTCTATATATATCCAAGCATCCACTATAATATACATCACATGTATAATAATGACCTCTAAGGAATACATATAAATAACACTCGATACACCCACGACTAGGAACATTCAAGGATATGCTTATAAACTACACATGTCTCACTAGTATGATCTGTAAGTCCATGCTACCTCTCCCGGTACTTTCGGGCATGCGGAATTTGGTGAAAAACAATTTTCTAGAAGCGGTAACATGGACTCAAAACCGGATCTTTGTTAAACATCTAACTAACAACCTAACTAGGAGTTGTTAACTACTCGGTTAGGGGGTTATACCTTTCTTTCTTGAACTCCTTCGTCTTTAAGCCTCGATGGTTGTCCGGATCGGCTTCACCCCGTCGTCTCCTTGCGCCGAAGATCGATCCACCTGAAAGCTTCTACCTTTGGCTTCTTCTTCGAACTTTGAAGAAACTAGTTCACTCAGTTTGCTAAACCTTGTGAACTAGAGTGAGTAGAGGAATGTTTTGGTGTCTTTTATCTCTAAGGCAATGAGTCTCAACACATGAGAATGGTTTGCCTTGAGGTAGAGAGAGCAAGAGCAAGAGGGAGAGCTTGAGAATGAGAGAGCTCAAGAGAGAGAAAGCAAATGATAGAATGAACCATACTCATCTCATTCTCACTTCTCATAATCCAAAAGCCATCATCACAAAAATAGTAATCAAGTATTGTGTAAATGGTTTAAGTCAAAATGGCTATATCATTTCATGCACTCATTTTGCATAAATAAACAAGCAAGCAAAAGTCTTTGCCATGGAATGATAGCCATTGTCTTGATGATGGTGTAGGGCTCCTAGGCACTCTAGTGAAGTCTCACAAGTGATCAAACATGCCAATTTATAAAAATTACGGTGCCGAGGAAACCTAGAACGGATCGTTGGCTAGAAGTATAGGCAAAGCAAGCAAGCTAGTTTACAACTAAACTATAAGATAACGGAAATACAACCTTTGTAGATCCGTTTGTCCATCTCCATAGATCCGCAACGAAGTGCCTCCGCTGTCCAAGTGAACTCCCGGGCTCTAGCGTCGGCTTCGTCGAAGAATGAGCGGGCTTGATCGTCGGTTCGATGCCGAAGATGATCTACGTCGAGGCATCGCAAGAACAAGCTCCAACTTCACCAAGTCGGGAAAACTTGTGAAGGAAACACCCTATACTACTTGGCAAGAGGTAGAGGATGAAGAAATAGGAGTTGGGTTGACTTTGGATTTGGATTTCACACACTTTTTCATCAATCACCATTGATGTAGCAAGCTTTTTTCATGGAGAAAGAAGATGAAGAAGAAGAAGATGATATGATAACCTTATTAAAAAGAAAAGAAAATATAATACTTATCATATCATTAACCTTAGTTAGGTGTAGAGAATTGACTAAGGTTAATTTGAAGAGTTAGGGTTAAGAAAGAAGACAAAATGGTTACTTAGTCAAAGTTTCAAGAAACTTCAACTACAAACAAAATAAGCCACCATTTCATTTTCTTTATCATTTTCTTTTTCCAAAATAAATAAATTAATAAATAAGAAAAAGAAAACCCTAATCTTAATCTTAACCATGGTCAAATTCTTTACACTAACCCTAACTTGCATGTATCATCAAACATGATACAATCATGTGCACAAAATATATCACATATGCAATGTGCACAAACTAAGTGAGTGATTCCATTTAAAGTGAACCGATACTAGTTAATGCAAAGCAATATATCAAATATATAATTATACATTAAATCAATAAATCAACACTTGATTCAATGATCCGGTCATGTCGAATATAACAGGCTAGTATCCAATGTATCGGCTTATCGAATCAATCCTTGATTCGATAACTAGGTTATATCGCATATAACCAATTGATACATTCGTCGCGAGAATGAAATACGGTATCACATACACGAATTATTCTCGGTCCCGCACATATCTCATATGCGCTCCTATTTCATTTCGCTTGAACTAGGAAACCTCTGTGTAGGACTCTAAAGACTCGTCAATATGCCGGCAGCAGATGATGATCATATCAAACACCCACAAGCCGCAAGCGGTCTGCTAAATGTAACGGCCACCCGGGTATTGAGCGATCAGAAGATCGACGAGCAAGCCCGCTCAGACTCCTGCGAATCCAACCAGTAACACTTACCGTACGGTCCGGTCTGTTCGTCTGATATGTCGCATATCTCGCCTAGGGGTGGTAAACGTCAGACCCCAATAGCTCGATAAGTCATGCCGACTTGAGGTCCATAACATTCGTGAAACTACTGATAACTCTTACCAGTATATCACAGCAACCCTGGCCAGGGATTTCCTGTTATGGCCAGTCGAGCATAGCACAACATCAACCCCCAATACCGGGAGAGACGAATCCCTTCCTATCGCTCATTGCCTCCATATGAATCGGGACTGTACCCAAAAACCACCTGTTTGCACGACTCAGTAGAGCCGTGGTAGGATGGAAATCAAAGCACAGTGGGAGACATACAAGACTCTATGACGATCTCGGGTCTACAGACTAAGCTGTACCAGTGTCACCAGAGAACTGCCATCTGACGTGAGGTATAATACCATCTGGGAGTTCTCGGCGAGTCCGTTCAGTGTACCCAGTCTGCACTGAGCACCCGCATACCATCTTCGATGTCAAACACCAATGGATATGGGATCATCCATCGCCCATCGCATGGGTCGAGAAGATATGCGCTAGTCTACTCTGGAATATCGATGCCCCGTCTCGATATTCCCTCGACTAGGAACATTTCAAGGATGTACTCATGGACTACCCAGGCCCCACTAGTATGATCTGCATCATAGTCCTGGAAGTCGAGTACACATCCTAAGGGCTTTATCAACATGTAATCAGAGAGACAGAAAGTATACATGATAAGATAAAGAGCAACCAGATAGCGTACTATCATGTCGAGCAAGAAAGTCCTACCTATATATGTCCCAGCATCCACTACAATATACATCCAATGTACAGTAATGGCCTCTAGGGCATACACATAACTAACAATCTCCCACTTGCACTAGGGCCATCTGTAGCAGTGGTTGCAGTATCACATACTCAACCATCCCCTAAAAGTCTCTCTTTGGGAAAAGGGCCTTCGTGAGTGGATCCGCCGTGTTGTCCTCTGAGTCTACTCTCCTAACCTAGATCACCCTGGAGATCAACTATCTCCATGATCAGGTGATGCTGCCTTAGATTATGTCTGGGTCACTGATGGGACCAGGGTTCCAGGGCCAAAGCCACAGTTCCATTGTCACACAATGGTAGGAACCTAGTTCATCTTATGAACCAATACACACCCAAACTTCCTCTTTGGTAGTATCTTCAATAGCGATGTTACCAGCCTTTATCGTCTAGTTTGCCACGGTATCTAGCTTGGAACTCTTCCAACATACCGTCCCTCTACTGAGGGTAAAGACAATGCCCGTGACTGACATTCAGTCGTCTTTATCACCCTGGAACTCTTCCAGTGATTCTCCCCAGGATCGATTGATACAATCTCACTATACCTAGTGAGAACCCTAATATCCCTTTAGATCTATCTCATAGGTCCAAATCTCAGGATTTAGGAGGTATGATCTTTATCCTATTTGGAGAATCCTTATGATAATAGGAGATCGATCGATCGTAGTATAGGAAACTCTTTTCCTATCAAGAGTATGTTGTCTTCGTACAATACGAAGATGACCACCTTACTCTCTACTACCCTTTTGTATATACAAGGTTCGTCTATCATTTTGATGAAGTCAAACACTTTGACTATCACATCAAAACAGACGTTCCAACTCCGCGATGCCTGCTTCATTATGTAAAGCAACTTGCACACGTTTCCCCTTCTCTCACTGTTTACGAAGACCTCTGGCTGTGTTCTTATAGACGTTCTCTTCTAAATCAGTATTTAGAAAAGCAGTCATGGCACCCAACCGCCAGATATCGTAGTCATGGTATGTAGCCGTGGTAAGTAGGATCTGGACAGACTTAAGCATAGCTACTGGAAAGAGGTTTCATCATTATCCACGCCTAGTCGATGACGAAAACCTTTAACAAGTCTAGCTTTGAAAGTCTCAACTTTTCCATCTAAACCAAGAAATCTTCTCAAGATATACTTGCTCCTGATGGGGATTTAACCCTTTAGATATAGCAGCTAAAGTCCATACTTTGCTGGTGTATATGGATTCCATCTCAGATCGCTAAGCATCCAGCCATTCTTACAGAGTCCCTACTCTCGATGGCCTGCTCGAAAATAGTTGGGTCATCATCTCATGATGCAATCCTTGCTCCCACTGTCATCGAGAAACCGAGGTATCTCTCAGGCGGATAAGGAACCCTACTAGATCGGCGGAGAGGCTGAGGTTCGTCGGGGACTATAGAATCCTTTGGTTCTGTCAAATCATCAACTGCAGTTTTGTATAGCTGGAACCTTTACAGTTCTACAGAACTGATCCTGCCTCGATCTTGTCCGGATTTTGCTTTAAACATAGGCCGGACAACCCCAAATCTTAACTCGCTTAAGAGATGGGTTCTTCCCATACCATATCTTATATGGAGTGGTAGGCAGTGATTTGATTGGAACCCTATTCAATAGGTATGCAGCTTCTCAAGTGCATAACTCCCAAAAGGAAAAAGGTAACTCAGCAGTACTCATCATAGAGCACACCATATATATAGGGTGTATTTGCTCCGCCCCGACATACCATCGTGCAATGGTGTATACGGAGGAGTAATGCTGAGAGAGAATCTCATTCTCCTTTAGAATAGTCCAGTATTTCCGTGCTCAAGTATTCTCCTCCTTGATCTCATCCTAGGACATAATACTTATACCCGTATTTTGGTTCTCTACTTCTAACTTATATTCTGTGAATATCTCAAAAGGTTCAGACTTGTCTTTCAACAGGAACATATGTCTGAATCTTGAGAGATTATCAGAGAACGTAATGAAGTATAAAGAACCGGTCCTGGCATGTGTAGACTGGGGACCTACATACATCATCATGTATCATCCCAAGAGTTCACTAACTCTTTCTCTGTTTCCAATAAACAGGGCTATGGTCATCTTATCTTTGTGACATGACTGGCGAGTTTCACAAGATGTAAATTCAAACTGATTTAAATATGCATCTATATGTAACTCTAGCTAGTCGGGTCGCATTGATATGACCTAGTCTACAATACCTCAAGAAGAATCCGTTCATTTCTGAACTCTTTCTCTTGTATGTGTTCTGTATACGAGGAACTGTAGTTTGATTTAGAACGTCAATGCTTTTAGATAACGTGCCTGAACCGATCAACTTTTGATATAGGAAATGTTCAAAACATTATCCATCAATACAAAATTATATCCTTTCTTTAGAAATAAAGAGACTGATATGATTTTGTATATCAGGTTCGGTATCTAATAGCATTTGTTCAGAATCAATGTATTCGTAATACAGGGTGAGAGTGACCAACAGACTTGGCTGCAACACTTGCCCCGTTTTCTGTCTCATGAAACTTATCACCCGTTCTCGGTTTTTCTACCTTTTTGTAGCCCTATGTAACAGATTACATATCTGGGATCCTGATCCGGTATCATATACCCTGGATGCAGAGGATACTGAGAAACAGTTCTTTGTAATGAACACACCCGAAGGAGATGCATCATATGCACTTTCTTCGTTTGGGCGGCATATGAATTCTGGTATTCCCCAATTTCCTGCTCTGTCTTATAACAATTATAAGTTGGAGCGGGACCAACGTTCCCCAGCTCAGTATAACAAGCAGGTTCGGTCAATTTTCCGTATTATTATCTTGATTAAGGCGTGATATGGTCGCTACCTGGAGAGAGAGAGAAGAAAACACTCTGCGTGCGCTCTTGCAAGATCAGATTGGTTATATATTTTATCTAATCAGGATGGCTCCCACTGCTTTTTATCAAATCTTCCTTCAAACCCTAAAAGGAAAGACTAGCCGGGATTAATTACACACTACAAGTTCGCCAATCTTTCAGCCAGGCCAGTGTCGGTACTTTGAGGGAGGTCCCCCGTGCTTTCGCACGAACCTAATTAATGTAAACCTCGTTTTCCCAGAGGCGTAACCTCGTTAACACCTTTCTAGACACCTACTTGATCGGCTAATTGTAATGTATAAAACTCTCCCAGGAGTAACTCTTACTCGCAGCGGGTATCGGGATCCAACTATCTCATAGAAGGTATGCAATCTCATTGCAAATTTCAACACTTGAAACTCCCGATAAAGGTTTTTACCCCTAGCACCTATGACCTTAACTATGGTCAACAAATCATAAGTACTAGTCAAGTTCTACCCGTTATTTCGTGATTAATTAGACCCACCCACATGACCCTTAACTAAGGTCAACAAAGTCACGCGACTGTCCTAACTAATCGCATCATATGCAGTGTAGGAAGACATCACTTAGCTACCGTACACTGTGCCTTGACTATGGTCAACAAACACAGCACGAATACTAAGTACTCTACTTCCTAAAATGACGGAGGGTTGCGAATGGTTTTTGTGAAAACCTTTAACGCTTTGAACTTGATCTCGTTGCGGAATCAAATGGTTTTTAAATGGAATGTTTTCGAGGCTTTTCTAGTTTTGCTAAAGGGGTCACACCCGGTGAAGGGATCGTCGGCCCTTTCCTCGTCGAATGAGGTGCGGGATATATCATATATATCACTGTGCAAAGCGGAAACTATAGAAGCGATCAAAGACAAACCGAGTGTGTAGCATCTGCCAGTTATTGCTAAAGGAGTCACTCCCGGTGAAGGGATCTCGGTCCTTTCCTCATCGAATAAGGTGCAGGATGTTTTATAATGAACACCGCGATGCAGAGCAAGAACTGTAGCTACCTGTTTTTTTTTTTGAAATTCGATTCCACAACATCAATTAGGTTTATTTTCTTTCATTAATCTCATTAATGAATATCCCATCATTTAAATCCACCTAACCATCACAGATAAATATAACATACGCTTATGCCATCCGCATTCGCCTCGATGTCCCGTCTGCACCGTTAGGTTAGGTAACTAACGCCAGAGCGAGGCAGGGCTAGCGCGGGTGTAAAACATAAGCAACGTCTATATAATATATCATATATACTATATATAATACCTGTCACAGAACATCACATGATCACAGATAAATCACAGCAGAAGAAACATATGAAATATTGGATATACTAGGACGTCCGTGTTTTCAATACGAGCCAGTACAAAACACGGATTCCACGGTCGTGATGAATAGCCAATCCCACACCCCTAGACCCCTACGAGAGCGGCAAGCAACCCTACCAATTCTAGGGTTAGGAGACCCGGACTCGACTCCTCGAGTTGGTCTCCCACTGGACCCCAGAACCCGGTTACTTGTGCTCCCCTCCTTGGGTCTATCCTAGTGCAGAAAAGTAAATAATATACATCAACGGTGACAACTTCCGCAACCTGGAAGTGCCCCAATAAAAGAATATTACATACAAGTTTTTACATGAATGAAAATGGAAAAACACTCATCTCACATAAAAAACCCCGGCTATTCAAACACGACGATCCAATATAACATATCCAGCAACACATAACATCACATGTCATCAACGTAAGCAAACATGCGTATCCCAATTGTCGTTGACATATAGCAACGAAACCGGCGATATCACATATTACACTTACGGTCACAGAAAAGAAAGTGTAAAACTACAACAGTTGGAATCCGCAACCACCTCAGACATCGCATGCCTGACCAAATGAATTACTTAGACATCGCATGCCTAACAATTATAAACCCCGCATTTTAGTCTCATTATCGAAAACTCTTTTCAATATCAAGTCGGGAAATTCAACAGGATTCCTGAGATTCTGATCGAATGCTCGTCGCAAACTTTAGTAGGCAGCCGCACCCCCGACGCCGTCGACGAAGTGCACCAAGGCGGAACACCGCTACCGGGAGCACCCGAACGGATGCTTTCGGCGACGGGGTTCTCCTACAGTCACTTGGTCGGGGCTATGGGGTGAGGCTGTCTATTAAGTTTACCCGGCGAGTATCCGCGTACGCTACGTGATTGCGACGGACTTTTGATCACATCAAAACTCCGTGGCAACCGATCAAATGAGACTAAACTTCTATGTTTATAACATTCATTCCGTTATCTCATAACTATTTGCGAATTCATATTATTGTATCACATTCCGGATAAATAGAAAATGTTAAACTTTCCGATCGAACAATCGAACACCCAAGTTTTCCCGAAACAGCTCAACACATGAAATAAGTCTAACAGCATTCAGTTCGTGCCTCAGTAGCAACGGTCCAGCCGTAGAAGGGTCAAGCCAACGCCTCACATGTGGCACGCCGTACTGCCCCAAACCCGAAGGTTCAAAGGGCAGTTCAAGACGGTCACATAATCGAGTTAAGGTTTGTTGTCTTCTAGAGGGTCCATCGCGTTACTTGCACTACTTAGAACGTCGTTAAACAACGGAAAAATCCAACAATTGGAAATTTCCCGGCAGGGGAAAAAGTGGGTATTTATATCCGGTCGAACTTTTTAACACATTCTAAGATTTATCCGGAAAAACACACCGACAAAATTAGACAATCCGATCGATACACCGAGTTCCCAATACAACCCAGAAAATGCAACTCTGGAAAAATTATTAAAAATCCCCAGGAAAACCAACACAGAAAGCTAAGAACTACTGTGCAAAATTGGCTGCACAAAGCGACAAAAGCGCCGCGGATCCGCCGCATGAGCCTACTGTAGGGCCGCGGATCCGCGCTGCCTTTGTGGAATCAATCCCTCGAATTTCACAGTAAGTCTTAGGATTACCTGCTGATTTTTCTGCATATTTTTAATTTCGAAAAAACCACGAATTTCAAAAAAGTCCAGAGAGCATTTTTAGGTTTGGGTTTTGGGTCGATCGGACTTCTAATTCCGTCGGGACTTTTCCTAAGGCTCTAGCTAGGCTCTGATACCACTGTAGGGCTCCTAGGCACTCTAGTGAAGTCTCACAAGTGATCAAACATGCCAATTTATAAAAATTACGGTGCCGAGGAAACCTAGAACGGATCGTTGGCTAGAAGTATAGGCAAAGCAAGCAAGCTAGTTTACAACTAAAGTATAAGATAACGGAAATACAACCTTTGTAGATCCGTTTGTCCACCTCCATAGCTCCGCAACGAAGTACCTCCGCTGTCCAAGTGAACTCCCGGGCTCTAGCGTCGGCTTCGTCGAAGAATGAGCGGGCTTGATCGTCGGTTCGATGCCGAAGATGATCTACGTCGAGGCATCGCAAGAACAAGCTCCAACTTCACCAAGTCGGGAAAACTTGTGAAGGAAACACCCTATACTACTTGGCAAGAGGTAGAGGATGAAGAAATAGGAGTTGGGTTGACTTTGGATTTGGATTTCACACACTTTTTCATCAATCACCATTGATGTAGCAAGCTTTTTTCATGGAGAAAGAAGATGAAGAAGAAGAAGATGATATGATAACCTTATTAAAAAGAAAAGAAAATATAATACTTATCATATCATTAACCTTAGTTAGGTGTAGAGAATTGACTAAGGTTAATTTGAAGAGTTAGGGTTAAGAAAGAAGACAAAATGGTTACTTAGTCAAAGTTTCAAGAAACTTCAACTACAAACAAAATAAGCCACCATTTCATTTTCTTTATCATTTTCTTTTTCCAAAATAAATAAATTAATAAATAAGAAAAAGAAAACCCTAATCTTAATCTTAACCATGGTCAAATTCTTTACACTAACCCTAGCTTGCATGTATCATCAAACATGATACAATCATGTGCACAAAATATATCACATATGCAATGTGCACAAACTAAGTGAGTGAATCCATTTAAAGTGAACCGATACTAGTTAATGCAAAGCAATATATCAAATATATAATTATACATTAAATCATTAAATCAACACTTGATTCAATGATCCGGTCATGTCGAATATAACCGGCTAGTATCCAATGTATCGGCTTATCGAATCAATCCTTGATTCGATAACTAGGTTATATCGCATATAACCAATCGATACATTCGTCGCGAGAATGAAATACGGTATCACATACACGAATTATTCTCGGTCCCGCACATATCTCATATGCGCTCCTATTTCGTTTCGCTTGAACTAGGAAACCTCTGTGTAGGACTCTAAAGACTCGTCAATACGCCGGCAGCAGATGATGATCATATCAAACACCCACAAGCCGCAAGCGGTCTGCTAAACGTAACGGCCACCCGGGTATTGAGCGATCAGAAGATCGACGAGCAAGCCCGCTCAGACTCCTGCGAATCCAACCAGTAACACTTACCGTACGGTCCGGTCTGTTCGTCTGATATGTCGCATATCTCGCCTAGGGGTGGTAAACGTCAGACCCCAATAGCTCGATAAGTCATGCCGACTTGAGGTCCATAACATTCGTGAAACTACTGATAACTCTTACCAGTATATCACAGCAACCCTGGCCAGGGATTTCCTGTTATGGCCAGTCGAGCATAGCACAACATCAACCCCCAATACCGGGAGAGACGAATCCCCTCCTATCGCTCATTGCCTCCATGTGAATCGGGACTGTACCCAAAAACCACCTGTTTGCACGACTCAGTAGAGCCGTGGTAGGGTGGAAATCAAAGCACAGTGGGAGACACACAAGACTCTATGACGATCTCGGGTCTACAGACTAAGCTGTACCAGTGTCACCAGAGAACTGCCATCTGACGTGAGGTATAATACCATCTGGGAGTTCTCGGCGAGTCCGTTCAGTGTACCCAGTCTGCACTGAGCACCCGCATACCATCTTCGATGTCAAACACCAATGGATATGGAATCATCCATCGCCCATCGCCTGGGTCGAGAAGATATGCGCTAGTCTACTCTGGAATATCGATGCCCCGTCTCGATATTCCCTCGACTAGGAACATTTCAAGGATGTACTCATGGACTACCCAGGCCCCACTAGTATGATCTACATCATAGTCCTGGAAGTCGAGTACACATCCTAAGGGCTTTATCAACATGTAATCAGAGAGACAGAAAGTATACATGATAAGATAAAGAGCAACCAGATAGCGTACTATCATGTCGAGCAAGAAAGTCCTACCTATATATGTCCCAGCATCCACTACAATATACATCCAATGTACAGTAATGGCCTCTAGGGCATACACATAACTAACAGATGGTCAACTAGTCCAACCTAGTCAACCGGTCAACAAAGTCAACAAGTCAACAAAGTCAACCCCTCAACAACCGTGTCACTACAATACTTAATTAATATTAATGTTAATCATATATCTTATTCTTATTAGGGTTAAGCAAAAGTCAATGGTCAACAGTCAACTGTCAACAGTCAACAGTCAACAACCCCAATGAGAATACTCTGCCTTTGTCACTCTGTCAACTGTGCATACACACCCGCATCCGCGTTTCGAGGAACACGAACACAAACGAGATAAAATCAATCCCAAAACGTACACTAGGATCCGGCTTAAACCAAAGCCCGCTAGTGTTAACTGTCCGGACACTGTACACGCACAAGTGCATGGATGTGACCGGACCCTGTCGCAAAACCATGCGACCTGTCGCAAAACCATGCGACCTCTACTCTTTTGCCTAAAGGCGAATAGCTTTCTGTGTGGGACTCTAAAGACTCGACACTACGCTGGCAGTGGGTTTAACCACAGACCGCAAGCGGCACTAGCTGTGCGTAACGGTCCCCAGGTAGATGCCGACAAGAAGACTGACGAGGTGAAACCCATCTGAACTCCTACTGAGCCTGAATGTGACAATCTTCGTACAGTCCGGTCTGTTCGTCTGTACATCGCATGGCGGGCCTAGGGGGGCGGTAAACGTCAGTCCCCTAATAGTGGTACAAGTCGTGTCGGAGTGAAGCCCAATACACCCTGAGATAACACTGGAAGCCTACCAGTATATCTCGCTTGCCCTGGCCAGGGACTACTCGTGTAATGGCTCTCCTAGACACAGCGCGATGTCAACCCCTAATACCGGGAGAGACGAATCCTGTCTAACCGTCACTGCCTCCAAGTGCTTCGGGACTGCACCCAACTACTACCTGTTTGCACGACTCCTTTGAGCCGTGGTAGGGTAGTAATCAAAGTACAGTGGGAACACACTCGAGGCGAAGTGACAGTGTCAAGTCAGCGGACTAAGCTGTACTCATGTCACCTGGGAACTGATAACTGATGATAGGTATAATACCAACCGGTCAGTTCCCGACGAGTCCTGTCCAGTGTACTCGTAACCCAACGAGCACCCGCATACTATCTATGCTACAACGAACTGACGGCTGTGGGACAGACCAATGCATCTATCTATGCTACACATGAATACCCAATAGCTACCAATCACTATGCCTTGACTTTGGCCAACATACATAGCTTGAATACTATTGACTATTCATGTGAAACGACGGAGGGCTACGAATGGATTCGGCAAAACCGTGAACGTAGTTAACTTGATATAATCGATGGAACGAGATAGCTTTTAAAAGGAGTGGCTCAAGCTCCGCATTTAAAAGTTAGTTTTGAAAAGAACCGAGTGGTTTTCCGAAAGTGTTCCAACGACTTAAGCTTGGTTTATTTTCTTGCATTAGTTCTTTTAATGCGTGATATTCTTGCATTAGTTCTTTTAATGCGTCCCATCATTTATTCCTACCATTGCAGAAAACAACCAAAATATGACGTACGCTTATGCCATTCGCATTCGCCACGGGGCCCCGTCATTACCCGTTAGGTTACTTAACTAACGACAGAGCGGGGGCTGGGCCAGCGCGGCTGTAAAACATAAGCAACGCCTAAATAATATCATATATAGATATATTGCAATGATAGCCATTTCAGATCACAGATGAATACATTGGATATACTAGGAACCCGCAATTCGTACGAGCCTGTAACGAAAAGCAGATTACACGATCGCGGTGAATAGCCAATACCCCACCCAAGACCCCTACGGATGCGGCAAACTACCCGCCAAGTACCCGAAGCGAAGCAACCTCCCTCAACTCCGTGAGTAGGCCACTCGGCACTTCGGCATACCCGGTAGTTTATGCACCCCCCTCCATGGGTCTATCCTAGGAGCAAAAACAGTAAAAAGAAATTATACAATGACGGCTACAACCCCGACCCGGTTGTGCGGCCATACAAATAATTATTACATCAATTTACAAATTTACATGAATTGAAAGAAAAGAAAAATCTCGTCTCATAACCCCCGGCTATTCACCCGCGACAATCCAATGAATTCATATACACATTCCAGCAACATTACAGATCACAGATTTGTATAACCCCCACTAATCGACTTATAGTGATTAGCAGACGTTCAATACAAATATCACATCACAGATAAAAACCCGTCAGCTTAAGTCTTTAGAAGTTCGATCAAAAATACGGATTTTTAGGCCCCAAACACAAAATTTTCGTTCTGGAAAATCTGGGCTGAAAAGACATATTCCAAAATTCCCAAAATACCCCACTGAACAAACTGCAACCAAAATTTCCCACTGCCGAGTCAACTCGGCCGCGGAACCGCGGCGGGAGCACGCTCCCGCCGCGTTTCCACGGCGCTTTGATCGGTTCAGTGGATGAAATTTTTGCAGTTTTCTATAAAAACCCTGAGTCGATTTTTGAAGCATGATTTATTACTTTTACAGTACTTTGAAAATCGACAGCGAGCATGAATTTTTGGTGTATTTCGTGACTTTTTGTTTGATCGATCTTCTAGTTACTTTGCTAACATGTTAGATAGAGTTTAACTAGGCTCTGATACCACTGTAAGTCCATGCTACATCTCCCGGTACTTTCGGGCATGCGGAATTTGGTGAAAAACAATTTTCTAGAGGCGGTAACATGGACTCAAAACCGGATCTTTGTTAAATATCTAACTAACAACCTAACTAGGAGTTGTTAACTACTCGGTTAGGGGGTTATACCTTTCTTTCTTGAACTCCTTCGTCTTTAAGCCTCGATGGTTGTCCGGATCGGCTTCACCCCGTCGTCTCCTTGTGCCGAAGATCGATCCACCTGAAAGCTTCTACCTTTGGTTTCTTCTTCGAACTTTGAAGAAACTAGTTCACTCGGTTTGCTAAACCTTGTGAACTAGAGTGAGTAGAGGAATGTTTTGGTGTCATTTATCTCTAAGGCAATGAGTCTCAACACATGAGAATGGTTTGCCTCGAGGTAGAGAGAGCAAGAGCAAGAGGGAGAGCTTGAGAATGAGAGAGCTCAAGAGAGAGAAAGCAAATGATAGAATGAACCATACTCATCTCATTCTCACCTCTTATAATCCAAAAGCCATCATCACAAAAATAGTAATCAAGTATTGTGTAAATGGTTTAAGTCAAAATGGCTATATCATTTCATGCACTCATTTTGCATAAATAAACAAGCAAGCAAAAGTCTTTGCCATGGAATGATAGCCATTGTCATAATGATGGTCAACTAGTCCAACCTAGTCAACCGGTCAACAAAGTCAACAAGTCAACAAAGTCAACCCCTCAACAACCATGTCACTACAATACTTAATTAATATTAATGTTAATCATATATCTTATTTTTATTAGGGTTAAGCAAAAGTCAATGGTCAACAGTCAACAGTCAACAACCCCAATGAGAATACTCTGCCTCTGTCTCTCTGTCAACTGTGCATACACACCCGCATCCGCGTTCCGAGGAACACGAACACAAACGAGATAAAATCAATCACAAAACGTACACTAGGATCCGGCTTAAACCAAAGCCCTCTAGTGTTAACTGTCCGGACACTGTACGCGCACAAGTGCACGGATGTGACCGGACCCTGTCGCAAAACCATGCGACCTGTCGCAAAACCATGCGACCTCTACTCTTTTGCCTAAAGGCGAATAGCTTTCTGTGTGGGACTCTAAAGACTCGACACTACGCTGACAGTGGGTTTAACCACAGACCGCAAGCGGCACTAGCTGTGCGTAACGGTCTCCAGGTAGATGCCGACAAGAAGACTGACGAGGTGAAAGCCATCTGAACTCCTACTGTGCCTGAATGTGACAATCTCCGTACAGTCCGGCCTGTTCGTCTGATACATTGCATGGCGGGCCTAGGGGGCGATAAACGTCAGTCCCCTAATAGCGGTACAAGTCGTGTCGGAGTGAAGCCCAATACACCCTGAGATAACACTGGAAGCCTACCAGTATATCTCGCTTGCCCTGGCCAGAGACTACTCGTGTAATGGCTCTTCTAGACACAGCACGATGTCAACCCCCAATACCGGGAGAGACGAATCCTGTCTAACCGTCACTGCCTCCAAGTGCTTCGGGACTGCACCCAACTACTACCTGTTTGCACGACTCCTTTGAGCCGTGGTAGGGTAGTAATCAAAGTACAGTGGGAACACACTCGAGGCGAAATGACAGTGTCAAGTCAGCGGACGAAGCTGTACTCATGTCACCTGGGAACTGATAACTGACGATAGGTATAATACCAACCGGTCAGTTCCGGATGAGTCCTGTCCAGTGTACTCGTAACCCAACGAGCACCCGCATACTATCTCCAGTACGACGTACTGACGGCTGTGGGACAGACCGTCTCCCACACTGGGATGAGAAGCGCATGCGCCAGTCTACTCCGGAGTATCGATGCCCTGTCTCGATAGTCCTGCGACTAGGGACCTGCATAAGGATGTGCTTATATATTACCCAGCCCCACTAGTGTGACTGCCATCACAACGCTGGTAATCAAGCAAAGATCCTAAGGGCTCCACTAATGCGTATAGGTGATATAATAAACACATATACACATTGAAGTAGAAACAAACCAAGTAGCATACTACTATTTTGAGCAAGATTGTATATACAAGGTGAATATCCCAAGCTTCCATTAAGTAATATACAAACTAGTATGATACAGTAATGGCCTCTAGGGCATATACACTAACATGATCTGCATCATAATCCCAGTAGTTAAGAAATTATCCTAAGGGCTTTATCAACATGTACCAAATGAGTAAGATGCATGACTAAATGAACATGTTAAGATAAAGTACAACCAGATAGCTTACTATCATGTCGAGTAAGAATGTCCTCTGAATATATATATACATATATCGATACATCCACTATCATATAATGGCCTTTAAGGCATACAAATATCCAACAATCTCCCACTTGCACTAAGGCCAATTATTGGCGTATCTCATACCCAACATCTCAAAAAGTCGCTCATGTTGCGGTAGAGGGTGGGCCTTGGTGAGTGGATCTGCGGTGTTATTCTTTGTATCTACTCTCCGAATCTCGATCTCACGGCGATCAACTATCTCCCGGATCAAATGATATCGCCTGAGGATGTGTCTGGATCGCTGATGAGACCTGTGCTCTTTGGCCAACTCCATAGCCCCATTATTATCGTAATACAATGATATAGGATCAATAATGGTTGGAACTATTCCTAGCTCCAAGATGAACTTCCTCATCCAGACGGCTTCCTTGGCGGCATCATTTGCAGCAATGTACCCAGCTTCCATCTTGAGTCTGCAACGGTATCCTGTTTAGAACTCTTCCAACATACCGCCCCTCCATTGAGGGTAAATACAAACCCTGAGATAAATTTGCTGTCATCCTTATCACTCTGGAAGCTCGAATCGGTAAAGGCCTCCATTTGGAGATCTCCGTTACATACACCAAGAACATTTCTTTAGTTCTTCGCAAGTACTTAAGAATGTTCTTCACAGCTGTCCAGTGATTCTCTCAGGGTTGGATTGATAGCTGCTTACTACACCCAGTGCATAAGCTACATCAAGGCGTGTACATAATATCGCATACATTATAGATCCTACGGCTGAAGCGTAGGGTATAATGCTCATGCGAGCTCTCTCTTCATTAGTCTTTGGGCAAAAGTCCTTGGAGAGAGTGACTCCATGACTAGCGGGTAAGGCACCCAGTTTAGAGTCTTCCATACTAAACCTCTTTAGGATGGTGTTAATGTACCTGCTTTGGGACAATCCCAACAACCTTTTAGATCTATCCCTATAGATCTTCATGCCCAATATGTACAAGGCATCACCCAGGTCCTTCATGGAGAACCTTTGTGATAAGAACAGTTTGACCGATTGTAGTATAGGAACATCATTTCATATCAGAAGAATGTCATCCACGTACAATACGAAGAATGCGACTGTACTCCCTACAATCTTCTTATAAACACAAGGTTCATTTGGATTTTTGACGAAATCAAACTCTTTGCTGACATCATCAAAACAGAAGTTCCAACTCCATGATGTCTACTTCAATCCATAAATGGATTTAAGCAACCTACATACTTTCCCGCTGCTTCCACTATCAATGAAGCCCTCTGGCTGATTCATATAAATGCATTCTTCTAAATCACCATTTAGAAAAGCAGTTTTAACGTCCATCTACCAGATTTCATAGTCGTAGTGAGCAGCAATAGCAAGTAGGATCCAAATGGATTTAAGCATGGCTATTGGAGAAAAGGTTTCATCATAGTCCAGTCCTGGTCTTTAACGGAATCTTTTCGCCACAAGCCTTTCCTTATACATCTCCACATGCCCATCTACATCGATCTTTTTCTTAAAGATCCATTTGCACCCTATGGGTTTTACCTCAGAGGGTACAACTTCTAAAGTCCATACTTTGTTGGTGTACATAAACTCCATTTCGGATCTCATGGCATCCAGCCACTTCACAGAGTTACCACTCGTGATAGCTTGCTGAAAACTGGTAGGGACATCATCATCCATGATGCAATCTTCTCCATCACCATCAATGAGAAAACCGTAGTGTCTCTCCGCTGGGTAAGAAGTCCTACCAGATCTACGGAGTGGCTGAGTTTCATTAGATTCTGTTGCAACATCAGGTTCAACCAAGTTTTCATTTGTAACTTGTGTCCCTAGAACCTCTTCTAGATCTACCACATTTCCATCAGTATCATTTGGAAAAATCTCATTTCTAAAAATCTGGCATGTTGAGAAACAAACACCTTTTCTTCCTCCTTATGGTAGAAAAGATATCCAAACGAATGTTTTGGATATCCCACAAATATACATTTGCCCGATCGTGTCTCGAGTTTGTCTGGATTCTGCTTTTTGACAAAAGACGGACAACCCCAAATATTAACTCATTTAAGAGATAGTCTCTTCCCATACCATAAATATGGCATGTTGAGAAACAACCAAGTTGTCATTTGTACGTATGTTCCGCAGCATATTTACGATACGATACTCCACTTAAGAAACCTTAGGATGTACATATCTTGAGATCTGTGATACTATTTGTTCCTATGATTATATATACATCTTGGATCTGTTGATTCATTCATTCATTGATCTATCTTCTTCGATACCTGCTTGAGGTTCCTGTCACCATGGTTTGAGTTTCTGCTAGTGTTGCGGTCAGGGCGAGCTCGTTATGGATGAAAACTGACCATGTTGTTTCTGGTGACATCGGGACGTGTAGGTATAGTGTTGTGTTGTGATCTCTCGTTGAGGCGAGTGTTCGGTTTTGCACCGGATGATCAGGCCATTGATAGAGACTGCCGGATTGAGAGGACTGTTGATGTACATCATACCTCAGAGATTGTGATGTTGTCTACTGTGCAGACAGATAACCCAGCTGTTACTGAGATTGATGGGATGTCGTTTCCAGAGTTTATGAGCTGAAACCGTTGGAGCTTTTAGGCCGAGATGTGACAGGAGGTATCTTCTCTATCTCGAGTGGAGCGACTGTTATGATTCTTTAGATTTGAAGTGCCGATGCAGGCACATTTGAGTTGAAGAATTCCAGTTGAAGGATCTTACTCAGATCTAGAGTAAGTCGAGTAAGAGAGGACGTTGTTCGTCAGATGCTCCGATGTGAGATCGGTAAGTTGACCAGTTTCAGATAGAAGGACCTCACCCAGATGCGTTGTGAGTTGATCGAGAACGGAAGAATAAAGCGTATTCCTCCGATGATTTGGACGAGTTCCTGAGGACGTGTTCGGCTAGATATTTTCTACAGAGTGATGAAGATACCGAGTTCGTAATTTCGAGTCTGTGTGAGAGACTCCAGATTGACCGTAGTCGAGAATGAATTGCGATATGCAGACAGCAAGAGATGACGTCGAAGTGGACGATAATAAAGACGAGTGGAACAAGAGGTTCGTGTGAGATGTTAACGAGCGGTTGTTACACTCCGTTGATGCCAGAGGATTGATATGTGTGCAGAGGATTTAGATACAGTCAAATTTTCGGAGGAAAGCCATGCTGAGGGCACAACTGTCCGGTTATGAGAAAAGAGTTAAGAAAGAGTGCCAACCTTTGTATAGTTTGGCATAGGTGAGATCAGAAGCAGCCATAAGCAGGTTCTTTCCAGGACACCGTAGCAATAGAGATTTGCACCTAGGTTCAGTTATTGCGTGCGTATTCAGAGGGAAAGATGCCGCCGTCAGTAATGTGACGTTTGAGAGTGGTCATGTTGATTGGCCAGACGGTGATCAGAGGAGTTCCAGAGCGGGACTGTTCCGTTAGTACACCTGACCGGGCCGACAAGCAGAAGGATTGCGAGATTGGTAATCCACAGAGAAACGGGAACCCAGAGATCGAAGACGCCACACTGTGAGCAGTAGGCAAGTAGATGATCTTGCTCTGCCAATTTGGGCGCACCGGCATATTTTTCGACATTGTAGGACGTGTACCTCAATGCCAGTTACTATGATTTGTGTTTCGTGATCCGAGTATCACACTTTTATTGCTTGGACTTGAGTTTCGATAATTGGGTTTCGTGATTATGTTTTTGTGCGCCATGACTGCACCTATTGGAGATTTATATTTTTGTGTACGGTTATTGCACTTGATTTATGTTTTATACACCGCTACATATATGCACTTGCCTTTACTTACGCACTCGGTATAGATTATATGTGCAGTGCATTGATTCATGTTTTGTGCATGCAGTTGTACACGTTTATGATTCTATACACCTTAGTATACTCGGTGTTGTTTTTGTGAGCATTTGAGATATTGATGAGTTTTCGTGCATTGGTTGCACCGGATTTGTATTTTGTGCATTAGTTGTACCAGATTTGTATTTTGTGCATTTATTGCACCAGATTTATGTTTTCGTGAGCGTCTGCACTTAATGTTCGTTATCATGCATACTATTGCACTGGATGTTTTATACGGACCAGACGCACTTTATTTGGGTTTTCGCGCATATTGGGCGCATGATATGAGATTTTGTGCACACCAGGATGCACTTGATTTAGATTTTTATTCGTGCATGTTGGGTGCGCTTGATTGGGATTTTCATTCATTCATATTAGTTGCACTGGGTTGAGATTTTCATGTACTATAGATGCATTTGATATTGTTGTCGTGCACATCCGTTGCACTAGACAGATGCTTTCATGCACACCTGTTGCACTTAGTTTTGCTTTTGTGCAAATTCGTAGCATATGTATTGGATTTGGATTTCCATGCGCACTAGACACATGTGGATTTCCATGTGCACTAGACACATGTGATGTTGGATACGCTTTTTGAGGCTGATTTTATTTAAGAGTATTGCGTTTTGATGATGGATACTATATGGTATAGTAGCCGAGCAGGACTGGTCTGAGGACAGTGCCTGAGTACTTTTACATGCATGAAACGTTTACCAAGAGGTTTTCAAAAGAAAAGGGCTATAGTCTCACTTTTTTCCTACGTGTCCGCAAGTGACACGAAATTTTATAAAGAGAACCTTCTGAGATATTTCAAAAAGGCAGGACGTATAAATTGAGCTAAACATATATAAGTATATATTTACTACTTTAAAATGATCGTCCGTCACTTGTGCCGTGAGCTACACATAGCACGGAGATTTGGGAAAGATTTGGCATGAGTTTTCTAGCTTTTAAAATAATTTTACAAGGATGCGTACCATATATGTATTATGATTTTCACTATAGCATCATTCAGTATGGTATTGGATTTCGAGATTCGTATTTGGTTTATAACTCCGATGGTTGCGTGATGCTTGACGGAGTTTGATTTTTGATTTTCGTATTCTTTTTCAAGCGCACACGATGCGCTTTGGTATTTCTGTATTTTCCATGATTTCGTAGCCCCGTTGATTTGAGCTGATTATTGAAATGTTTTAGTATTTGGGGAGTTAAATTTTAAATTCGGGGACCGAATTTCTTTAAGGGGGAAGACTGTAACATTTCAGAAATATAAAATATTATTTTTTGGAAATTAAATATTAAAATAATATATATCGCGAAAACTATTCGATTTGCGAATAGGGATTTTTCGTAAAATGGTATAAGTACATACCAGTATATGGAAATTAATCGGAGATTAAAATGATATATTTATTTTAAAGATATTTATCAGAAATTGGTAAAATCCGTGTTTTTGCATTTTTCCAGGGCTAGTGCTGTATGTCCATGTCACGCACCCCACGAACTTGCAGGGATGCGGAATATATGAAAACCGATTATCAAAGCTTCGTAACACAGACTGGAGCGCATGAATCGTTATCTAAAGCATTGCTAACAATCTACTAGAGGTTTAACTACTCGGATTCGAAGTTATACCTCACGTTACATGTCCTTCGGGTCTTCATTGCTGTCCTCCATTCCTCGTAGGCTTCTTGGAACATCGGCACCTCTACGACCTCCTCGAGTCAAAGACAATCTACCCGAAAGCTCCTACGCCAAACTTAATCTCAAACTTGAGATAACTAGGTTGCTTAAAGTGCTAATCTAAGCTACCTAGGGGATATAGAGTGAGGTTATGGATGTATTAGTCTAGCTAACCCTTGATCTCAACTCATGAGAGGTTAGGGTTAGGGTTTGAAGAATGAGAGAGCTTGAGGAGAGAGAAGGTGAAGATGAGAGAATGAAATGAGATAATGATCTATCATAATATTTATGAAGCATTATTATTTATCAAATAAATAAATAAATGATTAATCAACCATGCTTCATAAATGCATTTGAGTGATTCAACTCCATGAGTCATTAAGCATTTATGATGCATTAATGACATGGATGAATCACACAAATGAGTCACTAATCTCATTTAATGCAATGCCACCTTATCCCCCAAGTCACCATGCTTCTAGAAGCTTCTCGACAAATTACGAGAACGCCCCTCCAATCCGTGAAAACACGAAAAAACTTTAGACTGTATAAATCAAATAACCCGATACTAGACTTTGGATTAAACCAAAGCCGACTAGTAAAAACTGTCCGAAAAGTCGTACGTGCGTAAACATACGTACGCGTCCGAACCCTTGTCATAAAACCATACGACCTCTATATCGTTTCGCCTGGAGCAGTGAAACTCTCTGTGTGGGACTCTAAAGACTCGACACTACGCTGGCAGTGGGTTTAACCACATACCGCAAGTGGTACTAGCTGTACGCAACGGTCCCCAGGTAGATGTCGATAAGAAGGCCGATGAGGAAACTCATCCGAACTCCCATTGAGCCTGATATGACAATCTCCGTACAGTCCGGTCTGTTCGTCTAAGACTATCGCATATCGAGCCTAGGGGCGGCAAGCGTCAGTCCCCTAATAGCGGTATAAGTCGTGTCGGAGCGAAGCCCATTACACCCTGAGAAACTACTGGAACCTACCAGTAAATCTCGCTTGCCCTGGCCAAGGACTTTGCGTAATGGCTCTCTGACATAGCGCGATATCATCTCCCAATATCAGGAGAGACGAATCCTGTCTAACCACTACTGCCTCCAAGTGCTCGGGACTGCACCCAACTGTTACTTGTTTGCACGACTCCTTTGAGCCGTGGTAGGGTAGCAATCTAAGAACAGTGGGACACACTCGAGGCGAAGTAGCAGTGTCAAGTCTGCGGACCATGCTGTACTCAGGTCACTTAGGAACTGTTAACTGACGACGGGTATAATACCAACCAACAGTTCCGCTGCGAGTCCTGTCCGGTGTACCCGTAACCTAACGGGCACCTGTATACTATCTCCAGTACGACGTACTGATGGCTATGGGATAGACCATCTCCCCAACTGGGATGAGAAGCGTACACACTAGTCTACTCTGGAGTATCGATGCCCTGTCTCGATAATCCTATGACTAGGGACCTGTATAGGTTGTTGCTTATAGACTATCCAGCCCCCACTAGTATGACTGCCATCATAACGCTGGTAATCAAGCAAAGAACCTATGGGCTCTACTAATATGATACGTTACAAGAAACATATGCACATATTAAAGTAGACACAAACCAAGTAGCATACTACCATTTTTAGCAAGACTGTATATACAACTGTAAATATCCCAAGCTTCCATTAAGTAATATACAATCTAGTATGATACAATAATGGCCCCTAGGGCATATACACTAACAATCTCCCACTTGCACTAGGGCCATGAGCTGGCATATCGTAGACTTATCATCTTGAATAGCCTCTAGAACTGCGTCTGAGGAATGGCCTTTGTGAATGGATCAGCAATGTTATTCTCCATCTTTACTCTTTTCACCTCGATCTCCCGGCAATCTACGATCTCCCTGATCAGGTGATACCGCCTTAAGATGTGTCTGGACTTCTGATGGGACCTGGGTTCCTTCGCTAAAGCTATAGCGCCGTTGTTGTCACAATACAGAAGTATTGGACCAATACTGGAAGGAACCACCTGAAGTTCTGTGAGGAACTTCTTCATCCAGACAGCTTCTTTTGCGGCATCGCAAGCAGCTATGTACTCCGCTTCCATTGTTGAGTCAGCAACGGTCTCCTGTTTGGAACTCTTCCAACAGACCGCCCTTCCATTGAGGGTAAAGACATAACCCGACATGGATTTGGAGTCATCTTTGTCACTCTGGAAGCCGGAGTCGGCAAAGGCCTCCATCTGGAGGTCTTTTCCACCATACACCAAGAACATCTCCTTAGTCCTCCTCAGGTACTTGAGAATGTTCTTTACTGCTATCCAGTGATTCTCCCCTGGGTTTGCTTGATACCGGCTTACTACGCTCAATGCGTATGCTACATCTGGTCTGGTACATAACATCGCATACATTATAGAGCCTACCGCTGAAGCGTAGGGTATTATCGACATGCGATCCCTTTCTAAATCAGTCTTGGGAGACATATCTTTGGAGAGGGTGATTCCGTGACAAGCCGGTAGGTTACCGCGCTTAGAATCTTCCATACTGAATCTTTTCAATATGGTGTCTATGTACCTGGACTGCGAAAGTCCCAACATGCTCTTTGATCTATCACGATAGATCTGGATCCCCAGAATGTAGGTGGCATCACCTAGGTCTTTCATGGAGAACTTCTGTGACAAAAAACTTTTGACTGACTGTAACATAGGAATATCATTTCCTATTAGGAGAATGTCATCCACGTATAAGACGAAGAATACTACAGCTCTCCCTACAATCTTACTGTATATGCATTGTTCATCTGGATTTTTGATAAAATCAAATTCCTTGACAGTATCATCAAAACAGATGTTCCAACTCCGCGATGCCTGCTTTAGTCCGTAAATGGACTTAAGCAGCTTGCATACTTCACCGCTGCTCCCACTCTGAATGAATCCTTCTGCCTGATCCATATAGAGACTCTCTTCCAAATTTCCATTTAGAAAATCCGTCTTTACGTCCATTTGCCAGATCTCATAATCGTGGAAGGCAGCAATAGCAAGAAGGACCCGAATGGATTTCAGTATAGCCACTGGAGAAAAGGTTTCGTCATAGTCCAAACCAGATCTTTGATGGAAACCCTTTGCAACAAGTCTAGCCTTATAGGTTTCAACCTGTCCATCTACACCAATCTTCTTTCTGAAGATCCATTTGCATCCTACGGGTTTTACCCCATCTGGAGCAATGTCCAAAGTCCATACTTTGTTAGTGTACATGGAATCCATTTCGGTCCACATTGCATCCAGCCATTTTACTGAGTCGCCGCTCTGAATGGCTTGCTGGAAGCTAGTAGGATCATCATTATCAATGACGCAATCTTCTCGATCCCTGTCTATGAGAAAACCATAGTATCACTCAGGTGGATGAGACTGTCTATTACTTCTGCGGATAGGCGCTGGGATGTCCGGTTCTCCTGAACCTTCTTGTTCTACTAAGGTTTCAGTAATAGTTTGTGGTTCTGGAATTTCTTCCAGTTCTATTGCGCTCCCACTTATCCGATTTTCTAAAAACTCAGTTTCCGAGAAGCGAGCACTATGAGAAACAAAAATCTTTTGTTCCTCTGCGTAATAGAAATAATATCCCTTGGAGTTCTTTGGATATCCCACAAACTTACACTGTACTGATCATGCCTCGAGCTTGTCCGCAAGCTGCTTCTTTACAAAAGCTGGACATCCCCATATCTTAATGTTCTTAAGATAGAGTTTCTTCCCACACCACATCTGATATGGTGAAGTAGGCACAGTCTTAGTTGGAACTCGGTTCAAAAGGTATGCAGCTGATTCTAGTGCATATCCCCAGAATAATCGTGGTAACTCAGCCTTACTTATCATGGAACGAACCATATCCAAAAGGGTTCGATTCCTTCTTTCGGATACACCGTTGTGTTGTGGTGTGTATGGAGGAGTAAGCTGAGAGAGAATTCCATTCTCTTTTAAGTAATTTATAAACTCGGCACTTAAGTATTCACCACCTCGATCAGATCTCAGTGTCTTGATACTTTTGCCGGTTTGTTTTTCCACTTCATTCTTGTATTCTTGGAATTTCTCAAAGGCGTCAGATTTATGCTTCATTAAGAAGATATATCCATACCTAGAGAAATCATCCGTAAAAGTATTGAAGTAGGAATAACCACCTCACGCATGTGTAGACATTGGACTGCACACGTCACTGTGTATGAGTCCCAAGAGCTCGCTTGCTCTTACTCCGTGTCCAGAAAACGGAGTCTTTGTCATCTTTCCCATGAGACAAGATTCACAAGTAGCATAAGATTGATATTCGAACGGATTCAAATATCCTTCTCTATGTAACTTAGTCAACATTCTCTCATTGATGTGACCTAGTCTACAATGCCATAAGAAAGCCTGATTTAATTCCGGAGACTTTCTTTTAAGTGTATTCTGGACATTGAAAACCTGAGCTTGACTTAAAACGTATATGTCGTTATCTAATGTACCTGACCTAATCAAAACTTGATTTAGGTGGATGTTAACTACATCGCTTACGAATGTAAAATCATATCCCTCTCTCGAAAGTGAGGACACTGATATGATATTACAAGTCATACTAGGTATATATAAACAGCTACGTAAAATCAATATATGCCCACTTGTCAAACCTAGGCGATATTCTCCCACGGATTCAGCATTCACCGTCATTCCGTTTGCAACTTTGAGAGACCAATCACCCACCTTTATAACTTTACGGTTTCTCAAAGCATGTAATGAATTACAGATATGAGATCCTGCTTCGGTATCTAATACCCAGGAAGTAGAGTTAATTGACAAACAGTTCTCAATAACAAACACACTTGAGGCTGAAGCCACAACATGCTTTGTATCTTGGCTACTGGCTTCCAAAGCCCTGCAATCATTCTGCCTATGCCCAATCCCATAATAATAGGAACTACCCTCTTTTACTGCATTAAGTTCCGAAACTTTTGCCCTTCTCTTTCCTTCTACTTCCCTGGTTTCTTTCAGGGTAGAAGGTAGAGACTGTAGAATCAAGTCAGTATCTGACCTGTTTCCCAACGTGGTCTCCAGGTCCTAGAGCTCATTAATATAGCTAGTCATTGTAAGGACGTTGTCCCCTACAAATGACCCGACGGCCAACCTCGCTTGATTTAATTCGGTCGAGGTCTCATATCTTGCGATATGAGATTGCTCTACATAAAAATCTTTGTTATGGAGAAAGATGGAAACCAAGTCCATCTTCTCGTGCTGCTTCTGGTATACACCATCAACTGAAGCTGACACGAGGCACTTGGCTTTCGTTTTATCCTTTTCCCTTGTCTGACGGATATCCAAATCCACGACGGTGGAAACTGGACCTGGGACGGCGGGATCTCGAGTAGTAATAGGGTGTTCCAGCTTGTCATAGGCAATGGACATCTGGATAGACCTTTGCCAGTATATAAGTCAGATTCAGTCAAATTGTTATCTAAATGTAACCTATGTGTGGTCACAAGGTCGCTGCAATTAAAAGAGAGAAGAAAACACTATTAGCATGATGCTCTTGCAAGTTTAGAGTGGTTATTAATTTATCTAAACAGGATGGCTCCCACTGTTTCTCGAATTCTTCCTCAAACCATAAAAGAAGAATTAGCCAGGACTATTCTCACCGTACAATACTTGCTTAACCGTTCAGCCAGGCCAGTGTTGATACTTCGAGGGAGGTTTTCCAACGCTTTTGCGAAGTTCCTTAATTAAATAACCTCTTTTCTCTGGGGGCGTAACCTCGCTGACACCTTTCTTGGCACCTACTTGGTATATAGCATTGATCGTTAAGTGACGAATCTCCTGATAAATAGTATATACTCACAGTAGGATCGGGATCCAAAATATCATCGTATGATAATGTTGAAGGAATCCTACCAACATTCATCAAACTCCAAAATGGTATGCTATCTCTACAAATTTATGTTTCTATAGAAATTCCCGATATGGATTTTTGCCCCATGCTCTTATGACCTTGACTTTGGCCAAACAAATCATAAGTCACATGTCAAGTTCTACCCGTCATTATCCTGGTTAATTTGAACCCACCCGTACATACCCTTGACTTTGGCCAAACAAGGTAGTACGACTGTCCCAAACCAACGTATCTATCTATGCTACATATGAATATCCAATAGCTACCAAACACCGTGCCTTGACTTTGGCCAAACAAACACAGCTTGAATACTTTTGACTATCCATATTAAATGATGGAGGGCTACGACTGGTTTTGGCAAAACCGTGAACGTAGTGAACTTGATATAATCGAAAGAAGCTGATACTTTTTAAAAGGAGTGGTTAAAGCTCCGCAATTTAAAAAATTCTGATATTTTAAAATAACCGAGTGTTTTCTTTTAAATTTGTTACAACGATTCAACTTTTGTTTATTTTCTTTGCATTATAATAATGCGTCCCATCATTTATCCTATCATTGCAGAAAACAACGAAAATACCACGCCCTCTTATGCTATCCGCATTTGCCACTGGGTCCCGTCATCACCCGTTAGGTTACTTAACTAACGACAGAGCGGAGGCTGGGCTAGCACGGGTGTAAAACATAAGTGATGTCTAATAGCTATCATATATAGATATTGTACATTCGTCAGACGCAATAATAAGCATTCCAGATCACAGAAGAACTTTATTGGATTTATTAGAAATCCGCATTTGCTTTGAGCCTGCAATAAAAGACGGATTACACAGTTGTGATGAATAGCCATTACCCCAACCTAGACCCCTACGGGTACGGCAAACTACCCGCCAAGTACCCGAAGTGAAGCGGTCTCCCTGAACAACGTGAGTAGGCCACTAAACACTTTGACGTACCCGGTAGTTTGTGTACCCCACTTTGGGTCTATCCTAGGAGCAAAAACAGTAAAAAGAAATAATACAACGGTGGCTACAGCCGCAGCCTGGATGTGCCCCGCAAAAGAATATTACATCAAATTACATTTACATTGAATGAATGAATATTAAACACATCTCAAACCTCGGCTAATCATCACAACAGTCTAACACAGTTCATATACATAAACAGTAAACATTTCAGAAATGTGCAACCCCCAGCTAACTGACATACTAGCAGTTAGGGGAGGTTTACGAACACATTAAACATTACAGATAAAAACCCAATTAGTAAATATCTTAGAATATCGATCGATTACCATATTCCGTGTCTACCCTAAAAGCAAACCTGCACTGAAGTAACCTGGGCAGAAAAAGAATATACAGGAAAACAAAACACTTTAAAATAAGAATTACTGCGCAAATCCGAGTCAACTCGGAGTTGACTCGGTGGCGGATCCGTGGCCAAAAGCACCATTTAGCCGCGGTTCCGCGGCCGTCAAGTCGAGTTGTGTCCTCGTATTTTCCTAGTGTTCTTATATTTCCCTGCTGTGAATTTTAAGGTGTGTCAAATATTTTTTCAGACACTTTTAAAATTAACAGAAACTTGGAATTTCTGGGGTTTTGTTTTCGTGTGTTCATTCGATCGAACTTCTAATTAGTTGCTAACAAGCTAGTAATTGTTTAGTTGGCTCTGATACCACTGTAAGTCCATGTCACGCACCCTACGAACTTGCAGGGAGGCGGAATATATGAAAAACGATTATCAAAGCTTCGTAACACGGACTTGAGCGCATGAATCGTTATCTAAACCATTGCTAACTATCTACTAAAGGTTTAACTACTCGGGTTCGAAGTTATACCTCGCGTTACATGTCCTTCGGGTCTTCATCGCTGCCCTCCACTCCTCGTAGGCTTTTTGGAACATCGGCATCTCTACGACCTCCTCGAGTCAAAGACGATCCACTCGAAAGCTCCTACGCCAAGCTTAATCTCAAACTTGAGATAACTAGGTTGCTTAAAGTGCTAATCTAAGCTACCTAGGAGATATAGAGTGAGGTTATGGATGTATTAGTCTAGCTAACCCTTGATATCAACTCATGAGAGGTTAGGGTTAGGGTTTGAAGAATGAGAGAGCTTGAGGAGAGAGAAGCTGAAGATGAGAGAATGAAATGAGATAATGATCTATCATAATATTTATGAAGCATTATTATTTATCAAATAAATAAATAAATGATTAATCAACCATGCTTCATAAATGCATTTGAGTGATTCATCTCCATGAGTCATTAAGCATTTATGATGCATTAATGATATGGATGAATCACACAAACGAGTCACTAATCTCATTTAATGCAATGCCACATTACCCCCCAAGTCACCATGCTTCTAGAAGCATCCCGACAAATTACGAAAACGCCCCTCCAATTCTTGAAAACACGGAAAAACTTTAGACTGTATAAATCCAATAACCCGATACTAGACTCTGGCTTAAACCAAAGCCGGCTAGTAAAAACTGTCCGAAAAGTCGTACGTGCGTAAACATACGTACGCGTCCGAACCCTTATCGTAAAACCATACGACCTCTATATCGTTTTGCCTGGAGCAGGGAAACTCTCTGTGTGGGACTCTAAATACTCGACACTACGCTGGCAGTGGGTTTAACCATAGACCGCAAGCGGCACTAGCTGTACATAACGGTCCCTAGGTAGATGTCGATAAGAAGGCCGATGAGGATGTTAGTTATATGTATGCCCTAGAGGCCATTACTGTACATAGGATGTATATTGTAGTGGATGCTGGGACGTATATAGGAAGGACTTTCTTACTCGACATGATAGTATGCTATCTGGTTGCTCTTTACCTTAACGTGTACACTGTTTGTCTCTCTGTTACATGTTGGTAAAGCCCTTAGGATGTGTGCTTGACTACCTGGACTATGATGCAGATCATACTAGTGGGGACATGGTAGTCCATAAGTACATCCTTCAAAGTCCCTAGTCGTGGGTGTGTCGAGACGGGGCATCGATATACCAGAGTAGACTAGCGTATACCTTCTCGACCCATACAGATGGGCGATGGATGATCCCATATCCATTGGTGTTTGACATCGGAGATGATATACGGGTGCTCAGTAGAGACTGGGTACACTGGACGGACTCGCCGAGAACTCCCAGATGGTATTATACCTCACATCAGATGGCAGTTCTCTGGTGACACTGGTACAGAGTAGTCTGTTGACCCGAGATCGTCATAGAGTCTTGTGTGGTTCCCACTGTGCTTTGATTTCCATCTTACCACGTCCAAGAGGGCGTGCAAAATGGTGGTTTTTGGGTACAGTCCCGAGTCACATGGAGGCAATGAGCGATAGGAGGGGATTCGTCTCTCCCGGTATAGGGAGTTGATGTTGCGCTGTGTTCGATTGGCTATAATAGGAAATCCCTGGCCAGGGTTGCTAAGATTTACTGGTAAGTGTTACCAGTAGTTTCTCGAATTGTTATAGACCTCATATCGACACAACTTATCGAGCTATTGGGGTCTGACGTTTACCACCCCTAGGCGAGATATGCGACATATCAGACGATCAGACCGGACTGTACGGTAGTGTTACTGGTCGGATTCGCAGGAGTGTGAGCGGGCTTGCTCGTCGATCTTCTGATCGCTCAATACCCGGGTGGCCGTTATGTTTAGCAGACCGCTTGCGGCTTGTGGGTGTTTGATATGATCATCACCTGCTGCCGGCGTATTGACGAGTCTTTAGAGTCCTACACAGAGGTTTCCTGGCTCAAGCGAAACGAAATAGGAGCGCATATGAGATATGTGCGGGACCGAGAATAATACGAGTATGTGATACTGTATTCGATTCTCGCGATGTGACATTGATCGGTTATATGTGATATAGCCGGGTTATCGGATCAAGTGTTGATTCGACAAGTTGTTACTAATGATACTAGCCGGTTATATGCGATATGACCGGATCGTTAAATCAAGTGTTGATTTAATGATTTAATGTATAATTATATATTTGATATATTACTTTGAATTAACTAGTATCGGTTCACTTTATAATGGATTTTCTCACTCGGATGTGCGCATTACATATGCGATATGATTTTGTGCACTAGATTGTATCATGTTTGATGATACATGCATTTTGGTTAAATGTAAAGAATTAAACCATGTTTTAAGTTGATAATTAGGGTTTTGATTTCCTTATTCATTTATTAATCTTTTTCTTTTTGGAAAAAGGAAAAAGGAAATGAGAAAATGGTTGCTATTTTGTTTGTATTCTTTGAAGCTTCATGAACTTTGACCATAGCAACCATTTTGTCTTCTTATACAAACCCTAACCATTCATCTAACTTGAGTTAACTCTCTACAATTAACCATGGTCTTGTTATCATAAGGTTTGATTATTCATTTCATTTTTAATTAACTTATCATAACTATTATCTTCTTCTTCCTCATTTTTCTTCAAGTGAAGAAAGCAAGGTCATCAATGGTGATTGATGATAAAGAGTGAGAAATCCAATTCTAAAGTCTACCCACTTCCTATTTCTTCATCCTCTACCTCTTGCCAAGTAGTAGAGTGTGTTTCCTTCACAAGTTTTTAGGGCTTGGTGAAGGTGGAGCTTGATTTAGCGATGCCTCGACGTAGATCATCTTCGGCATGGACATTGACGACCTAGCTCGCTTTTTCTCCGACGAAGCCGACTCTATGTAAGTCGATGTAGTACACCCCAGTACTTGTGGGGAGGCGGAATTTTCAAAAACGATCAAGTTTAAAGAACGAACATCGACTAACCGCTTAAATCGAAGCTAAACAACTAATAACCAAACACAATGATTTTCTTATCACTTGTGATTAGGGATTATACCTATCGATACTAGTCCTTCGTCTTTACGATCTCCTTGTTCTCCTCGGCCTTCTCTAGGTAGTAGACGATCCACCCGAGAGCAAAACTCCAAGCTAAACCTCTCACTTGAGGTAACTAATCAACTTTGATTGCTAATCAAAGATGAAAGGATGATAAAGAGTGATGGTTATGGATTGTTTAGTCTAACTAATCCTTTGATCTCAACTCATGAGGTGTAAGGATTAGGGTTTGAAGATGAGAGCTTGAGGAGAGAGAATGTGAATGAGATAATGAGAGAAGAGAGAGAGTGTATCATAATATATCATGAAGCATTTCTTTTTAAGAAAAATGAATAAAGGAAATGAATAAGCATGCTTCATGAAATATCTAGTGGTGATTCATTAGCATGAGTCATTAAGCAATAAATGTGCATTAATGAAATGAATGAATCACCACCATGACTCACTTTCTTATCCAAAAGAAACCTCCTTAGTCACATCTTCTAGAAGCTTCTCGTACAATTACGAGAACGCCCCCCGATCCGTAAAAATACGGAAAAACTTTAGACTGTAAAAATCCAATAACCGGATACCAGTAACTGGCTTAAACCAAAGCCGACTGGTAAAAACTGTCCGAAAGTCATACGTGCGTAAACGCACGTATGCGTCCGAACCCTTTGTCGCAAAACCATGCAACCTCTATATCGTTTCGCCTGGAGTAGGAAACTCTCTGTGTGGGACTCTAGAGACTCGACTACTACGCTGGCAGTGGGTTTAACCACAGACCGTAAGCGGCACTAGCTGTACGTAACGGTCCCCAGGTAGTTGTCGATAAGAAGGCCGATGAGTAAACCCATCCGAACTCCTACTGAGTCTGATGTGACAATCTCCATACAGTCCGGTCCGTTCGTCCAAGACTATCGCATATCGGGCCTAGGGGGGCGGCAAGCGTCAGTCCCCTAATAGCGGTATAAGTCGTGTCGGAGTGAAGCCCATTACACCCTGAGAAACTACTGGAACCTACCAGCAAATCTCGCTTGCCCTGGCCAGGGACTTTGCGTAATGGCTCTCTGACACAGCACGATATCTACTCCCAATACCGGGAGGGACGAATCCTGTCTAACCGCCACTGCCTCCAAGTGCTCGGGACTGCACCCAACTGCTACCTGTTTGCACGACTCCATTGAGCCGTGGTAGGGTAGCAATCTAAGAACAGTGGGACACACTCGAGGCGAAGTAGCAGTGTCAAGTCTGCGGACTACGCTGTACTCATGTCACCTGGGAACTGTTCACTGACGACTGGTATCAAACCAACCAACAGTTCCCTGTGAGTCCTGTCCGGTGTACCCGTAACCTAACGAGCACCTGCATACTATCTCCAGTACGACGTACTGACGGCTGTGGGACAGACCATCTCCCCAACTGGGATGAGAAGCGTACACACCAGTCTACTCCGGAGTATCGATGCTCTGTCTCGATAATCCAACGACCAGGGACCTGAATAAGGATGTGCTTGTAGACTACCCAGCCCCCACTAGTGTGACTGCCATCACAACGCTGGTAGACAAGCAAGATCCTAAGAGCTCTATCAATACGTACACTCACATATTAAGATAGAAAAACCAAGTAGCATACTACCATGTTTAGCAAGACTGTTATATACATGTGAATATCCCAAGCTTCCATTAAGTAATATACAAGCTAGTATGATACAGTAATGGCCTTCTAGGGCATAAACACTAACAATCTCCCACTTGCACTAGGGCCATGTACTGGCATATCGTAGACCAATGATCTCGAGCAACCTCTCGAACTGAATCTGAGGAAGGGCCTTCGTGAATGGATCAGCAATGTTCTCTTCTGAAGCAACTCTCCGAACCTCGATCTCCTGACGATCAATGATCTCCCTGATCAGGTGATACCGCCTCAAGATGTGTCTGGACTTCTGATGGGACCTTGGTTCCTTTGCTAAAGCTATAGCTCCGTTGTTGTCGCAATACAGAGGTATTGGATCAACTATGGTAGGAACAACCTGAAGTTCTGTTAGGAACTTCTTCATCCAGACTGCTTCTTTAGCGGCATCGCAAGCAGCTATATACTCCGCTTCCATCGTCGAGTCAGCAACGGTGTCCTGCTTGGAGCTCCTCCAGCACACCGCCCCTCCATTGAGGGTAAAGACATAACCCGACATGGACTTGGAATCGTCCTTATCACTCTGGAAGCCGGAATCAGCAAAGGCCTCCAACCTGAGGTCTTTAGCGCCGTAAACCAAGAACATCTCCTTAGTCCTCCTCAGGTACTTGAGAATGTTCTTTACTGCTATCCAGTGTTTCTCCCCTGGGTCTGACTGATACCGGCTTACCACGCTCAGTGCGTAAGCTACATCTGGTCTGGTACACAACATCGCATACATTATAGAGCCTACCGCAGAAGCGTAGGGTATAATAGACATGCGTTCCCTTTCCAAATCAGTCTTGGGAGACATCTCTTTGGAGAGGGTGATTCCGTGACAAGCCGGTAGATTACCGCGCTTAGAATCTTCCATACTGAATCTTTTCAGTACAGTGTCGATATACCTGGACTGCGAAAGTCCCAACATCCTCTTGGATCTATCACGATAGATCCGGATCCCCAGAATGTAAGAGGCATCACCCAGGTCTTTCATGGAGAACCTGTGTGACAAGAATCCTTTGACAGATTGTAGCATAGGAATGTCATTTCCTATCAATAGAATGTCATCCACGTACAAGACGAGGAATGCGACACTTCTGGCCACAACTTTACTATATATGCATGGTTCATCTGGATTTTTGATAAAGTCATATTCTTTGACTGTCTCATCAAAACAGATGTTCCAACTCCGCGATGCCTGCTTTAGTCCATAAATAGACTTAAGCAGCTTGCATACTTTCCCGCTGCTCCCACTCTGATTGAAACCCTCTGGCTGATCCATATAGACGCTCTCTTCTAAATTTCCATTCAGAAAAGCCGTCTTTACGTCCATCTGCCAGATTTCATAATCATGGAAGGCAGCAATAGCAAGAAGGACCCGAATGGATTTGAGCATAGCCACTGGAGAAAAAGTTTCGTCATAGTCCAAACCAGGTCTTTGACGAAAACCCTTTGCAACAAGTCTAGCCTTATAGGTTTCCACCTGTCCATCTACACCAATCTTTTTCTTGAAGATCCATTTGCATCCTATGGGTTTTACCCCATCTGGAGCAAAGTCCAAAGTCCATACTTTGTTGGTGTACATGGACTCCATTTCGGTCCGCATTGCATCTAGCCATCGTACCGAGTCGCCGCTCTGGATGGCCTGCTGGAAGTCAGTAGGTTCATCATCATCTATGATGCAATCCTCTCTATCCCCGTCTATGAGAAAACCGTAGTATCTCTCAGGCGGATGAGACGGCCTACTACTCCTGCGGAGGGGTGCGGGAATGATCTGTTCTTCTTGAACCTCTGGTTCTACCAAACTTTCAGTAGCAGTTTGTGGTTCTGGAATTTCTTCCAGTTCTATTTCGCTCCCACTTATTTCCTTTTCTAAAAACTGATTTTCCAGAAAATGGGCATTACGAGAAACAAAAACCTTTTGTTCCTCTGCGTAATAGAAATAATATCCCTTGGAGTTCTTTGGATATCCCACAAACATACATTTTACTGATCGTGCCTCGAGCTTGTCCACATGCTGCTTTTTAACAAAAGCTGGACATCCCCAAATCTTCATATGTTGAAGATGGGGTTTCTTCCCAGTCCACATCTGATATGGAGTGGTAGGCACAGTCTTGGTAGGAGCCCTGTTCAGAAGATATGCCGCTGATTCTAGCGCATATCCCCAGAAAGATCGCGGTAACTCAGCATTACTCATCATGGATCGTACCATATCCAATAGGGTTCGATTCCGTCTCTCCGATACACCGTTATGCTGTGGAGTGTATGGAGGAGTAAGCTGAGAGAGAATTCCTTTCTCTTTTAGGTAACCTAGGAACTCGGCACTTAAGTATTCTCCACCTCGATCAGATCTAAGTGTCTTAATACTTTTGCCGGTTTGGTTTTCTACTTCATTCTTATACTCTTGGAATTTCTCAAAAGCCTCGGATTTATGTTTCATCAGATAAATGAATCCGTATCTTGAGTAATCATCCGTGAAAGTAATGAAATAGGAAAAACCACCTCTCGCATGTGTAGACATTGGACCACATACATCACTGTGTATGAGTCCTAAGAGCTCGCTCGCTCTTACTCCTTGTCCAGTAAATGGAGTCTTTGTCATCTTTCCTTTGAGACAAGATTGACAAGTGTCATAGGATTGATATTCGAACGTGTCTAAATATCCTTCTCTATGCAACTTAGTTAACCTTCTTTCATTGATGTGACCCAGTCTACAATGCCATAAGAAAGCTTTATTTAAATCTGGAGACTTTCTTTTTAGTGTGTTCTGGACATTGAAAATTTGGAGTTGGTTTAACACATATATGCCGTTATTTAGAGTACCGGACCCAATCAAACCATGATTAAGGTGGATGTTGACAACATCTCTTACAAACGTGAAATCATAACCTTTATTTGATAACAAGGAAACTGATATGATATTACACGTTAAGCTGGGTACAAAATAACAGTTATGCAAAACCAAAATATGTCCACTCGTCAATCCTAGGTGATAATCCCCGACGGACGCAGCTCCCACGCTAGCTCCGTTAGCAACCCTGAGGATCATATCACCTTCCTTCAGCACTCTACGGTTTCTCAGTGCCTGCAATGAATTGCAAATATGAGATCCTGATCCGGTATCCAATACCCAGGAAGTAGAGTTGATCGACAGACAATTCTCAATTACAAACACACCTGAAGTCGAAGCCACAGCTTGCTTCGGTTCCTGGTTCTTGGCGTTCCACGCCTTGCAATCCTTCTTCCAGTGCCCTTTCCTGTGACAATGGAAGCACTCATCCTGACCAACTATCGGTACTGCAGTCTTTTTCTTTCCCTTCCCTCTCACCTTACTAACACCTCCTCTAGGTTTGGGTGCGGCCTTCTTCTTCCTTCCTTTGGCCCTAGCCTTGGACCCTGAAGAGGATGAACCGCCAACAAACATAGCGGGTGTTTCCCTTACCTTCTGTAAGGTGCCCTCTGCACTCCTTAACATGTTCAGGAGTTCCGCAAGTTCAACTTCTTTTCCTTGAAGGTTGAAGTTGAGGATAAACTGGGCGTAGGTGGGAGGAAGGGACTGGAGAATAAGGTCTGTATAGAGCTCATTATCCAAAGTCGTCCCAAGGTCTGCGAGCTCCTCAATATAGCCGATCATCTGTAGGACATGTTCACCTACCGATGACCCGACAGCCAACCTCGCTCGAAATAATTTCTTCGAGGTCTCGTATCTTGCAATACGAGATTGCTCTCCATAAAGTTCCTTTGTATGGAGAAATATGCCATCTAGGGACATATCCTCGTGCCTCCTCTGATGTTCATTGTTCATCGAGGCAAGCACGATGCACTTGGCTCTCGCGCAATCTAAATCCCAGGTTTTGCGGATTTCCTTATCCGCATTGCTGGATTTGGGACCAGGGACAGCAGGTGCCGTAGCGGTGAGGACGTACCCCAATTTGTCATAGGTCAAGGCCATCTTGACATTCCGCAGCCAATCTTTATAGTTTGGCCCCGTCAGTATATTCTTTTCTAAAAGTAACTTAAGTCCAGTCATTATCAGGGTCGCTGCAATTAGGAGAGAGAGAAGAAAACACTTTAGCACGATGCTCTTGCAAGTTTAGAGTGGTTTTTAGTTTATCTAAACTGGATGGCTCCCACTGTTTCTCGAATCCTTCCTCAAACCATAAAAGAAGAATCAGCCAGGACTATTCTCACCGTACAATACTTGCTTAACCGTTCAGCCAGGCCGGTGTCGATACTTCGAGGGAGGTTTTCCAACGCTTTCGCGAAGTTCCTTAATTAAATAACCTCTTTTCTCTGGGGGCGTAACCCCGCTGACACTTTTCTGGACACCTACTAGGTTTATAGCATTGATCGTTAAGTGACGAATATCCTGATAAGTAGCATATACTCACAGTAGGATCGGGATCCAAATATCATCGTCTGATAATGTTGTAGGAATGCTACCAACATTCATCAAACTCAAAATGGTATGCATCTCTTTGCAAATTTCAGTTTCTTTTGAAATTCCCGATATAAGTTTTTGCCCCATGCTCTTATGACCTTGGCTTTGGTCAAAATGTCATAAGTCACATGTCAAGTTCTACCCGTCATTATCTTGTCAATTTGAACCCATTCGTATATACCCCTGACTTTGGTCAAATGGTAATACGACTGTCCCAAACCGACTCATCTATCTTATGCAACAAATGAAAACCCAGCAGCTACCAAACACTATGCCTTGACTTTGGCCAAAATGCATAGCTTGAATACTACTGAATACCCAAATGAAATGACGGAGGGCTACGAATGGTTTTGATGAAACCGTGAACGTAGTGAACTTGATATAACCGAAGGAATCTGATAGCTTTTAAAAGGAGTGGTTAAAGCTCCGCATTTAAAAATATCTGTTTTAAAATTAACCGAATGGTTTCTTTTAAATTGTTCCAACGATTTAAACTTTGGTTTGTTTTACTTTGCATTATAGATAATGCGTCCCATCATTAACCTATCATTGCAGAAAACAACGAAAATACAACGTCCTCTTATGCCATCCGCATTCGCCACTGGGTCCCGTCATCACCCGTTAGGTTACTTAACTAACGACAGAGCGGGGGCTGGGCTAGCGCGGGTGTAAAACATAAATGACGTCTAAATAGCTATCATAAATATAGATATTTTACATTCGTCTGACGCAATGATATTCATTCCAGAACACAGATAAACAATATTGGATTTGCAAGCAATCTGTATTTCTTTCGAGCCTGCAAGAAAAGACAGATTACACAGTTGTGATGAATAGCCGTTACCCCACCCTCGACCCCTACGGGTACGGCAAACTACCCGCCCGGCAGTCTGTGTACCCCACCTTGGGTCAGTCCTAGGAGCAAAAACAGTAAAATGAAATAATACAACGGTGGCTACGACCGCAACCTGGAAGTGCCCCGCAAAAATAATATTACAACAAATTACATTTACAACAAATGAATTAATCAATAACCCATTGCAAACCCCGGCTATACACCACAACAGTCCAATACAGTTTATATGCACAAACAGATATAACCATTTCAGAAATGTGCAACCCCCTGCCAACCGACATACTAGCAGTTAGGGGAGGTTTACGAACACATTAAACAATCACAGATATAATCCATATGCAAATACTGTACAATTTCGATCGAATAAACAACATCAATATTGCTCCAAAATCTGCTCTGTTAAACAGTAACCTGAGCAATAATTAAATATTCCAGAGAACCCCAAACACCAGAAGGGACCCACCCAAAAAGAACGAGTTCCTGACTCGTCAACTCGGCCGCGGTTGCGCGGCGGATCGGTGCGATCCGCCGCGCTTCCGCGGCACTGTAGACGAATCAGAAGCCCAAATTTTTTGGGTGTTCTCCTGTACTCTTTTCTAGCTTTCTGAGCTTACCTGAAAAATTTTAAGACTTCATTTTAAGTTCGACAGAAACTGAACAGAATTAGGGTTTTCCGGCTTTGTTTTTCCGTTCGAAATTCGTACAAATTTGCAATTAAGTTATTTAGTGTTTAGCGAGGCTCTGATACCACTGTAAGTCGATGTAGTACACCCCAGTACTTGTGGGGAGGCGGAATTTTCAAAAACGATCAAGTTTAAAGAACGAACATCGACTAACCGCTTAAATCGAAGCTAAACAACTAATAACCAAACACAATGATTTTCTTATCACTTGTGATTAGGGATTATACCTATCGATACTAGTCCTTCGTCTTTACGATCTCCTTGTTCTCCTCGGCCTTCTCTAGGTAGTAGACGATCCACCCGAGAGCAAAACTCCAAGCTAAACCTCTCACTTGAGGTAACTAATCAACTTTGATTGCTAATCAAAGATGAAAGGATGATAAAGAGTGATGGTTATGGATTGTTTAGTCTAACTAATCCTTTGATCTCAACTCATGAGGTGTAAGGATTAGGGTTTGAAGATGAGAGCTTGAGGAGAGAGAATGTGAATGAGATAATGAGAGAAGAGAGAGAGTGTATCATAATATATCATGAAGCATTTCTTTTTAAGAAAAATGAATAAAGGAAATGAATAAGCATGCTTCATGAAATATCTAGTGGTGATTCATTAGCATGAGTCATTAAGCAATAAATGTGCATTAATGAAATGAATGAATCACCACCATGACTCACTTTCTTATCCAAAAGAAACCTCCTTAGTCACATCTTCTAGAAGCTTCTCGTACAATTACGAGAACGCCCCCCGATCCGTAAAAATACGGAAAAACTTTAGACTGTAAAAATCCAATAACCGGATACCAGTAACTGGCTTAAACCAAAGCCGACTGGTAAAAACTGTCCGAAAGTCATACGTGCGTAAACGCACGTATGCGTCCGAACCCTTTGTCGCAAAACCATGCAACCTCTATATCGTTTCGCCTGGAGTAGGAAACTCTCTGTGTGGGACTCTAGAGACTCGACTACTACGCTGGCAGTGGGTTTAACCACAGACCGTAAGCGGCACTAGCTGTACGTAACGGTCCCCAGGTAGTTGTCGATAAGAAGGCCGATGAGTAAACCCATCCGAACTCCTACTGAGTCTGATGTGACAATCTCCATACAGTCCGGTCCGTTCGTCCAAGACTATCGCATATCGGGCCTAGGGGGGCGGCAAGCGTCAGTCCCCTAATAGCGGTATAAGTCGTGTCGGAGTGAAGCCCATTACACCCTGAGAAACTACTGGAACCTACCAGCAAATCTCGCTTGCCCTGGCCAGGGACTTTGCGTAATGGCTCTCTGACACAGCACGATATCTACTCCCAATACCGGGAGGGACGAATCCTGTCTAACCGCCACTGCCTCCAAGTGCTCGGGACTGCACCCAACTGCTACCTGTTTGCACGACTCCATTGAGCCGTGGTAGGGTAGCAATCTAAGAACAGTGGGACACACTCGAGGCGAAGTAGCAGTGTCAAGTCTGCGGACTACGCTGTACTCATGTCACCTGGGAACTGTTCACTGACGACTGGTATCAAACCAACCAACAGTTCCCTGTGAGTCCTGTCCGGTGTACCCGTAACCTAACGAGCACCTGCATACTATCTCCAGTACGACGTACTGACGGCTGTGGGACAGACCATCTCCCCAACTGGGATGAGAAGCGTACACACCAGTCTACTCCGGAGTATCGATGCTCTGTCTCGATAATCCAACGACCAGGGACCTGAATAAGGATGTGCTTGTAGACTACCCAGCCCCCACTAGTGTGACTGCCATCACAACGCTGGTAGACAAGCAAGATCCTAAGAGCTCTATCAATACGTACACTCACATATTAAGATAGAAAAACCAAGTAGCATACTACCATGTTTAGCAAGACTGTTATATACATGTGAATATCCCAAGCTTCCATTAAGTAATATACAAGCTAGTATGATACAGTAATGGCCTTCTAGGGCATAAACACTAACACTCTAGAGCCCGGATTCCTTTTGGACAGCGGAGACGACTTCGTTGCGGAGCTATGGAGGTGGAGCACCGGATCTACAAAGGTTGTATTTCCGATATCCCATTAGTTAAGTTGTTAACTAGATTGTTTTTCGCCTAGATTTCTAGCCAACGGTCCGTATTAGGGTTTCTCGGCACCTAGATTTTTTGAAATTGGCATGGTTGATGCCTTGTGAGACCTCATTAGGGTGCCTAGGAACCCTACAGTGGTATCAGAGCCTAGCTAGAGCCTTAGGCGAAGTCTAGATGCAATTTGAAGTCCGATCGAACCAAAACCCGAACCCGGATCATGCTCTCTGGACAATTTCTAAAATCTGGTCTTTTTCAAATTTAAAAATATGAAGAGAACACATCACAAACATCTAAGAGTTACTGTGAAATTCGTGGGCCCAATTCCACTATTCCACCGCGGTTCCGCGGCATGAGCAAGGCTCATGCGGGGGATCCGCGGCAGTACGGCCACATTATTTAAAGTTGTTTGCACAGTAATTCTTAGTTTCCAGTGGTGATTTTTCTGGGAATTTTTAAATTTTATTCAACAGTTGTATTTTCTGGGATTGTTTTGGGAGTTCTTATATTTGATCGGATTATCAAACTGTGTCTATGTGCTTTCCGGATAAATTTTAGAAAATGTTAAAAAGTTCGACCGGATATAAATACCCACTTTTTCCCCTGTCGGGAAATTTCCAAGTGTTGGATTTTTCCGTAGTTTAACGACGTTCTAAGTAGTGCAAGTAACGCGATGGACCCTCTAGAAGACAACAAACCTTAACTCGATTATGTGACTGTCTTGAACTGCCCTTTGAACCTTCGGGTTTGGGACAGTACGGCGTGCCACATGTGAGGCGTTGGCTTGACCCTTCTACGGCTGGACCGTTGGTACTGAGGCACGAACGGAATGTTGTTAGACTTATTTCATGTGTTCAGCTGTATCGCGAAAACTTGGGTGTTTGACTGTTCGATCGAAAAGTTTATCATTTTCTGTTTATCTGGAATGGGATACAATAATTGGAATTCACAAAAGTTATGAGATAACTGAATGAATGTTATAAACGTAGCAGTTTAGTCTCACTTGATCGGTTGCCACGGAATTTTGATGTGATCAAAATTCCGTCGCAATCACGTAGCGTACGCGGATACTCGCCGGTTAAACTTAATAGACAGCCTCACTCCATAGCCCCGACCAAGTGACTGTAGGAGAACCCCGTCGCCGAAAGCATCCGTTCGGGTGCTCGCGGTAGCGGTGTTCCGCCTTGGTGCACTTCGTCGACGGCGTCGGGGGTGCGGCCGTCTACTGAAGTTTGCGACGAGCATTCGATCAGGATGTCGGGAATCTTGTTGAATTACCCGACTTGATATTGAAAAGAGTTTTCGATAATGAGACTAAAATGCGGGGTTTATAATTGTTAGGCATGCGATGTCTAAGTAATTCATTTGGTCAGGCATGCGATGTCTGAGGTGGTTGCGGATTCCAACTGTTGTAGTTTTACACTTTCTTTTCTGTGACCGTAAGTGTAATATGTGATATCGCCGGTTTCGTTGCTATATGTCAACGACAATTGGGATAGACATATTTACTTACGTTGATGACATGTGATGTTATGTGTTGCTGGATATGTTATATTGGATCGTCGTGTTTTTGAATAGCCGGGGGTTTTTATGTGAGATGAATGTTTTTCATTTTCATTCATGTAAAAACTTGTATGTAATATTCTTTTATTGGGGCGCTTCCAGGTTGCGGAAGTTGTCACCGTTTGTATATTATTTACTTTTCCGCACTAGGATAGACCCAAGGAGGAGGGCACAAGTAACCGGGTTCTGGAGTCCAGTGGGAGACCAACTCGAGGTGTCGAGTCCGGGTCTCCTAACTCCAGAATTGGTAGGGTTGCTTGCCGCTCTCGTAGGGGTCTAGGGGTGTGGGTTTGGCTATTCATCGCGACCGTGGAATCCGTGTTTTATACTGGCTCGTATTGAAAACACGGACGTCCTAGTATATCCAATATTTCATATGTTTCTTCTGCTGTGATTTATCTGTGATGAGATCATGTGATGTTCTGTGATAGATACAGTATATAGTATATATGATATATTATATAGGCGTTACTTATGTTTTACACCCGCGCTAGCCCTGCCCCGCTCTGCCGTTAGTCACCTAACCTAACGGTGCACGAGGGGACATCGAGGCGAATGCGGATGGCATAAGTGTACGTCGTATTTATCTGTGATGTTTAGGTACTTAAATGATGGGACTTCATTAATGAGATTAATGAAATAAAAGAAACCTAAGATGTTGTAGAATCGAATTTCAAAATAAAACAGGTAGCTACAGTTCTTGCTTTGCACAGAGGTATATATGATATATCCTGCACCTTATTCGATAAGGAAAGGACCGAGATCCCTTCACCGAGAGTGACTCCTTTAGCAATAACTGGCAGATGCTACACACTCGGTTTGTCTTTTGATTGCTTTTAAGAGTTTTTGCTTTGTACAGTGATATATATGATATATCCCGCACCTCATTCGACGAGGAAAGGACCGACGATCCCTTCACCGGGAGTGACTCCTTTAGCAAAACTAGAAAAGCCTCAAAAGCACTCCATTTTAAAAATCATTTGATTCTACAACGATATCAAGTTCATTATGCAATAGGTTTTCAGAAAAACCTGTCGTAGCCCTCCGTCATTTCAGATAAGTCCTATTTAGTATTCGTGCTACGTTTGTTGACCTCCGTCAAGGTGTAGTGTGCGGTAGCTAACTAGTATTTATCTGTTTATGCATATGATGCATATTGAGTTAGGGTAGTCGTGCGGCCTTGTTGACCTCCGTCAAGGGTCGTGCGGGTGGGTTTAATTCGATCAAGAAATGACGGGTTGAACTTGACTAGTAGCCTATGGTTTGTTGACCTCCGTCAAGGTCATAGGGTGCTAGGGGCAAAATATTATCGGGAATTTCAAGTGTTGAAATTTGCAATGAGATTGCATACCTTCTATGAGATAGTTGGATCCCGATACCCGCTGCGAGTAAGAGTTACTCCTGGGAGAGTTTTACACATTACAATTAGCCGATCAAGTAGGTGTCTAGAAAGGTGTCAACGGGGTTACGCCTCTGGGAAAACGAGGTTTACATTAATTAGGTTCGTGCGAAAGCACGGGGGACCTCCCTCAAAGTACCGACACTGGCCTGGCTGAAAGATTGGCGAACTTGTAGTGTGTAATTAATCCCGGCTAGTCTTTCCTTTTAGTGTTTGAAGGAAGATTTGATAAAAAGCAGTGGGAGCCATCCTGATTAGATAAAATAAAAACCAATCTATTCTTGCAAGAGCGCACGCTGAGTGTTTTCTTCTCTCTCTCTCCAGGTAGCGACCATATCACGCCTTAATCAAAATAATAATACGGATAATTGACCGAACCCGCTTGTTATACTGAGCTGGGGAACGTTGGTCCCGCTCCAACTTATAATTGTTATAAGACAGAGCAGGAAATTGGGGAATACCAGATTTCCCGTGCCGCCCAAATGAGGAGAGTGCATGATGATGCATCATCTTCGGGTGTGTTCATTATATAGAACTGTTTCTCAGTGTCCCTTACATCCTCAGTATGTGATACCAGATCAGGATCCCAGATATGTAATCTGTTACATAGGGCTACAGAAAGGTAGAGAACTGAGAACGGGTGATAAGTTTCATGAGGCAGAAAACGGGGCAAGAGTTGCAGCCAAGTCTGTTGGTCACTGTCACCCTGTATTCCAAATTCATTGATTCTGAACGAATGTTGTTAGATACCGAACCTGATATACAAAATCATATCAGTCTCTTTATTAGTAAAGAAATGATAAAATTTTGTATTGTTGGATAATGTTTTGAACATTTCCTATATCAAAAGTTGATCGGTTCAGGCACGTTATCTAAAAGCGTTGATGTTCTAAATCAAATTACAGTTCTTTAGTATACGGAACACACACAAGAGGAAGAGTTCAGAACTGAACGAATCCTTCTTGAGGTATTGTAGACTAGATCATATCAATGCGACCCGACTAGCTGCAGTTACATGTAGATGCATATTTAAATCAGTTTGAATCTACATCTTGTGAAACTCGCCAGTCATGTCACAAAGATAAGATGACCATAGCTCCGTTTACTGGAAACAGAGAAAGAGTTAGTGAACTCTTGGGATGATACATGTTGATGTATGTAGGTCCCCTGTCTACACATGCCTGGACTGATTCTTTATACTTCATTACATTCTCTGATAATCTCTCAAGATTCAGATATATGTTCCTGTTGAAACACAAGTCAGAACCTTTTGAGATATTCACAGAATATAAGTTAGAAGTAGAGAACCAAAATACGGGTATAAGTATTATGTCCTTTGATGTGATCAAGGAGGAGAATACTTGAGCACGGAAATCCTGGACTATTCTAAAGGAGAATGAGATTCTCTCTCAGTATTACTCCTCCGTATACGCCATAGCACGATGGTATATCGGGGCGGAGCAATTGTACTCTATATGATAAGGTGTGCTCTATGATGAGTACTACTGAGTTACCTGTTTCCTTTTTGGGGGTTATGCACTTGAGAAGCTGCATACCTATTGAATTGGGTTCTAATCAAATCAAATGCCTACCACTCCATATGAGATATGGTATAGGAAGAGCCCATGTCTTAAGTCAGTTAAGATTTGGGGTTGTCCGGCCTATGTCTAAAAGCAAAATCTGGACAAGCTCGAGGCAAAGTCTGTTATGTAGAACTGGAAAGGTTCCAGCTATACAAACTACAGCTGATGATTTGGTAAAACCAAAGGATTCAGTAGATACCAACGAACCTCAGCCTCTCCGCCGATCTAGTAGGGTTCCTCACCCACCTGAGAGATACTTCGGTTTCTCTATGACAGTGGGAGCGAGGATTACATCATGAGATGATGACCCAACTAGCTTCGAGCTGGCCATCAGGAGTAAGACTCTGTAAGAATGGCTGGATGCTTAGTGATCTGAGATGGAATCCTTATACACCAGCAAAGTATGGACTTTAGCTGCTATATCTGAAGGGTTAAATCCCCATCAGGAGCAAGTATATCTTGAGAAGATTACTTGGTGTAGATGGAAAAGTTGAGACTTTCAAAGCTAGACGTGTTGAAGGTTTTCGTCATCGACCAGGCGTGGATAATGATAAAACCTTTTCCAGTACCTATGCTTAAGTCCATCCAGATACTACTTGCCACGGCTTCATACCATGACTACGATATCTGGTGGTTGGGTGTCATGACTGCTTTTCTAAATGATGTTTTAGAAGAGTGCGTCTATAAGTACACAGCCAGAAGGCTTCGTAGACAGTTGGAGCAGCGGAAACGTGTGCAAGATACTTTATAGGATTAAAGCAGGCATCACGGAGTTGGAACGTCTGTTTTGATGGATAAGTCAAAGAGTTTGACGTCATCAAAATGGTAGATGAACCTTGTATAAACAAAAAGGTAGTAGGGAGTATGGTGGTGATCCTCGTAGAGTACGTGGATGACATACTCTTGATAAGGAAGGAGTTTCCTATGCTACGCTCGATCAATCTCCGCTTATCACAATGATTCTCCACATAGGATCAAAATGATACCTCCTAAATCCTGGGTTTTTGGATCTATGAGATAGATCTAATTGGATGTTAGGATTCTCACTAGTTGTAGTGAGATGGTATCAATCGATCCTGGGGAGAATCACTGGAAGGGTTCCAGGGTGATAAAGACGACTGAATGTCAATCGCAGGCATTGTCTTTACCCTCAGTAAAGGGACGGTATGTTGGAATAGTTCTAAGCTAGATACCGTGGCATACTAGACGATAAAGGCAGGATACATCGCTACTTAAGATGCTACAAAAGAGGCAGTCTGGATGTATACATGTTCATAAGATGAACTTTGTTCCTCCCATTGTGTGACAATGGAGTTGTGGCTTTTGCCAAGGAACGTCCGTCCCATCAGTGATCCAGACATATTCTAAGGCAGTATCACCTGATCATGGAGATGGTTGATCTCCAAGGAGATCGAGGCAAGGAGAGTAGACTCAGAGGACAACACGGCGGATCCACTCACGAAGGCCTATTCCCAGAGAGAGACTTTTATGGGATGGTTGAGTATGAGATACTACAACCACTGCTATAGATGGCCCTAGTGCAAGTGGGAGATTGTTAGTTATATGTATGCCCTAGAGGCCATTACTGTACATAGGATGTATATTGTAGTGGATGCTGGGACGTATATAGGAAGGACTTTCTTGCTCGACATGATAGTATGCTATCTGGTTGCTCTTTACCTTAACGTGTACACTATTTGTCTCTCTGTTACATGTTGGTAAAGCCCTTAGGATGTGTGCTTGACTACCTGGACTATGATGCAGATCATACTAGTGGGGACATGGTAGTCCATAAGTACATCCTTCAAAGTCCCTAGTCATGGGTGTGTCGAGGCGGGGCATCGATATACCAGAGTAGACTAGCGTATACCTTCTCGACCCATACAGATGGGCGATGGATGATCCCATATCCATTGGTGTTTGACATCGGAGATGATATACGGGTGCTCAGTAGAGACTGGGTACACTGGACGGACTCGCCGAGAACTCCCAGATGGTATTATACCTCACGTCAGATGACAGTTCTCTGGTGACACTGGTACAGAGTAGTCTGTTGACCCGAGATCGTCATAGAGTCTTGTGTGGTTCCCACTGTGCTTTGATTTCCATCTTACCACGTCCAAGAGGGCGTGCAAAATGGTGGTTTTTGGGTACAGTCCCGAGTCACATGGAGGCAATGAGCGATAGGAGGGGATTCGTCTCTCCCGGTATAGGGAGTTGATGTTGCGCTGTGTTCGATTGGCTATAACAGGAAATCCCTGGCCAGGGTTGCTGAGATTTACTGGTAAGTGTTACCAGTAGTTTCTCGAATTGTTATAGACCTCATATCGACACGACTTATCGAGCTATTGGGGTCTGACGTTTACCACCCCTAGGCGAGATATGCGACATATCAGACGATCAGACCGGACTGTACGGTAGTGTTACTGGTCGGATTCGCAGGAGTGTGAGCGGGCTTGCTCGTCGATCTTCTGATCGCTCAATAACCGGGTGGCCGTTACGTTTAGCAGACCGCTTGCGGCTTGTGGGTGTTTGATATGATCATCACCTGCTGCCGGCGTATTGACGAGTCTTTAGAGTCCTACACAGAAGTTTCCTGGCTCAAGCGAAACGAAATAGGAGCGCATATGAGATATGTGCGGGACCGAGAATAATACGAGTATGTGATACTGTATTCGATTCTCGCGATGTGACATTGATCGGTTATATGTGATATAGCCGGGTTATCGGATCAAGTGTTGATTCGACAAGTTGTTACTAATGATACTAGCCGGTTATATGCGATATGACCGGATCGTTAAATCAAGTGTTGATTTAATGATTTAATGTATAATTATATATTTGATATATTACTTTGCATTAACTAGTATCGGTTCACTTTATAATGGATTTTCTCACTCGGATGTGCGCATTACATATGCGATATGATTTTGTGCACTAGATTGTATCATGTTTGATGATACATGCATTTTGGTTAAATGTAAAGAATTAAACCATGTTTTAAGTGGATAATTAGGGTTTTGATTTCCTTATTCATTTATTAATCTTTTTCTTTTTGGAAAAAGGAAAAAGGAAATGAGAAAATGGTTGCTATTTTGTTTGTATTCTTTGAAGCTTCATGAACTTTGACCATAGCAACCATTTTGTCTTCTTATACAAACCCTAACCATTCATCTAACTTGAGTTAACTCTCTACAATTAACCATGGTCTTGTTATGATAAGGTTTGATTATTCATTTCATTTTTAATTAACTTATCATAACTATTATCTTCTTCTTCCTCATTTTTCTTCAAGTGAAGAAAGCAAGGTCATCAATGGTGATTGATGATAAAGAGTGAGAAATCCAATTCTAAAGTCTACCCACTTCCTATTTCTTCATCCTCTACCTCTTGCCAAGTAGTAGAGTGTGTTTCCTTCACAAGTTTTTAGGGCTTGGTGAAGGTGGAGCTTGATTTAGCGATGCCTCGACGTAGATCATCTTCGGCATGGACATCGACGACCTAGCTCCCTTTTTCTCCGACGAAGCCGACTCTAGAGCCCGGATTCCTTTTGGACAGCGGAGACGACTTCGTTGCGGAGCTATGGAGGTGGAGCACCGGATCTACAAAGGTTGTATTTCCGATATCCCATTAGTTAAGTTGTTAACTAGATTGTTTTTCGCCTAGATTTCTAACCAACGGTCCGTATTAGCGTTTCTCGGCACCTAGATTTTTTGAAATTGGCATGGTTGATGCCTTGTGAGACCTCATTAGGGTGCCTAGGAACCCTACAGAGGAAACTCATCCGAACTCCTACTGAGCCTGATGTGACAATCTCCGTACAGTCCGGTCTGTTCGTCTAAGACTATCGCATATCGAGCCTAGGGGGCGGCAATCGTTAGTCCCCTAATAGCGGTATAAGTCATGTCGGAGTGAAGCCCATTACACCCTGAGAAACTATTGGAACCTACCAGTAAATCTGTAAGTCCATATTGCGACCCCCGGTGCTTACGGGGAGGCGGAAACGGTATAAAAAACAAATTTTTATCGCAAGAGGCAACATGGACTAAACAAGGTCGGGATCGTGTCTAAACTAAACTAGCAAATACGCTAAAGGGAGTTAGCTACTCGGATGAAGGTTATACCTAAACTTGAACTCCTTCTTCTTGAAATCTTGTAGAGGTTGATGGTTCTCTTTTCGTCGCCTTCTTCCGTCGAAGATGGATCCACCTCGAAGGTTCGACCTTTGGGCTCTTCCTCGATCTTTGAGTGAACTAGGGTTTCCGGCTTGCTAAACCTTTGGCCTAGAATGAGTAGAGAGTGACTAGGGTTTGCTTTTCTTTTTAAAGAGAAGGATTCTCAACACATGAGATGGTTTCTCTTTGCTAGAGGAAGAAGAAGATGAAGAGAGGAGAGAGAAGCTAAATGGGATAATGAGCAATCTTTTCTTTCTTGCAACCATAATGCCAAAAGAAAAGAATTATCTAATAATAATAATTGAAAATGAGAATAGTTGATGGTAATTTGGAATGACCACTACCATGCTTCATTTAATGAAATGTAAGCATAAATCAAGGAGGACTTTTTAAAGCATGATGGTGGTCAACATTCAACCATGGTCAACAAGTCAACCATGGTCAACAAGTCAACAAAATCAACCATAACAAAATTCTCATTTAATTACTATTATTAATAGATAATTCATAAATCCATTAGGGTTTGGAAAAAGATAACTGTCAACTGTGCATACGCACCCGTTCCGAAACCCTAATGAAATACCTCATCCTCCGCCTCAAGCAACTGTGCATACACACCTGCATTCTCGTTCCGAGGAACAAGAACACCAAGATATAAAAGCAACCCTCAAAACATATACCGGTATCTGGCTCAAACCAGAGCCTGCCAGTATAATCCGTCCGGACTCCAAACGTGCACAAGTGCGCGGATGAGAACGAACCCTGTCGCAAAACCATGCGACCTCTACTCTGTTTTGCCCAGAGGCGAATACCCTCTGTGTGGGACTCTAAAGACTCGACACTACGCTGGCAGTGGGTTTAACCACAGACCGCAAGCGGCACTAGCTGTGCGTAACGGTCCCCAGGTAGATGCCGACAAGAAGGCTGACGAGGTGAAACCCCATCTGAACTCCTACTGAGTCTGAATGTGACATTCTCCGTACAGTCCGGTCTGTTCGTCTGATACATCGCATGTCGGGCCTAGGGGGCGGTAAAACGTCAGTCCCCCAATAGCGGTACAAGTCGTGTCGGAGTGAAGCCCAAAACACCCTGAGATAACACTGGAAACCTACCAGTATATCTCGCTTGCCCTGGCCAGGGACTACTCGTGTAATGGCTCTCCTAGACACAGCGCGATGTCAACCCCCAATACCGGGAGAGACGAATCCTGTCTAACCGTCACTGCCTCCAAGTGCTTCGGGACTGCACCCAACCACCACCTGTTTGCACGACTCCTTTGAGCCGTGGTAGGGTAGTGATCAAAGTGCAGTGGGAACACACTCGAGGCGAAGTGCCAGTATCAAGTCAGCGGACTAAGCTGTACTCATGTCACCTGGGAACTGATAACTGACGATAGGTATAATACCAACATGTCAGTTCCCGACGAGTCCTGTCCAGTGTACTCGTAACCCAACGAGCACCCGTATACTATCTCCAGTACGACGTACTGATGGCTGTGGGACAGACCATCTCCCACACTGGGATGAGAAGCGCATACGCTAGTCTACTCCGGAGTATCGATGCCCTGTCTCGATAGTCCTACGAATAGGGACCTGTATAAGGATGTGCCTATAGATTACCCAGCCCCCACTAGTGTGACTGCCATCACAACGCTGGTAATCAAGCAAAGATCCTAAGGGCTCCACTAATGCGTATAAGTGATATACTGAAATAAACACAAGTACACATTGAAGTAGAAACAAACCAAGTAGCATACTACTATATTGAGCAAGATTGTTTATACAAGGTGAATATCCCAAGCTTCCATCAAGTAATATACAAACTAGTATGATACAGTAATGGCCTCTAGGGCATATACACTAACAATCTCCCACTTGCACTAAGGCCATGAACTGGCGTACCGAAGACCTATCATCTCGATCAGCCGCTCGAACTGAGTCTGGGGTAAGGCCTTGGTGAATGGATCTGCAGTGTTCTCTTCTGAAGCAACCCTCCGAACCTCGATCTCCTTGCGATCCACGATCTCCCTGATCAGGTGATACCGCCTCAAGATGTGCCTGGATCTCTGATGGGACCTGGGTTCCTTTGCTAAAGCTATAGCCCCGTTGTTGTCGCAATACAGAGGTACTGGGTCAACAATGGACGGAACCACCTGAAGTTCTTTTAAGAACTTCCTTATCCAGACAGCTTCTTTTGCGGCATCAGATGCAGCGATGTATTCCGCTTCCATAGTCGAGTCTGCAACGGTTTCCTGTTTGGAACTCTTCCAACACACCGCCCCTCCATTGAGGGTAAAGACAAAACCCGACATGGACTTGGAATCATCCTTGTCACTCTGGAAGCTGGAGTCAGCAAAGGCCTCAATCTGGAGGTCTTTTCCGCCATACACCAAGAACATCTCCTTAGTCCTTCTCAGGTACTTGAGAATGTTCTTTACTGCTATCCAATGTTTCTCCCCAGGGTTTGACTGATACCGGCTTACTACACTCAGTGCATAAGCTACATCCGGTCTGGTACACAACATCGCATACATTATAGAGCCTACCGCAGAAGCGTAGGGTATAATAGACATGCGATCCCTCTCCAAATCAGTCTTGGGAGACATCTCTTTAGAGAGGGTGATCCCGTGACAGGCCGGTAGGTTACCGCGCTTGGAATTTTCCATACTGAATCTTTTCAGTACGGTGTCGATGTACCTGGACTGTGAAAGTCCTAATATCCTCTTGGATCTATCACGATGGATCCGGATCCCCAGGATGTAAGAGGCATCACCCAGGTCTTTCATGGAGAACCTGTGTGACAAGAAACCTTTGACAGATTGTAGCATAGGAATGTCATTTCCTATTAAGAGAATGTCATCCACGTATAAAACAAGGAATACTACAGTTCTCGCTACAAATCTACTATAGATGCATGGTTCATCTGGATTTTTGATAAAGTCAAATTCCTTGACCGTCTCATCAAAACAGATGTTCCAACTCCGCGATGCCTGCTTTAGTCCATAGATGGACTTAAGCAACTTGCACACCTTTCCGCTGCTCCCACTCTGAATGAAACCCTCTGGCTGATCCATATAGACACACTCCTCTAAATTTCCATTTAGAAAAGCGGTTTTTACGTCCATCTGCCAAATCTCATAATCGTGGAAGGCAACAATGGCAAGAAGGATCCGAATGGATTTCAGCATAGCCACTGGAGAAAAGGTTTCGTCATAGTCCAAGCCAGGTCTTTGACGGAAACCCTTTGCTACAAGTCTAGCTTTATAGGTCTCAACCTGTCCATCTACACCAATCTTCCTTTTGAAGATCCACTTGCATCCTACGGGTTTTACCCCGTCTGGAGCAATGTCCAACGTCCATACTTTGTTGGTGTACATGGACTCCATTTCGGTCCGCATTGCATCCAGCCATTTTACCGAGTCAACGCTCTGAACGGCCTGTTGGAAGCTAGTAGGCTCATCATAGTCTATGATGCAATCCTCTCTATCCCCGTCTATGAGAAAACCGTAGTATCTCTCGGGCGGATGAGACTGCCTATTACTTCTGCGGAGCGGCATAGGAATGTCCTGTTCATTTGAACCCTCTGGTTCCATTAAGCTTTCAGTAATAGTCTGTGGTTCTGGAATTTCTTGCAGTTCTATTGCGCTCCCACTTACTTCTTTTTCTAAGAACTGATGTTCCAGAAAATGGGCATTACGAGAAACAAGGACTTTTTGTTCCTCTGCGTAATAGAAAAGATACCCCCTGGAGTTCTTTGGGTATCCCACAAACTTGCACAGTACTGAGCGCGCCTCGAGCTTGTCCGTATGCTGCTTTTTGACATAAGCTGGACATCCCCAAATCTTTAGGTACTGAAGATAGGGTTTCTTCCCACTCCATAATTCATATGGTGTGGTAGGCACAGTCTTAGTAGGAACTCGGTTCAATAGGTATGCAGCAGTTTCTAGCGCATACCCCCAGAATGATCGCGGTAACTCAGCGTTACTCATCATGGACCGTACCATATCCAATAGGGTCCGGTTCCGTCTCTCCGATACACCGTTATGTTGCGGGGTGTATGGAGGAGTAAGCTGAGAGAGAATCCCATTCTCTTTTAAATAATTCAGGAACTCGGCACTTAAGTATTCTCCACCTCGATCCGATCTTAGAATCATGATACTTTTGCCGGTTTGTTTTTCTACTTCATTCTTAAATTCCTGGAATTTTTCAAAAGCTTCGGACTTATGTTTCATTAAGAAGACATAACCGTATCTTGAAAAATCATCCGTAAAAGTAATGAAGTAAGAATAACCGCTTCGCGCATGTGTAGACATTGGACCGCACACGTCGCTGTGTACGAGTCCCAAGAGCTCGCTCGCTCTTACTCCTTGTCCAGTGAACGGAGTCTTTGTCATCTTTCCTTTGAGACAGGATTGACAAGTGGCATATGATTGATATTCAAACGGATCCAAATATCCTTCTGTATGTAACTTAGTCAACCTTCTCTCATTGATGTGACCCAGTCTACAATACCATAAGAAAGTCTGATTGATATCTGGAGACTTTCTTTTGTGTGTATTCTGGACATTGAAAATCTGTGGTTGGTTTAATACGTATATACCATTGCTCAATGTACCTGACCCAATCAGAACTTGATTAAGGTGAATGTTTACAACATTACTTACAAACGCAAATTCATAACCTTCTTTAGAAACCAAAGATACAGAAATGATATTACAAGTTGCGTTGGGTACAAAAAAGCAATTACGTAAAACCAAAACATGCCCATCTGACATTCCCAGGTGATAGTCCCCCACGGCTTTAGCATCCATGCTAGCTCCGTTCGCAACTCTGAGGGTCATGTCACCTGCCTTCAAAAACCTACGGTTTCTCAACGCCTGCAAAGAATTACAGATATGAGATCCTGATCCGGTATCCAATACCCAGGAAGTAGAGTTTATAGAAAGACAGTTTTCAATAACATACACACCTGAAGCTGAAGCCACAACCTGCTTCAGTTCCTGTGTCCTGGCTTTCCAAGCCCTGCAATCTTTCTTCCAATGTCCGCTCTTATGACAATAGAAGCATTCTTCCTTTCCAATAAGCTTCCCCGCAATCTTTGTTGCCTTTTCCTTTCCCTTCGTACCCACTTTACTAACACCGCCTCTTGGTTTGGCGGGGGCTTTCTTCCTCTTTCCCTTGGCTTTCGCCTTGGACCTAGAGGAAGAAGATCCTCCTACAAACAAAGCGGGTGTATCCCTACCCTTCTGTAGGGTGCCCTCTGCGCTCCTCAGCAGGTTGAGGAGTTCTGAAAGTTCAACTTCCTTTTCTTGCAAGTTGAAATTCAGTATGAACTGGGCGTAAGTGGATGGAAGGGACTGGAGAATTATATCCGTATAGAGTTCACTGTCCAACGTGGTCCCAAGTTCCGCGAGCTCCTCAGTGTAGCCAATCATCTTAAGCACGTGGTCCGCTACCGATGATCCGACGGCCAACTTAGTCGAAAATAACTTCTTCGACACTTCGTATCTTGCGATACGAGACTGCTCTCCATACAGTTCTTTTGTATGAAGAAATATGGATTCCAAATCCATATTCTCGTGCCTCCTCTGATGGTCGTTGTCCATCGAGGCAAGTACGAGGCACCTGGCCTTCGCGCTGTCAATCTCCCAAGTCATACGGATTTCCTTATCCGCGACGCTGGAGGTGGGACCTGGGACGGGGGGAGATTTGGTGGTAAGAAGATACCCCAGCTTGTCGTAAGCGATTGCCAATTTGACATTCCTGAGCCAATCTTTGTAGTTTGGCCCTGTCAGTATGTTTTTATCTAGAAGTAACTTAAGTCCAGTCATTTCGATTTGGTCGCTGCAGGGGGAGAGAAGAAACACTTAGCACGATGCTCTTGCAAGTTTAGAATGGTTTTTAATTTGTCTAAACAGGATGGCTCCCACTGTCTCTCGAATCCCTCCTCAAACCACAAAGGACGAATTAGCCGGGATCAATCCCACCGTACAATACTTGCTTAACCGTTCAGCCAGGCCAGTGTCGGTACTTCGAGGGAGGTTTTCCAACGCTTTCGCGAAGTTCCTTAATTAAATAACCTCTTTTCCCTGGGGGCGTAGCCCCGCTAACACCTTTCTAGGCACCTACTAGGTTTATAGCATTGATCGTTTAGTGAGAAATTTCCCGAGGAGTAGCATATACTCACAGTAGGATCGGGATCCAAATATCATCGCGTGACGAAAATGAAGGAATCCTACCATAATCATCACACTCCAAATGGTATGCAAATCTAGCAAGTTTCAGTACTTATGAAACTCCCGATGTGGATTTTTTGCCCCATGCTCTTATGACCTTGGCGTGAGGTCAAAATGTCATAAGTCACATGTCAAGTTCTTCCCATCATTATCCCGGTTGATTTGAATCCACCCGTACCTACCCTTGACGTAGGTCAAAATGGTGGTACGACTGTCTCAAAACAACGCATTCTATCTATGCAACAGATAAATATCCGGCAGCTACCAATCACTATGCCTTGACGTGAGGTCAAAATACATAGCTTGAATACTACCGTATATTTAACTGAAATGATGGAGGGCTACGAATGGTTTTGGCGAAACCTTGAACGTAGTGAACTTGATATAATCGATGGAACGAGATAGCTTTTAGAAGGAGTGGCTCAAGCTCCGCATTTAAAAGTTAGTTTTGAAAAGAACCGAGTGGTTTTTCGAAAGTGTTCCAACGACTTTAACTTGGTTTATTATCTTGCATTAGTTCTTTTAATGCGTGATATTCTTGCATTAGTTCTTTTAATGCGTCCCATCATTTAATCCTACCATTGCAGAAAACAACCAAAATATGACGTACGCTTATGCCATTCGCATTCGCCATGGGGTCCCGTCATCACTCGTTAGGTTACTTAACTAACGACAGAGCGGGGGCTGGGCTAGCGCGGCTGTAAAACATAAGCAACGCCTAAATAGAAAGCAATGATAGACATTACAGATCACAGATGAATACATTGGATATACTAGCAATCCGCAATCCTTTCGAGCCTGCAACGAAAAGCGGATTACACGGTCGCGGTGAATAGCCAAATACCCCACCCAAGACCCCTACGGGTGCGGCAAACTACTAGCCAAGTACCCGGTAGTTTGTGCACCCCTCCATGGGTCTATCCTAGGAGCAAAAACAGTAAAAAGAATTATACAATGACGGCTACAACCCCGACCCGGTTGTGCGGCCAAACAAATAAAATTATTACATCAATTTACATTTACAATGAATGAAAGAAAAACAAAAGCTCATCTCACATCCACCCCGGCTATTCACCCGCGACAGTCCAACACATTCATATACACAATCCAACATCAAACACAGATCATGTATAACCCCGACTAATCGACTTATAGCGATTAGCCGACGTTCAATACATGCAAACATCACAGATATAACCAACATAGCCAAAGTGCAGTGAAGTTCGAAAAAAAAAATACGGAATTATAGGACCCCAAAAGTGAATTTCTGTTCTGGAAAATCTGGGTACATATAATACATCTGAAAAATCCCAAAATCCCACCAGAAGAACACTGCACGAAAAACGATGCAGAGAGGAAACTAAACTGCGGCGCTTCCGCGGCACATGCCTACCTCGTGCCGCGGAAGCGCGGCGGTTTAAGTGAATTAGTGCATCGTTTTTCTTGGCTGTTCAAACAAAATCCTGAGCCGAATTTACAAGTATAAAGTTTTTCATTTAGAGCAGAAAAAAATTCAACAGAAACTTAGGGTTTTGGTTTTTCCGGTTTTGCGATTTTTCGGTTTCGAACTTCCATACACTTCGCTACCAAGCTAGTTTAAGTTTAGTTAGGCTCTGATACCACTGTAAGTCCATATTGCGACCCCCGGTGCTTACGGGGAGGCAGAAACGGTATAAAAAACAAATTTTTATCGCAAGAGGCAACATGGACTAAACAAGGTCGGGATCGTGTCTAAACTAAACTAGCAAATACGCTAAAGGGAGTTAGCTACTCGGATGAAGGTTATACCTAAACTTGAACTCCTTCTTCTTGAAATCTTGTAGAGGTTGATGGTTCTCTTTTCGTCGCCTTCTTCCGTCGAAGATGGATCCACCTCGAAGGTTCGACCTTTGGGCTCATCCTCGATCTTTGAGTGAACTAGGGTTTCCGGCTTGCTAAACCTTTGGCCTAGAATGAGTAGAGAGTGACTAGGGTTTGCTTTTCTTTTTAAAGAGAAGGATTCTCAACACATGAGATGGTTTCTCTTTGCTAGAGGAAGAAGAAGATGAAGAGAGGAGAGAGAAGCTAAATGAGATAATGAGCAATCTTTTCTTTCTTGCAACCATAATGCCAAAAGAAAAGAATTATCTAATAATAATAATTGAAAATGAGAATAGTTGATGGTAATTTGGAATGACCACTACCATGCTTCATTTAATGAAATGTAAGCATAAATCAAGGAGGACTTTTTAAAGCATGATGGTGGTCAACATTCAACCATGGTCAACAAGTCAACCATGGTCAACAAGTCAACAAAATCAACCATAACAAAATTCTCATTTAATTACTATTATTAATAAATAATTCATAAATCCATTAGGGTTTGGAAAAAGATAACTGTCAACTGTGCATACGCACCCGTTCCGAAACCCTAATGAAATACCTCATCCTCCGCCTCAAGCAACTGTGCATACACACCTGCATTCTCGTTCCGAGGAACAAGAACACCAAGATATAAAAGCAACCCTCAAAACATATACCGGTATCTGGCTCAAACCAGAGCCTGCCAGTATAATCCGTCCGGACTCCAAACGTGCACAAGTGCGCGGATGAGAACGAACCCTGTCGCAAAACCATGCGACTTCTACTCTGTTTTGCCCAGAGGCGAATACCCTCTGTGTGGGACTCTAAAGACTCGACACTACGCTGGCAGTGGGTTTAACCACAGACCGCAAGCGGCACTAGCTGTGCGTAACGGTCCCCAGGTAGATGCCGACAAGAAGGCTGACGAGGTGAAACCCCATCTGAACTCCTACTGAGTCTGAATGTGACATTCTCCGTACAGTCCGGTCTGTTCGTCTGATACATCGCATGTCGGGCCTAGGGGGCGGTAAAACGTCAGTCCCCCAATAGCGGTACAAGTCGTGTCGGAGTGAAGCCCAAAACACCCTGAGATAACACTGGAAACCTACCAGTATATCTCTCTTGCCCTGGCCAGGGACTACTCGTGTAATGGCTCTCCTAGACACAGCGCGATGTCAACCCACAATACCGGGAGAGACGAATCCTGTCTAACCGTCACTGCCTCCAAGTGCTTCGGGACTGCACCCAACCACCACCTGTTTGCACGACTCCTTTGAGCCGTGGTAGGGTAGTGATCAAAGTGCAGTGGGAACACACTCGAGGCGAAGTGCCAGTGTCAAGTCAGCGGACTAAGCTGTACTCATGTCACCTGGGAACTGATAACTGACGATAGGTATAATACCAACCTGTCAGTTCCCGACGAGTCCTGTCCAGTGTACTCGTAACCCAACGAGCACCCGTATACTATCTCCAGTACGACGTACTGATGGCTGTGGGACAGACCATCTCCCACACTGGGATGAGAAGCGCATACGCTAGTCTACTACGGAGTATCGATGCCCTGTCTCGATAGTCCTACGACTAGGGACCTGTATAAGGATGTGCCTATAGATTACCCAACCCCCACTAGTGTGACTGCCATCACAACGCTGGTAATCAAGCAAAGATCCTAAGGGCTCCACTAATGCGTATAAGTGATATACTGAAATAAACACAAGTACACATTGAAGTAGAAACAAACCAAGTAGCATACTACTATATTGAGCAAGATTGTTTATACAAGGTGAATATCCCAAGCTTCCATCAAGTAATATACAAACTAGTATGATACAGTAATGGCCTCTAGGGCATATACACTAACAAAATCTCGCTTGCCCTGGCCAGGGACTTTGCGTAATGGCTCTCTGACACAGCGCGATATCATCTCCCAATACCGGGAGAGACGAATCCTGTCTAACCACTACTGCCTCCAAGTGCTCGGGACTGCACCCAACTGCTACCTGTTTGCACGACTCCTTTCAGCCGTGGTAGGATAGCAATCTAAGAACAGTGGGACACACTCGAGGCAAAGTAGCAGTGTCAAGTCTGCGGACTATGCTGTACTCATGTCACCTGGGAACTGTTAACTGATGACGGGTATAATACCAACCAACAGTTCCCCTGCGAGTCATGTTCGGTGTACCCGTAACCTAATGAGTACCTGTATACTATCTCCAGTACGACGTACTGATGGCTATGGGACAGACCATCTCCCCAACTGGGATGAGAAGCGTACACACTAGTCTACTCTGGAGTATCGATGCCCTATCTCGATGATCCTATGACTAGGGACCTGTATAGGATGTTGCTTATAGACTACCCAGCCCCCACTAGTGTGACTGCCATCATAACACTGGTAATCAAGCAAAGAACCTATGGGCTTTACTAATATGATACGTTACAAGAAACATATGCACATATTAAAGTAGACACATACCAAGTAGCATACTACCATTTTTAGTAAGACTGTAAATACAACTGTGAATATCCTAAGCTTCCATTAAGTAATATACAATCTAGTATGATACAATAATGGCCCCTAGGGCATATACACTAACAAGTGCACCATGTCATGTGCATGTTGTTTTTTTGTTTATGGCTTGTGTGTTTGTGAGAATGAGAAAAGAAAAGAGAAAGGAAAAGAAAAGAAAAGAAACAAAGAGTTGTGTATAAAAGGAGTTATGAATGAAAAACAAAATAGATATTTTGGAGATGAGAGAGTGAGCTTAAGAAAGAGAGTGAGGTTAAGAGAGAGAGAGAGAGATGGTTATACTTGGCTGCCCTTATCCCTGCATTCCTTTTGTTTCTTCACCATTTCTTCTTGCTCTCACTCATCTCACTACCCCCATGCATCATCTCCAATCCCATTCCAAAACCTCATTCCCCCTTCATAATAAACATGCACACACCTATTCTAAACCCTTGGAACCATTCAAGTTTGGATTTTGAAGATTTTGGGCAACTCAAGAATTTTCTTTAGTTGCAAATGAGCTTATCTCTTCACTTTTAGTTAGTATTTGTATTAAATATCCTAGTTTACTTTAAAATTTGATTTAATTACGATATGTAATCTTAGAAAATTACAAGTTGTTGTTATGTGGTTAATTGAGGGGTAGTGAGTGTTTATAATACCTTAGAGATTGATTCCGTGACCTAGAAATGAGTTTAGAACCCGATACAAGAACTTAGAAATTGTTCCATGTCGATTTTGTGGAGTTTGTTAGCCTACAGGGTATCTGGAGATATCTAGGATATTATTAAGATAATCAAGCAAGTCTATTGACCTAGATAAACCACTACAAGACCACCACAGAAATATGAACCCATTCTACACTACTTCGGCCGACGAGACCGGATATTTGCATGATGTCGCCGGATCTCCAAATTCCTATAGTGATGTGGTTTTTCCTGTAGCTCCCTTACCCTATAACCTATCCCCTGTACTTGCTTGTTTAGTCCCTATTTACCTGAGCCAAAATCTGGGAAGTACTTGAGAGTGTTTTGGCTATGTTTTCCGATATGTGAATTCTTGGTTTTTATATTTAGAATGCGTGGTTTTTATATTTTGATTTAATTCTGTCGTTGGACGTTTGTACGTCAACGGACGAGGGTTGTTTGGTTGTTTTTGCATGCGTAGGCTATAGGTTCTAACCTATAAGCAATCCGTGTGCCGTATCGGTTTTCGGATATTGGTTTTAATAGTATTGCGATTGTGTATTGATTGTAGGTACCTTCGCGTGGACTTCCGAGACGACGAAGCACATCGACATTGGCTAAGCGAGGAGTTTAGCAGGTGTGTAGATTTATATCTACGGGGGAAGTTGGGTGGATGGTGTATAGCACCCCCGCAAACATTGATATGGACGATTGCGTTATAAATTATAATTTGATAAAAGATATGCTACGAACTTAAGATAACATAATTATAGGATCTAGTAAGATATGATATTATAAAAGTTGACACTAATGAATACATATTAGCTTGAGAATATGATATAGGTATATAAGATAACATGATGTGGGATATTGAGATGATAGATAAAGGTGACTCGGATTGATATATGCGAAGATGAAATGAGAAGTATGAATTGAAGGATGACAAGTATGGGTTGATAATGGTATGATATGTGATCGAGATCGATAAAGCACGACACGAGATTGAGATAGAGGTGTTGTGAAATTAATAAGATATGGCGTTTATGCAAATCCGATTTGAGATATATGTGTATATATATAAATATGAGTATAATAAGTAAGATGCCGTACGAGACTTTAGATTCGTACCCTCATTATTCTTTAGGTCGATAGATTCCCTATTCTGTTTGATGACCCCGTACGATAGATTACCATACGAGTTGAGACGTAACAGATGATTGATCCATGCTTATGATTTGAGAATGATGATTTATGATTATTGTCATATCGGATGTTATGAGGGAGGATCGCCGATATAAAGATTGCCACCTATTCATATCAGAATTTTGCGTTATTATATTCCCTATTCTTAATCATATTGAAAATAAATAGGTGCTTTTGATCCATGTCTGCTAAATAGTAGCAGGTTACAGGTTATCAGAACAATACAGTGAAATTCAGGAAAAGACGCTACAAATGTGAGATTACGACCAACAAGTAGATGAATCTGTATGAAGCCGCTTACCAGTTTAAGGAACAAATAACGATCAATGAACAGTTCAATGCACGAAGTAAGAGGGCAGCACAAGATTCAAGATTTCAACGCGAAGCTAACGGTAAAAGTCCATAAATTCTGCACTGTTAGAAATCTGGAAGAAATTAGAAAAGATTCTGAACAACCAAGTGAAGAAAACAGAAGAAAAAGGAAACATGAAGCACCCCTGAAGTTTTGAGTCAAAGACTTCACCATATGGCCGCGGATCTGCGGCCAAACATAGGATTCCGCCGTGGATCCGCGGCCGTGCTGTGCACGTGTCGGTGTATGTGTCGGTGCTTTGACCCGAATTTCTTAGGGTAGTCTTATAGTTTTAAATATGGATCAGATATAAACCCTAGGGTTTCTACTATCTATAAATAGGAAAGTTTACAGTCTCTTTTGGGGCATACCTCTTTTAATTTCTAGATTAAATTTTCATTCCATTGTAATCGTCAAGAGGTGTCAATAAAGTAAGTTTTTTTATCTTGCAATTTTCCTTTCCAATTTTATTTCTGCAATTTTTATCTGCTTTTATTTATCTGCAAGTTAACTAGTTTATTAAAACAAAAATTATAAAAAATGAATTTCATGGTAATTTCCCTAATGAGTGAGTAGTTCCTCACTTGTTAGGGTTAGGATTGGGTAGGTTTGTGAGATGAACATCGCTTACTCCTTTCTTGCCCGTATAATATTTTAAATTAGGACCTATGTTAATCAAACACACACCGCTTACTACGGCACCTTATCCTACGAGATAGCGGTGATTACCTAGTTAGACCGGTTGTGGTTGATTTATATAGAGGTTAGTGCTAAGAGCCAAGAAAGGATGGACAAGGACCAAAAGGAAGAAACTACGTTTCTTCCTAGTCGTGCTAATCCCCTTTGTTGACTATTACCCTAACACCTATGTTCTTAATTAGGGCAAAGGAAGCAGTGAGTAGAAATCTCTTTCCAAACTAATCTAATCCTAACCCCAGCAAGGTTTTAATCCAAATTCAATCTTAGTTTTTATAAAAATCAAAACCTACCAAAAATAGGACTTAACTCGTAAGAACATAAAGAAAAGAACACGTTTTCCCTGTGGACCGACCTGTACTCAATCAGCTAGCTACCAAACGACACCGTTATTGATTGCTTTATTCTTAACTTTGATTTTTAAACGCACGCACGCAAAGCAGCTCTCAATCAAATGGCGCCGTTGCCGGGGATCGAACCCGGGTCACCGCGTGACAGGGGGGAATACTCACCACTATACTACAACGACCGTGCTGTGCACGTGTCGGTGAGTGTCGGTGCTTTGACCCGTCTTTCTTTGGATAATCTTGTAATTTTAAATGTGGATCAGATGTAAACCCTAGGGTTTCTCCTATCTATAAATAGGAAAGCCTACAGCCTCTTTTGGGGCATGCATCTTTTAATTTCTAGATTAAATTTTCATTCCATTGTAATCGTCAAGAGGTGTCAATAAAGTAAGTTTTTTTTATCTTGCAATTCCATTCCAATTTTATTTCTTCAATTTTTATCTGCTTTTATTTATCTGCAAGTTAACTAGTTCATTAAAACAAAAATTATAAAAAATGAATTTCATCGTAATTTCCCTAATGATTGAGTAGATCCTCACTTGCTAGGGTTAGGGTTGGGTAGGTTTGAGAGATGAACATCTCTCACTCCTTTCTTGCCCATATAATATTTTAAATTAGGACTTTATGTTAATCAAACACACACCGCTCACTACGGCACCCTATCCTACGAGATAGCGGTGATTCCCTAGTTATACCGCTTGTGGTTGATTTACATAGAGGTTAGGGCTAAGAGCCAAGAAAGGACGGATAAGGACCAGAATGAAGAAACTACGTTTCTTCCTAGTCGTGCTAATCCCTTTGTTGACTATTACCCTAACACCTATGTTCTTTATTAGGGCAAAGGAAGCAGTGAGTAGAAATCTCTTTCCAAACTAACCTAATCCTAACCCTAGTAACGTTTTAATCCAAATTCAGTCTTAGTTTTTATAAAAATCAAAACTTACCAAAAATTGGACTTAACTCGTAAGAACATATGGAAAAGAACACGTTTTCCCTGTGGGCCGACCTTTACTCAATCGGCTAGCTACCAAGCGACACCGTTATTGATTGCGGCATTCTTAACTTTGATTTTAAACGCACGCATGCAAAGCAGCTCTCAATCAAATGGCGCCACTGTCGGGGAAATGGTAGTTATTTTCTTTTTGTAATTTCGGGTTAATTGAAATTGAAAAATTATAAGAAATTGAAATATAAAAACATAAAAAATAACATCCTGTTATTTTTTGAAGGGTTTTGTGTGAATTGCGCAGGAAAGGAAGAAGGACAGATTCAGATCTGGCGCAAGCTTGGTGAACAAATCCAGAAATAGAATATCTGAGCAGACAGAGGAGAACCACAACAGAAAACAGAACAATTTTGACGGCTTGATCTAACTGACCCACCGCGGAACCACGGTCAATTGCAGACATCAGCAGTTCATTTTACTCTGTAAGTATTCTTTATCTTCTCTGTAACCCCCTGAGCTCCAATAAAAAAATTTTCCTGGAGGGTTCTTTGCGCAAAAACAACTTCTCCCTCTCCAATAAATCAATTTTGTGTAGGATTCTTTCCGCCGCAAATAAAAATAAATTTTTTTTGGTAAGTGTTTTATATCTTTGTGTGTTTGCTGCTTTGCATTTTTAAAACGGACATTTAAGGGGCTATAACACCAATCCAGATTGAGTGGGGATTCCATTACCCTTCGTAGGACTCCAAAAATCACAAAAAGCTTTTGCATCAACCCTAGAGTTAATTAAAAAAATATTTAGACTCAGCCAATTAAGGACTGTCGCGCTCATTAGGACAGAGGAAAGTTGTGGGCAATTGGTCGTTTATCTAAACCTGACTTTGTGGTGCCTAGGCTAGACAGGTGGGAAAGGTAATTTTAAAAGGCTCGTTTCACGGTGATTCGTGAGCGGATCCCTCCTTTCTTTACTTGTGCTTACCTGGCCACAATTGGCAGTGAAGAGGCGATTTGAGGGATATCTCACAACTTGTCGCTTTGGACCACTTAGGAGCAGTCTAGTTGTCTTAGGAGACCATAGCTCTAGGCTTGATTGTGCATGTTCAAATTGTGATTGCTTGAAAGTGTGTCGTAGTTCCGTATAAAATCTTTAGCAAAAACTCTTTAAAAATAAAAAGAAAAACTACAAAACAAAATTCTTACAAAAGAAACTTGCCATTTTGTCGCTAGAAATCCATTGCACCCAACTTTCACCCACATTTTCTCCATTGACGTTTTCTTACCCCCACCTTCTACTTTTTGACTACACTACACCTCATTTAGTGTATGTCCGGTTGGAGTACGGACACTAGCGCCCGTTTAGTCCATATCTCGTTAGTGCCTACTGACGACGCGTTCGACTCTGAAGTCGAAATTCCCTCCAATTCTTTACCTTCATCTTCAAATTCACCATCTTCTAAAGAGATGTCGGGATTCAATCCTAACAACCCTTTACCTCCTGTTGAAGCGCCCCAACGAATCGCGCTCCAGGATCTTTTCTATCCAACCCGCACCGCACTTCCCGCTTTTCTTTCACTTCCGCCGGCTAATGGGGTTAATTTCGAAATTAAGCCCCACTTCATCAATATGTTGCCCAAATTTCACGGGCTGGAATCTGAAGATGTCTACATCTTCATTAACAATTCCAGAATGTTTGCGCAATGATGAAGATCACCCAACTTTCCAATGATGCTATAAGGCTACGTGTCATTCCCTTCACTTTATGTGACTTAGCTGAAAAGTGGCTATATAGTACAACATCGCATTCCATAAAAAGTTGGGAAGAGTTTGTTAAGGCTTTTCTAAAAAAGTTTTATCTACACTACAAGACCGCGAGAATTCAAAATGAAATTAATCAATTTTCCCAGCTTCCTTCCGAACCTTTTTGGAAGTGTTTCGAACGATTTAAGGACCTTCTTATTTAGTGCTCTCACCACGGTATCGAGAGATGGAAACTTTGCCAAACTTTATACGAAGGACTGAACCTTGCAACTAAGCAGTTGTTGGAAACCATTTGTCAAGGTCACTTTCTTACCAAATCGGACGAGGAAGCTTGGCAATTTCTCGACGATCTTGCCGAACAAACTCTTCAGTGGGAAAGAACTAGGCAGACCGCTTCATCCACTTCATCTACTTCATCCGGTTTGTCTAGGGCAGGTGTTCATAAACTTGACATGTCAATTGGAATGAAAGCCGAAATGGCCGCAATTACACGAAAACTAGAAGCAATTGAGAGCAAATTCTCATCACCTTCTTCTACCCCCACTTTAACCCCTCGCGGTATTTGCGCTTGTTGTTCGGATCCGTCCCATTTGACCGAAGAGTGTCCTTACAACCCACCTGCTCAAGGACAAGATCAAGTCAATGCTGCCTTTTAGCAGAGACAAAGAAATGTTCCATACTCGTCAACTTATAATCCTGGTTGGAGGAACCACCCCAATTTTGCTTGGAATCAAAATCAACAACAATTCCATGGCAATAACAATTTTCAAAGGCCTCCTCCACAACAACAAGTCCCTCAACAAACTCAATATCAGCAACCTTTCCAACCCCAACCGTACCAAAATCAAATGAACAATTTTGCACCAAACAACTCTTTTCCTCAAAATAATTTTGTTCAACCACATAACGACAAGGTTTCCTCGCTAGAGCGAAGTCTGGATGCGTTTTTAAAACAATCTACGCAATCCTCAGCCAGCATCCAATCTTCCATTCAGTCTTTGGTGCAACACACTGCATCACATAAGCAAAGCATCAAAACCATTGAAGCCCAAATTGCTTAACTGAATGCTGCTCTAAGCGAGCAAAAGAAAGGGAAGCTTCCATCTCAACCACTGCCAAATCCCGGTCACACACAAAATGCTCATGTTTCTCATGAGCAACAAAATTATAATGTGAGTGCCATGACTACATTGAGATCTGGAAACGTATTGCACAACAACATTGGCAATAATAAAGACAACCCGGCCGCCGCTTCTTCTTCATCTTCTTAATCTTCTTCAGATCCTGTTCTTCATTCTTCACAAGGCTCTACTTCTTCTACTAATTCGAACGGACCCACATCTTACTCCACGAAAACACCAACACTAGGATCCGTTCCAACTCCGCAATCTACTCCACAAACATTGGACTCAACAAATTTTCAAAATGTTCCATTTCCAAATAGATTGAGATCCAATAAACCAACTCCACAAATGGAGAAGATTGTGGAGTTATTTAAACAGGTTAGCATTAACATACCTCTCTTGGATGCAATCCAACAAGTCCCTTCTTATGCTAAAATCTTGAAGGACTTATGCACCAAGAAGAGGAAATCATAGGTACCTAAGAAAGTTTTCTTGGCTAGTGCAGTAAGTGATGCTCTTACCCAACCTTTACCTCAAAAATGAAAAGACCCTGGCTGTCCTACCATTTCAATAACTATTGGGGATAAGAACATCAACCGCGCACTTTTAGATCTTGGTGCCAGTGTTAATTTGTTTCCCTATTCAGTATATGAACAATTAGGCATTGGAGAGCTGAAACCAACACATTATACTCTCCAAATGGCCAGCCGATCCATCACCCATCCTAGGGGTGAGTAAGAGGATGTGTTGATTAAAGTCGGGGACTTCATATTCCCCGTTGATTTTATTGTTATGGACACACAGCCTGTAGCTAACCCCCGGAGTCAAATTCCGGTGATACTCGGTCGACCATTCCTTGCGACTTCTAATGCGGTGATCAATTGTCGAAATGGTTCGATGAACCTATCTTTTGGAAACATGACAGTTGAAATCAGCATTTTTATGTTGGGAATCAGCCCGCCGAACCTAATGCTAATATACTTGATGTTTGCTCGATCCAAGAGATCACTCAGAAGGACTGTGAGCTCGAAAAATTTCTGTTCGATCACAGAAATTTTGACGCCAATAGTGCATTCCTCCTTGAATCTGACACTGTTTTAACACCTGATAATGATTATGAGTGTTTTACTTTCACGAACGATTTTGAAGATTCACCACTCGAGTTCGAATCCTTTGAATTTTCAAATGAGTCAGCTGAACCATCCGACTCGGTTGCTTACACTCGCTTTGATCCTTTGTTGGAATCCTTCGAGTTTGAGACAGTTTCACCAATTTTACCTTCAATTGTTTCGCCTCCAAAACTCGAAACTCAAGCTATTGCCGTCTTACCTTAAATACGCTTACTTAGGTGAGAATGAAACCCTTCCTATTATCATCTCGGCTTCTCTAGCCCTCGAGCAAGAGAAAGCCCTTTTAACGGTCTTACAAAACAATCGGCAAGCTTTTGGTTGGACTATGGCGGACATTAAGGGGATTAGTCCCCTAATAGTTGAACATCATATTCATATGATGGATGATGCCAAGCCAGCAAGGGATCTACAGAGACGACTAAACCCTATAATGAAGGAGGCTGTTAAAAAGGAGATTGTAAAATGTCATGATAGTGGTATCATTTACCCTATCTCTCATAGCCAGTGGGTTAGCTCCATTCATGTTGCCCCAAAGAAATCGGGCATAACGGTCATGACTAATGAGGCGAATGAGTTAATACCTACTCGCACCTAAACTGGGTGGCGAGTTTGCATCGATTATAGAAAACTCAACGCCGCGACACGGAAAGACCACTTTCCATTACCTTTCATTGACCAAATGCAAGAATGATTGGCTGGGCATGAATTTTACCGTTTTTTTGATGGCTACTCCGGCTATAATCAAGTTCCCATCGCCGAAAAGGATCAAGATAAGACCACATTCACTTGTCCTTTTGGTACGTTTTCTTACTGTCGCATGCCCTTTGGGTTATGTAATGTACACGCTACTTTCCAGCGGTGTATGATGGGTATTTTTTCAGACATGGTTGAAAAATTCTTGGAGATTTTTATGGATGATTTCTCTATTTTCGGCGACTCCTTTGATGAGTGTTTGTTACATTTAGACGCAGTTCTTACCCGGTGTAGGGATAAGAACCTCACTCTAAATTGGGAGAAATGCCACTTTATGGTACGAGAAGGTATTGTCTTAGGACATATTATCTCGCAAAATGGTATTGAGATAGATAAAGCTAAGATTGAAGTCATTTCCAATCTTCCTCCTCCCAAGTGTGTCCGAGACGTTCGAGCCTTCCTTGGCCATGCCGGTTTCTATAGACGGTTCATCAAAGATTTTAGTAAGATAGCTAGACCCTTGACTCTTTTGTTAGCCAAGGACACAACATTTGATTTTGACTCAACCTGCATGAAAGTGTTCGAGTCATTGAAAAACTCACTTACTTCCACTCTCATTCTTTCTTCTCCTGACTGGACGCATCCATTTGAAATTATGTGCGATACATCTGATTTCGCCATTGGTGTCCTTGGACAGCACATTAATAAGATACCGTATGTAATTTATTACGCTAGCTAAACCTTGAACGAGGCCCAATTAAATTACACAACAACTGAAAAAGAATTCTTAGCTGTTGTGTTCGCATTAGAAAAGTTCAGGCCTTATTTAATCGGCTCTCCAGTCATCGTTTATACTGACCATTCAGCTCTTCGCCATCTTTTCGCAAAGAAGGATGCTAAATCTCAGCTGATACGTTGGATCCTCTTACTACAAGAGTTTGACCTTGTCATCGGAGACAAGAGAGGATGTGAAAACGTAGTCGCCGACCATCTTTCCCGCCTTCCTTCTCGCCTACCTTCAAATTCTTATTAATGACGTTTTTCCAGATGAGCAGCTCTTAACTGTGTCATGCGAACCTTAGTTCGCAGATATCATAAATTATTTGGCCACCGAACTTATACCAAACGAATGGTCGAATCAGTACAGACTCAGATTTCTATCTCAGGTAAAACATTTTTACTGGGATGAACCATATCTATTCAAATAATATCCCGACCAAATTATTCGTCGGTGTGTCCCCGACAATGAGTTTAAGAGCGTGCTTCATTCTGCCACGATCAAGCGTGTGACGGGCATTTTGGCCCTAAAAAGACAGCATAAAAGATTCTGCAGTGTGGCTTCTACTGGCCACAACTTTTTAAAGACGCACATGAGTACTGCAAGACATGCCCCCAGTGCCAACACTTGGGCCGGATATCTAGGAGAAATGAAATGCCGCTGCAACTAATATTGGGTGTTGAAATTTTTGATGTTTGGGGGATAGACTTTATGGGACCGTTTCCAACTCTTTTAGGAATATGTATATTCTAATCGCTGTTGACTATGTTTCTAAATAGGTCCAGGCTGTGCCCAGCCGAACTAACGACAACAAGGTTGTCGTTAGATTTCTCAAAGAAAACATTTTTTCTCGTTTTGGGCACCCTCGCGCAATTATCAGCGATAATGGATCTCACTTTTGTAATATGACTTTTGAGTCCTTAATACGGAAATACTCCATTACTCACAAGCTGTCAACGCCCTATCATCAACAAACTTGTGGGCAAGTCGAGATTTCGAATTGGTAGATTAAACAGTTATTGGAGAAAACGGTTTCCAAAAACCATAAAAATTGGTCATCAAAACTTATTGATGCCCTTTGGGCATTCCGAACTGCCTATAAGACTGATCTTGGCATGTCTCCATATAGGCTTGTTTATGTAAAGGCTTGCCACCTTCCAGTTGTAATTGAGCATAAAGTATTTTAGGCAATAAAAGAGTTGAATCTATCTCTAGGAGATGCGGGCAGCGATAGAAAGCTGCAGTTGAACGAATTGAACGAGCTTCGGGATAAAGCTTACGAGAACGCAATAATTGTCAAAAACTGAATGAAGGTGTTCCACGATAAACACCTTATGCGCAAGACTTTTAAACCTGGTCAACAGGTTTTACTTTACGACACTCGGTTACATTTCCATCCCGGCAAGCTCAGATCTCGATGGAAATTGCCATTTTTGGTACGCACCGTATATCCGCACGGTGCGGTCGATCTAGAAAATCTTGAGGACGGTTCACTATTTAAAGTGAACGGACACAGACTTAAACCGTTCCTCACTGCGGACCCTTCGAAGGAGCTCCTGTTTTTGCAGGAGCCCATCTACATTGACTGATCTTCCTCCATTTATCCCTAAATTCCGATTATCTAACCAAAACACTTTTTCAAACAAGTTTGGGGGTATGTATCACTTGTAATTATATAAAAACAAAAATAAAAAAAATAAAATTTTTGAAAATAAATTTTTTTTGTGTATTTTTGTAAATTTCCAGTTTTAATACAAAAAAAAAATTTACAAATAATTTCCTCTTTTTAGGAGGGGCTTTTTGCAAATAACCAACACATTCCCCCTATAAATAAAACCCGACCCCTCTCTGTCTTTTTCATAAGCCTAAATTTTCATTTCCTCAAACCCTAACCGCCGCTCCAACTTCTTTAGAGAGATCCCCCCTGGCCGCCGCGCTTCTGCCGCCAGAACCCCCCTTCGGCCACTGATCCGCTGTTCTCTGGTGTCTTCTCCCTCTGAAAAATTTCAGAGGTGGTTCGATCTTTAAACTCTTCTCTGTTAAATTACAAATTCTGTAATTTAATTCTCTGAATAGCACCAACAATGCAATTAGAACGAGATTTTTCACAAATCTTTTCACACACAATTTACGGGAGTTATTTTGGTGATGAGATCACACGGCAAGGGTGGAACTTTTTAAATTTTAGTCATCCCAATGCCTACGCTCTTCAAGATCTAGTCACTCATTTTTACGAGTGCATGGAGGAAGGTTGCCTAGCGCAATACGGTTTTATTAAATTACTTTGGGGCGATAGGGAACTAATCATTGATAGGGACTTCATCCATAAAGTCACCTTGATTCCTAGATTACCTGTTCACGACAAACCCCTTCAATTTGAAGATTACTTACCCTTAATGGGTAATAACTGTTCGAGGGAACCTAGGAAGGGAATACAGGTTAGAACCCTCTTCGCCAATGTATTAACCGTGTGCCGTTGGGCACAGAACAACATTTTTGGCAGTTCACATAATACAACATTTTTCACCCCATCTCTTCATATCGTGCACACCTTAATGACTAGGAACCCTAGATTTGACATGTGCATGGTTTTACTTAATTCAATTGGTGCTGGGAAAAGGGCTGCAAATTAGCCATGTCCTATGTTAGTGACACAACTGTGTCGCTATTTCCTCCCTGTAGAGGAATTTGAGTTTTACATGCATGGAGGTATACCCATTAAGTCTCTTATTGAGGGCGTATCCACGTCCTATACCCGCCTAACTGATATATGGTCGCGAAGAGAACCGGCCGAACATATACCATCCAGAACACCCAGCTCCAGCTCGACAGCGAGCGAGGAAGAGCTTACCCTTGCAGAACATACACGTTTAATGAGGAAAGCCACTAGGGGGATTGATAGGTTGGTAGGGATGGTGACCAACTTGTATAACCGGGTGACAGAGATTGAACATGGCGTATCTAAGCTGTTGGAGTGAGAGGAACGTTTCCGTTCACGTTCAAAGGGACGGTGAGGACATGAGCAGTGAGGGCACTGCTTTTGGTAAGTTTGGGGGAGGAGCTGGTTTGTAAATAATTATCATTGTATTGCATATTTTAATTTTTGTACATATTTTTTCTTTTTCTTTCTTTACATGTTTAATTCTGCATTGCATCTTTATAAAAAAATTATAAAAATTTTGAAAAATGAATTTTTTATAAAAAAAATAAAATAAAATCAAAAAAAAAAATTGAAAAAACTAAAAGATAAAAAAAGTTTTTTTCAACTTGGCCATATTTGACTTAAGTTTCACAAGAAGGTTAACTAGCTAGGAAAAACTAGATTCTAAACTTAGTAAATTAAAAACCCTAAAAATAACCTTTCTTAAAGTTTAGCGGTAGAAAAGATATGTCCTTGTAGTTTATTTAGAAATAAGCAAATTTTGAGTTCAATTCTTGGGCTAAGTCAAAATAAGGGAAGAGTGTTCAAATTTTTATTGAAGTGTAAGTCTGAAAAATAATTCTGAACTTTTAGTCTAAATTCTGAAAATATATACCCTACAACTTGCACATACACGCACCTTGAAACTTGGGATAGTAGAGAATATCTTGAATTGCTCTTGTCTAAAATCCATAGTATGAGAAAAAAATTAAAGTATAAGTATGAATAAAGAGATAAAAAAAAATGAACACTGGCTTTGTAATTATTTAAGGCTACGTAAAATAAAAAAAAATATATAGCTAGGGTGCTTTTTCACCTAGTGCCTTAGACCAACTGGTTTGGGAGTCACTACTAAAGCCTTAGGTATTACAAGACGAGAAATTACGTCTAAATGCGCGAACACGTTTTTAATCGGTCGTTAGTACCTCAAAAGTATTAACGGTCGCATGAAGGATGTGTGAGCAATTTCATCTAAAATTCACTAACTAAAAGTATTTTGGACGATGGACAAGAGTAAGATAGCTTGAATTGAATTTCCAAGTGTAGGGTGATAATTACACACATGTAAGGGTATATGACTGGGGTTTGGATGAGAGATAGAAATGAAAGATAGAGCTTATGCCTTTAGTAGAGTTGATAAAAATTCCTAAGTTGAGACGGAACCATAGAAGGAAAATTCAAAAGATGCTAAAAGCTGAATAAATTTGCAAAACATATACGATCTTAAGTTGAATGAAAAGAAAGCGTGAAAAATATGGGTTGATGATTTCTAAGTTGAAGATAATATAATTTCTTACTAGAACACCGAATTGAAGAATGAAAGTCAGCAGGCCAAATTGATCGGATTTTTTCGGTAGTATCCGCTGAAAACCCTTAGGAGACAACACTCCTCCTACTAGGGACACCTAGAGGTTTAACGGCTTGTTGCACGAGCTCAGTGCAATCGCGATTCCCTGCGAAAGTGAGGTTAGGATTTTTCGAGAATAAAATTAGATTTGCTCGGGACGAGCAAAAGATAAGTTTGGGGGTATTTGTTCATATCAGAATTTTGCATTATTATATTCCCCATTCTTAATCATATTGCAAATAAATAGGTGCTTTTGATACATGTCTGCTAAATAGTTGCAGGTTACAGGTTCTCAAAACAATACAGTGAAATTCAAGAAAAGACGCTACAAATGTGATACTACGACCAACATGTAGATGAATCTGTATGATGCCGCTTACCAATTTAAGGAACAAAGAACGATCAATGAGCAGTTCAATGCACAAAGTAAGAGGCAGCACAAGATTCAAGATTTCAACGCGAAGCTAACGGTAAAAGTCCACAAATTCTGCACTGTTGGAAATCTGGAAGAAAGTAGAAAAGATTCTAAAGAACCAAGTGAAGAAAACAGAAGAAAAAGGCAACATGAAGCAACCCTGAAGTGTTGAGTCTAAGACCACACCATATGGCCGCGGATCCGCGGCCGAACATGGGATTCCGCCGCGGATCCGCGGACGTGCTGTGCACGTGTCGGTGGGTGTCGGTGCTTTGACCCGGCTTTCTTAGGGCAGTCTTGTAATTTTAAATATGGATCAGATATAAATCTTAGGGTTTCTCCTATCTATAAATAGGAAAGCCTACAGTCTCTTTTGGGGCATGCCTCTTTTAATTTCTAGATTAAATTTTCATTCCATTATAATCATCAAGAGGTGTCAATAAAGTAAGTTTTTTTATCTTGCAATTTTCCATTCCAATTTTATTTCTGCAATTTTTATCTTCTTTTATTTAACTGCAAGTTAACTAGTTCATTAAAACAAAAATTATAAAAAATGAATTTCATCGTAATTTCCCTAATGAGTGAGTAGAGGGTTAGGATTGGGTAGGTTTGAGAGATGAACATCTCTCACTCCTTTCTTGCTTGTATAATATTTTAAATTCGGACTCTATGTTAAGCAAACACACACCGCTCACTACGGCACTGTCACGACCCAAAGTTCGGCCCATGACCGGCACTTAACCACGTAACGTCTACAGGCGTAACGCGACTAAGTAAGCCGAAACCCAGAAATCAAAACCATTAAAAATAGTGAGTGTTGAAAACATTGGTTTAAAAACATTTAGAAAACTCGAGTAAAAATCATTAAAGTTTGTTATTTTCATAAAAATTTCGGCAGCACCTCCTTTATAAAAACCGACCCCGAAAGCGAGTACAAGACATGATATAAGTAAAAATGGCATATAAGAATAAAGCATCCCCAAACGGGAGCAAATCTCGCCCAACGGCGGAACAACCATCACAACAGCAATATACGACGCCGTAGCGAAGAAATGGACAATATAAGTAAAACAGCATAAAAGAAATACAGAGAAATAAAACTGCATAGATGAAAGTCAGCTCACATGAGCTCGACGCCAGAATCATCAAATAAAATACAATATCGTCCTCACAACTGCTCTCTAAGTCAGTATATAAATGGTAGATGGAAAGTACTAGATACAATGAAAAGTACAATGAAATGTAAACAGATAACCGCAACCCACCTAAAGCAAAATGGCTCACACGCCAACTGTAGCAGTATCCGCAACAAAAAGATACAAGGATGTAGCCCTGCCGCGACTACTCTGAGGGTCTACCTGCAAGCACTGTGGCACAACGAGGGTGAGTTACCAACTCGTGAATAGTAAATAACATATAAAGGTAATCACAAGTCTGCACGTACATGCGATACTCTAACATGTGCAGCTGATAACATCAAGATGGTAATCTGGGTGTGCAATAATCAAGCGAGGCACTCTATCGGGTACTAAGAATATATAATGCAATGCATGTAAATGAGTGCTGAGCATGGGAAAATAAATCATCAACACGTGTCATCATCGTGGAAAAACCCCGGTGTCTACAAAAAACACCCCAAAGTCCCCATAACTCAGGCGCCGCCGCTCAATCCGGCGCTCATACCCTGTAAATCTCATAGAACAGGAGTGCCCAACATCGGCACCCAAATATCATGAAATACTCGTGTCCAGCATCGACACGCAAATCTTCATCTCTCAGGCGCCGCATACCAGATCGGCCCTCAGTATGAGTCTCATGTCATGACCCCCGGACGGTATCCTCCAGATATCCGTCGGGTCTCCAAACTGTCACCGGCAGGTAGTAATCCCTCCGCTGGGCTCACCGTCTAACTATACGAGTCTTCTTGCCCCGGGGTACCATACCAGGTCCACCATGTACCCGCAGACGGTGCCTACCACTCCTCGAATCGTGTATACTCACACAAGCTCTCAGAACCGAGAAAACTCATGGTGGACGCACTAAAATATTATATCAAGAGAAACCAGTTTTTTAAAATAAAGCATACTTTCTTGAAATAATACCACGGTTCTCAAATCCAGGAATTACATGAAATCCAAACTCAATGCGTAAATCCATGCGATGTGATGTATGCATCATAAGGTCGTGCTATAAGTAAAAGGGGGAAAACCGCTCTTTAAATGAATTCAGTTTTAAAAATATCTCGTGCGGTCCCCAATTTTTACCAAAAACCAGCTTACCTAGGTAGGTATAATGTGTATATGCGTAAGTATGGATGTACCGAGGTATATATATGCACCAATACGAATATACAACGTGTATGTACACAAGTGTGGATGTATCAATGTGTATGTGCACCAATATGGATATGCAAATGAGTATGTGCACAAGTAACATAATCATGTCGAATCATATATAAGGTGAGCTACAATATATTTTTCATGGCAGTTCTATGGTGTGAGTGTCATGGCAATTACTAACGGTGTGTGTAACATGCAGATTAGTGCTCGTGCAACATGGACCGTTAGTAACAGTGCGGTGTCCAATTAATTCTAAGTCCATATATAGCAAGGAATACAGTATGCAACAAATGGTATCCATGCGCAATCAATGTATATGAATGCAAATATGCTGCTACAATATTCTATCAAGCCCTGGCGCATAACGCCATACGGGCGATTTCCCAGTAGATGTTAAATCTACTCACCATGATCTCGATCTACGTGTATCCGACCACCTGCTTCCCCTTCTATGCGGCGTCCGAAGCACCCGCCTGCGAACCTAGAATTTACACCAAGTAATACACGTAAGCTAAAATCTTGCAAAAACGTGATATCAATCTTATACAAGAAGCAAGCGTCGCAACTAAACGCGTGTGTAAACGTAACGTGTGTGCATACACCAAAAACCAACGCGACACGCCGTGGCACACATTGACACGCTGTAACACACAGCAACACCAAACCCACTCAAAGCGCAAGTATCGCGCAAGTCCAGCTACACAAAATATAGGTAAATTGGTCCCAGATTTTCCCTGGAGCAAAAACAAGAAAAATAAACAAGACCAAACCTCTCATAATACAAACAGACAGCTAGCTGTAAAAATTCAACAAGTTCCAGAAAAATTGGGTCGGCAACCATAGGCTTGATATCGGCCCAGGTTAGGTGAAATGGGTCCAGGTTTTTACATTACATCCCTAACACAAATTAGAGTCTAGTGTACATGTTTGCTCAACGATAAAATACCCACAGATTTAGCAGATTCTACGTATCCTATAACTTGGTTTAAAACGTTTCAAAAGCACTAATTGGTACACAAAGGGTATTTTAGTGCAAACTGGAACAAAGGGTAGGTTTAAGAGCATTAGTAGTACTTAACTAAGTTAAACAAACCCTACGACCCCTAATATAACAGAATTTCCACATAGGCCACCAAAGCAACCTAAAGCTCTCAAAACTCTTAAATATAGCTAAACTACCCCAGATTTTGCCCACTGTAAATTCCCAAAAACCAAACAATACCAAAGGATCCCAAACCACAGAAGACACCTACCCTAAAAGTTTCAACCCCCAACTCACCTCAAAAACCGATCTCGCCGGAAATTCTCCTCTTGCCGCCGGTCAAAACCGCCCAGGTTGGGTCCAAACCCCACTCACACACTCAGGATACCAAGCACTACACTACTACCTTGTTTGGGTTTCATAAAGGGTCTCGGGGTAACAGCAGGTTACAGTAGCACAAAAACGACACTAAAACACGATATCGGCACAAAACTACGAATTTAAAGTTCTAGGCTAAAGCTAAAGTGTAAACAACCTAAAAACCAGCTATATAACAGTTAGGGGATTATACCTATACCAACTTGCTCCAAAGTCCAAGCTTTCCTAGTTCCATGGGTTGATTTGGGGTGTAAGATCAATTTGTGTGAAAGAAAAGTTGAATTTTTGATGAATTGAGGTGGAGATCTTGTTGATTTGGGTGAGGGTTTGGTAAGGGCAGAGGTGTTTCTGTTTTGGAGAGAGAGGGAGAAGAAAATATGAGGGAAAGAGAAATGGGTTTGAAATAATGTGTAGAGAGTGAGATGAGTGTGAAGTCAACCATGCCCTTCTCTCTCCCCTCCATAAATGCTTGTCATGCCTTGTCCCCCCCAAGCCTCCTAGCCCACCATTCACTCTCTCCACAAGTCAACCCCAAAAGAAAAACATATCATTTGTGAATTTTAAAATTTAAAATTTTTGAAAACTAATAATTTTGTTAATTACATTTTCCCATTAATAAGATTGTTAAACTCCCTTAACCATATAAACATGGTTTAACCCAAAATTTTGCCCTAGTTTACATGCACATATGTGTGCAAGCCAAAATAAATTTTAATAAAATATTAATTAACTTTTATAAAATATTTGAAAATCGTTTTGGTATACTTTTTACAAAAAACCCTGTATTAACGTATAATTAACCACTAATCGTGTTCTAAAGTGTTACAGGCACCCTATCCTACGAGATAGCGGTGATTCCTTAGTTAGACCGGTTGTGGTTGATTTACATAGAGTTTAGGGCTAAGAGCGAAGAAAGGACGGACAACGGCTGAAAGGAAGAAACTACGTTTCTTCTTAGTCGTGCTAATCCCTTTTGTTGACTATTACCCTAACACCTATGTTCTTAATTAGGGCAAAAGAAGCAGTAAGTAGAAATCTCTTTCCAAACTAACCTAATCCTAACACTTGAAAGGTTTTAATCCAAATTCAAGCTTAGTTTTTATAAAAATCAAAACCTACCAAAATAGGACTTAACTCGTAAGAACATAAAGAAAAGAACACGTTTTCCCTGTGGACCGACCCGTACTCAATCGGCTAGCTACCAAGCGACACCGTTATTGATTGCGGTATTCTTAACTTTGATTTTAAAACTCATGCACGCAAAGAAGCTCTCAATCACCACCTGAACCATACCTATTTTCAAAATAACGATGTGTGTTGTTTAAAAAGTGACCGTATGATTCTTGTGTTGGTGGATATACACATTTGTTTTTCATGTTGTGTAGGATATTAATCCTCGTGTGATACCTATCATATTTCCAGTATTTAATGTTATATGGTATCATTGGTAGTACACCTGCACAATTACCGTTGATGAGCATGTTACACATACACAGATTTGCCGGCTCACACACATTCATCATCGGTAATTGCCATGCTAGTTACATAGTAGAACTGTCATATCATGATATTATTCTTAACCGTAAAAGTATATTCATTGTTCATTATTATCACTGGCATGCTTGCATGATATACTCGATATGCTCATATTACTACTGTATGTTACATACATCGTACCTTATGGTTATGTGCATTGAGATGCTGTTTTTATGAGATCTCTGCATTTGAGAACCGCAGTTTAATTTCAAAGGAAATTTTGTATTGTTTTAAAAATACGGTTTCTCCTGATATGATATTTTGAGGTGTCCACCATGAGTTTTCTCGGTCTGAGATGTGAGTATACTCGATTCGAGGAGCGGTAGGCACCATCTGCGGGTACATGGTGGACCCGGTGAGGTACCCTGGGGCAAGAAGACTCGTATTATTTGGTGGTGAGCCTGGCAAGGGAGCACTACCTACCGGTTATTGTATAGAACTCGATGGATATCCGGGGGATACCGTTTTGGAGTTATGATATGAGATGGATATGAGGACCGATCTGAGGATGCGGCGCCTGAGATGAGATAGAAATGAGGGCCGATGTGAGTATGCGGTGCCTGGGAAATGAGGATTTACGTGTCGATGCTGGGCATGGGTTTTCATGATGTATCGAGTGTCGGTGTTGGACATTCAGTTTCCATGATTTTGATGTGTCATTGATGGATACACGTGGTTGATATCCTCATATATATATATAGGCTTATGTTTTCATGATGTTCAAGTGTCGGTGTGGGACACTCAGGTTCCATGATATTGTTTGTGTCATTGATGGACTCATGGATGATATCCATAAGCATACAGGCATTTGATGTCGGATGTTTATTTATATATGTCATTGCATTGATAGATTGTTGACATATTCGTCCTTGGTCACCCTAGATATCATATTATTACCTTCAGGATATAGTGATATCGTAGTATTACCTTCAGAATATGGTGACCTAGGAAATCGTTATTTTATTCAATTTCTACTTACTGATTGTTTTCTACTCACGAGTTGGCAACTCACCCCCGTTGTGCCACAGTTCTTGCAGGTTTGACCGCTTGGGATCAGTTGCGGTATTGCTGGCACACAGGTTCGTCCAGGGTGTTTTCTTTGGTAGGTGGGACACATGTTGGATCGTGCCCACTCTCGTACTTTATACTCCATTGTATCTAGATAAACTCCATCACATAAGATCAGATCAAATCAGAGACTAGAATTATATATTTGTAGACCTAGTCAGACATAGGTTTTGTGCGAGACATATAGCGATGGGTTTACGTTCGCTTCTTGAGTTTTGAAGTCTTGCTCGTTTATTGTTCTTTCTGGGTTGATTCTTCGCCATTCGGCGTCGTATATATGTTATTGCGTGGTTGTGATTCCGCCAGTTGGTGAAGAGCTAGCTCTCACTTGGGGATGCCTATATATTGTTGTGTATATGTTTTTAGATCAAAATATACGAGGGAGGTGCTGCCCAAATTTTTAAAGACGAAACACGTTTTCAAATCTAGTATAATCAACTTGCATTTTCATGTTTCATTAGCTATGCATTTAAAGAAAAACATGATTCATTATACCTTTATTTTAAAACTGCTCCCCCACTATTTTCCGTAAAAAGATTTAGGTTTTCTGAGCTTCGGCTTACTTGATTTACGTCACGCCTTTCGACGTTGCGTAAATTAAGTGCCGGTCACGTGCTAAATTATGGGTCCTGACACAATATTGCAAGTATCAGGATTCTTCAAGGTGATCGAAAATGTAGATACTTGTGTTTGGTATTCCGTTGTAAGTAATAGTTTTGAGAACTTTCTTCTCTTTCAGGTTACTCGTACGTGGATGCATTCCTTAATGAGTAATGTTTCTTTTCCTCCTTCCATTTGGTTGATATGCACAGGAAACGGCTGCATGGTTTTTGAATCTAGTTCCAATTAAATTAGTGCCTTTGTTTCTATATTGGATATATAGAATGGATTCATATCTTAACTATGTTATAGTATATGGAGTTGTCCGACTTATGCTTAAAACCAGAATCTGGATAAACTCTAGTTACGTTTCACTAATTGCAGTTTGTGGGTTATCCTGGGCTTTGACGAGGGTTAACATTCTACCATCTGGAAGATCAATAGTTATATTGTTCTTGACTCGCCACAGTTTTAGTAAAATGGATTCTTTTCAGAAAAAATTAGTAGGAGTATGGTAGAACTGGAAGTAATTACAGAACCACAAACGATTACTGAATATTTAGTAGAACCTAAAGATTCAATTGGTTTCGATGATCCATTAGCCACTCTGCAAATATGGTGGGTAACCTCAGGCACTCGACAGGTACTTCGGTCTCCTCAAAGACGGTGACAGGGAGGTTTTTGATTACCCGAACTTGCTGCTGCTGCTGTTCTAGACTATGAGATCTGGCAGGAGGATGAGTATAACGTCGTTCTAAATTAGCTTTAGAAGTACACGTGTATATGACTCTGCCAGAGGGTTGTTGTAGTCAGTGGGAGCAGCGGAAGCATAGTGGACAAGTAGCTTATATCTATTTATAGACTAAAGTAAGTATAGCGAAGATAGATCGTCAAGTTTTAATGTGACAGTCATAGAGTTTGACTTCATCAGAACAACAGATGGACCTGGTAAGAAGGTAGTAAGGAGTGATGTCCTGGTTTTTGGATGACATGCTCTTTATAAGAAGCGATATTCCTATACTACGATTGGTTATACTGTGGTTGTCACTGTTAGTGTATATGCCCTAGGGGCCATTATTGTATCATACTAGCTTGTATATTACTTAATGGAAGCTTGGGATATTCACAGTTATATTAACAGTGCGAAACATGGTAGTATGTTACTTGGTTTGTTTCTATCTTAATATGTGTATATGTTAGCATATCGAGAATACATATTGATAGAGCACTTAGGATCTTGCTCGACTACCAGTGTTGTGATGCCAGTCACACTAGTAGGGGCTGGGTAGTCTACAAGCACATCTTTTTTCAGGTCCCTAGTCGTAGGATTATCGAGATAGGGCATCGATACACCGGAGTAGACTAGTGTGTACGCAACTCATCCCAGTTGGGGAGATGGTCTGACCCACAGCCATCAATACGTCATACTGGAGATAGTATACAGGTGCGCGTTGGGTTACGGGTATACCGGACAGGACTCGCAGGGAACTGTTGGTTGGTATTATACCCGTCGTCAGTTAACAGTTCCCAGGTGACATGAGTACAGCTTAGTTCACAGACTTGACACTGCTGCTTCGCCTCGAGTGTGTTCCCACTGTTCTTAGATTGCTACCCTACCATGGCTCAAAGGATTCATGCAAACAGGTAGCAGTGGGGTGCAGTCCAGAAGCACTTGGAGGCAGTAGCGGTTAGAAAGGATTCGTCTCTCCCAGTATTGGGAGTTGATATCATTCTGTGTCTGGAGAGCCATTACGCAAAGTCCCTGGCCAGGGCAAACGAGATTTACTGGTATGATTTCCAGTAGCTTCTCTAGGTGTAATGGGCTTCGCTCCGACACGACGTATACCGCCTTTAGGGGAATGACGCTTGCCGCCCCTAGGCCCGATATGCGATATTCCTAGACGAACAGACCGGACTGTACGGAGATTGTCACATCAGGCTCAGTAGGTGTTCGGATGGGTTTCCTCATCGGCCTTCTTATTGGGGACAGTTACGTACAGCTAGTACCGCTTGCGGCCTGTGGTTAAACCCACTGCCAGCGTAGTAGCCGAGTCTTTAGAGTCCCATACAGAGAGTTTCCTTGCTTCGGGCGAAACGATATAGAGGTCGTATGGTTTTACGACAGGGTTCGGACACATACGTGTTTTTACGCACGTACGATGTTCGGACAGTTTTTACTAGCAGGCTTTGGTTTATGCCAGATTCTAGTATTGGATTATTGGATTTATACAGTCTCGGTATTTCCGTGTTTTCATGGATGGGAGGGGCATTCTCGTAATTTTTCGAGAACCTTCTACAAGATTGATGAGTTGGAGGTTTAGGTGGAATTTGTATTAATTGGTTTAATGACTCATGGTGTGATTCATCCATAGGAGTTAATGATGCATTTATGGCTTAATGACTCATGGGATGAATAACACAAGGTGAGTTAATGAAGCATGATGATAATTATTATTTTTTATTTATTTAATAAATATCTTATGTTTCATATATTAACAATGAGATATTATTCCAAAAAGAATTCTCACCCTCACCTTCTCTCTCCTCAAGCTCTCTCTCTTCAAGCACTAACCCTAACCTCTCATGTGTTGAGATTCAAGGGTTAGCAAGACTAATTGATCCTTAATCCTCTTCTATATCCTCTAGGTTGCTTTGATTAGCACTCATAGTTACTTAGTTACCTCAAGTGTGAGGTTAATCTTGGAGAAGTAGCTCTCGGGTAGATCTTCTATCACAAAGAGGAGGCCGACGAGGAGGTGGTCAACGAGAACAAGAAGGACTTGATTCATTAGGTATAATCTTCTTTCATAGTAGCTAATCCCTCCTATGTTGTTGTTAGTTAGCGTTTGGCAAAGATCCGTAAGTTAGTCGATGTTAGTTTAAACAAAATGATTGTTTTACCTATTCCGCCTTCCCGCATCATGTGGGGTGTCTAACGTCGACTTACAGTGGTATCAGAGCCTCGCTAAACCATAACTAACTTGTTAGCAAAGTCGTTAGAAATTCGATCGCGAAACGAACCGGAAAAATCATCATTTTCACATAATTTCTGTCGTTTTTAAAACGGGGTCTAAAAATTTCTCAGGGACCCTTAAAATTACAAGCAGGGAATTATAAGATTACTGGAGAAATTTGGGTTCATGACTCGGCCAAACCACCGCGGAACCGCGGCCGATCCAAGCGATCCACCGCGGATCCACGGCCGAGTTGAAGCCGAGTCGGCTAAAATTTCCCCAGTAACTCTTCTTTGTTGATTTTGTTTTTTCTGGGATGTTTTGTTTCTGCTCAAGTTTCAAGTGCACATTGAAGTATTTGGAGTAGAATCATTTGTGTTTGCGTGATCGAAATTCTACGATGTTTGGCTAACTTGATTATATCTGTGATTTGTTTAATGTGTTCGTAAACCTCCCCTAACTGCTAGTATGTCGGTTAGCAGAGGGTTGCACATTTCTGTAATGGTTTTTATTGTTTGTGTTTGTGGACATGTTGGATTGTCGTGAATGGATAGCCGGGGATGTGAGACGAGCGTTTCTTTCATTCAATTGTAATTTGTAAATTGTTGTAATATTGTTTTGCGGGGCACTTCCGGGTTGAGGTTGCAGCCACCGTTGTATTATTTCATTTACTGAATTTTGCTCCTAGGATAGACCCAAGGTGGGGTGCACAAACTGCCGGATACTTTGAAGTGGCCTACTCACGTTGTTGAGGGAGACCGCTTCACTTCGGGTGCTTGGCGGGTAGTTTGCCGTACCCGTAGGGGTCTAGGGTGGGGTTTTGGCTATTCATCGCGACTGTGTAATCCGTCTTTCTTTGCTGGCTCAAAAGGAATGCGGATTCGTAGAAAATCCAATATGTTCATCTGTGATCTGGAATGCCTATTATTGCGTCTGACGAATGTACAATATCTATATATGATAGCTATTAGACGTCACTTATGTTTTACACCCGCGCTAGCCCAGCCCCCGCTCTGTCGTTAGTTAAGTAACCTAACGGGTGAATGAAGGGGCCCAGTGGCGAATGCGGATGGTATAAGAGGACGTTGTATTTTCGTTGTTTTCTGCAATGATAAGTTAATGATGGGACGCATTATATTAATGCAATGAAAATAAACCAAAGTTGAATCGTTGGAACAGTTTAAAAGAAACCACTCGGTTATTTTTAAAACAGAAGATATTTTTAATTGCAGAGCTTTAACCACTCCTTTTAAAAGCTATCAGGTTCCTTCGATCATATCAAGTTCACTACGTTCACGGTTTCGCCAAAACCATTTGTAGCCCTCCGTCATTTCATTTTGGTATTCAGTAGTATTCAAGCTATGTATTTTGACCAACGCCAAGGCATAGTGTTTGGTAGCAGCTGGGTATTCGTTTGTTGCATAGATAGATGAGTTAGTTTGGGACAGTCGTATTATCATTTGGCCAACGTCAGGGGTATGTACGGATAGGTTCAAATTAACAAGATAATGATGGGTAGAACTTGACATGTGACTTATGACATTTTGACCAATGCCAAGGTCATAAGAGCATGGGGCAGAAATTTATATCCGGAATTTCTAAAGAAACTGAAATTTGCAAAGAGTTTCATAACATTTGGAGTGTAATAATTTTGGTAGGATTCCTTCAACTTTATCACACGATGATATTTGGATCCCGATTCTATTGTGAGTATCCACTACTCATCAGGAGATTCGTCACTTAACGATCAAAGCTATAAACCAAGTAGGTGCCGAGAAAGGTGTCAGCGGGGCTACGCCCCCAGAGAAAAGAGGTTATTTAATTAAGAAACTTCATGAAAGCGTCGGAAAACCTTCCTCGAAGTACCGACACCGGCCTGGCTGAACGGTTAAGCAAGTATTGTACGGTGAGAATAGTCCTGGCTAGTTCTTCCTTTTTGGTTTGAGGACAGATTCAAGAAATAGTGGGAGACATCCGGTTTAGATAAATTAAAAACCACTCTAAACTTGCAAGAGCATCATGCTAAAGTGTTCCCTCTCTCTCTCAATTGCAGTGACCCAGAACATGACAGGCCTTAAGTTACTATTAGATAAAAATATTCTGACAGGGCCAAACTATAAAGATTGGTTCCGGAATGTCAAGATGGCTTTGACTTATGACAAATTGGGGTATGTCCTTACTGCTAAGGCACCTGCTGTCCCTGGTCCAGAATCCAGTATTGCGGATAAGGAAATCCACAAGTCCTGGGAGTTAGATTGCGCGAAGGCCAAATGCATCGTGCTTGCCTCTATGAATAATGAACATCAGAGGGGGCACGAGAATATGGATCTTGAGTCCATATTTCTCTACACCAAGGAACTGTTTGGAGAGCAATCTCGTATAGCTAGATACGAGACCTCGAAGAACTTGTTTCAGTCGAGTCTGGCCGTCGGATCATCTGTAGGAGAACATGTCCTTAAGATGATTGGCTATATAGAAGAGCTCGCGGACCTCAGGATGACTTTAGAGAACGAGCTCTATACAGACTTTGTTCTTCAGTCCTTTCCTTCCACCTAAGCCCAGTTTATTCTAAATTTCAACATTCAAGAAAAAGAAGTTGAACTTCCAGAACTCCTTAACATGTTGAGGAGTGCATAGGGCACTTTGCAGAAAGCAAGGGAAACACCCGCTATGTTTGTTCGCGGTGCTTCCTCTTCCGGGTGCAAGGCTAGGGCCAAAGGAAGGAAGAAGAAGGCCACTACCAAACCAAGAGGTGGTGTTGGTAAGGTGGGAGCTAAGGGAAAGGCGAAGGTAGCGGTGCCAGTAGTGGCAAAGGACGAGTGCTTCCACTGTCGTAGGAAAGGGCACTGGAAGAAAGATTGCAAAGCTTGGATTTCCAAGAACCAGGAACCGAAGCATGCTGTGGCTTCGACTTCAGGTGTGTTTGTAATTGAAAATTGTCTATCAATCAACTCTACTTTCTGGGTATTTGATACCGGATCAGGATCTCATATATGCAATTCATTACAGGCACTGAGAAACTGTAGAGTGCTGAAGGTTGGTGATATGACCCTCCAGGTTGCTAACGGAGCTGCCATGGGTGCTGTGTCCGTAGGGGATTATCACCTTGGATTGACGAGTGGACATAATTTGGTTTTGCATAACTGTTTTTGTGTACCCAGTTTAACGTTTAATATCATATCAGTATCGTTGTTATCAAAAGAAGATTATGATTTCACGTTTGTAAGCGATGTTGTTAACATCCACCTTAAACATGGTTTGATTGGGTCCGGTACACTAGATAACGGTATATATGTGTTAAACCAATTACAGATTTTCAATGTCCAGAACACACTAAAAAGAAAGTCTCCTGATATAAATAAGGCTTTCTTATGGCATTGTATACCAGGTAACATCAATGAGACAAGGTTAAATAAGTTATATAGAGAAGGATATTTGGATCCGTTCGAATATCAATCTTATGCCACTTGTCAATCATGTCTCAAAGGAAAGATGACAAAGACTCCATTCATTGGACATGGAGAAAGAGCGAGTGAGCTCTTAGGACTCATAGACAGCGATGTATGTGGTCCAATGTCTACACATGCAAGAGATGGTTTTTCATATTTCATTACTTTTACGCAAGATTACTCTAGGTACGGATTCATTTTCTTGATAAAACATAAATCCAAGGCCTTTGAGAAATTCCAAAAATATAAGAATGAAGTAGAAAACCAAACCGGCAAAAGTATCAAGACACTAAGATCTGATCGAGGTGGTGAATACGTAAGTGCCGAGTTCCTAGGTTGCCTAAAAGGGAATGGAATTCTCTCTCAGCTTACTCCACCATATACTCCGTTACATAACGGTGTATCGGAGAGACGGAACCGAACCCTATTGGATATGGTACGTTCCATGAAGAGTAATGCTGAGTTACCGCGATCTTTCTGGGATTATGCGCTAGAATCAGTGCCATATCTTTTGAACTGAGCTCCAAACAAGACTGTGCCTACCACACCATATCAGATGTTGAGTGGGAAGAAACCCTATCTTCAGTATCTGAAGGTATGGGGATGTCCAGCTTTTGTTAAAAAGCAGCATGCGGACAAACTCGAGGCACGATCAGTGCAGTGATAGTTTGTGGGATATCCAAAGAACTCCAAGGGGTATTATTTCTATTACGCAGAGGAACAAAAGGTTTTTGTTTCTCGTAATACCCATTTTCTAGAACAGCAGTTTTTAGAAAAAGAAACAATTGGGAGCGAAATAGAACTGGAAGAAATTCCAGAACCACAAATTACTACTGAAAGTTTGGTAGAACCAGAAGTTCAAGAAGAACAGGACATTTCCGTACCCTTCCGCAGGAGTAGTAGGCCATCTCATCCTCCTGAGAGATACTACGGTTTTCTCATAGACGGGGATAGAGAAGATTGCATCATTGATAATGATGAACCTACTAGCTTCCAGCAGGCCATCTAGAGCGGCGACTCAGTAAGATGGCTGGATGCAATGCGGAACGAAATGGATGTACACTAACAAAGTATGGACTTTGGACTTTGCTCCAGATGGGGTAAAACCCATAGGATGCAAGTGGATCTTCAAGAAAAAGATTGGTGTAGATGGACAGGTGGAAACCTATAAGGCTAGACTTGTTGCAAAGGGTTTTCGTCAAAGACCTGGTTTGGACTATGACGAAACTTTTTCTCCAGTGGCTATGCTCAAATCCATTCGTATCCTTCTTGCTATTACTGCCTTCCATGATTATGAAATCTGGCAGATGGACGAAAAGACGGCTTTTCTAAATGGTAATTTAGAAGAGTGCGTCTATATGGATCAGCCAGAAGGTTTCAATCAGAGTGGGAGCAGCGGGAAAGTGTGCAAGTTGCTTAAGTCCATTTATGGAATGAAGCAGGCATCGCGGAGTTGGAACATCTGTTTTGATGAAACGGTCAAAGAATATGACTTTATCAAAAATCCAGATGAACCATGTATATATAGTAAAATTGTAGCAAAAACTGTCTTATTCCTCGTCTTGTACGTGGATGGCATTCTCTTGATAGGAAATGACATTCCTATGCTACAATCTGTCAAAGGATTCTTGTCACATAGGTTCTCCATGAAAGACCTGGGTGATGCCTCTTACATTCTGGGGATCTGGATCTGTCATGATAGATCCAAGAGGATGTTGGGACTTTCGCGGTCCAGGTATATCAACACTATACTGAAAAGATTCAGTATGGAAGATTCTAAGCGCGGTAGTTTACCGGCTTGTCACGGAATCACCCTATCCAAAGAGATGTCTCCCATGACTGATTTGGAAAGGGATCGCATGTCAGTTATACCCTAAGCTTCTGCGGTAGGCTCTATAATGTATGCGATGTTGTGCACCAGACCAGATGTAGCTTACGCACTAAGCGTGGTAAGCAAGTATCAGTCAGACCCAGGAGAGAAGCACTGGATAGCAGTAAAAAACATTCTCAAGTACCTGAGAAGGACTAAGGAGATGTTCTTGGTTTACAGCGGAAAAGACCTCAAGATCGAGGCCTTTGCTGATTCCAGCTTCCAGAGTGACAAGGATGACTCCAAGTCCATATCAGGTTATGTCTTTACCCTCAATGGAGGGGCGGTGTGCTGGAAGAGTTCCAAGCAGGACACCGTTGCTGACTCAACGATGGAAGCGGAGTATATCGCTGCTTGCGATGCCGCAAAAGAAGCGGTCTGGATAAAGAAGTTCCTCACAGAACATCAGGTGGTTCCATCCATTGTTAATCCAATACCTCTGTATTGTGACAACAACGGGGCTATAGCTTTAGCAAAGAAACCCAGGTCCCATCAGAAGTCCAGACACATCTTAAGGCGGTATCACCTGATCAGGGAGATCATAGATCGCCAGAAGATCGAGGTCCGGAGAGTTGCTACAGAGGAAAACAATGCAGATTCATTCACAAAGGCCTTACCTCAGACGCAGTTTGAGAGACTATAAAAGATTATAGGTCTTCGATAAGCCAGTACATGACCCTAGTGCAAGTGGGAGATTGTTAGTGTATATGCCCTAGGGGCCATTATTGTATCATACTAGCTTGTATATTACTTAATGGAAGCTTGGGATATTCACAGTTATATTAACAGTCTTGGTAAACATGGTAGTATGCTACTTGGTTTGTTTCTATCTTAATATGTGTATATGTTAGCATATCGAGAATACATATTGATAGAGCCCTTAGGATCTTGCTTGACTACCAGCGTTGTGATGGCAGTCACACTAGTGGGGGCTGGGTAGTCTACAAGCACATCCTTTTTCAGGTCACTAGTCGTAGGATTATCGAGACAGGGCATCGTTAATCCGGAGTAGACTAGTGCGTACGCTTCTTATCCCAGTTGGGGAGATGGTCTGTCTCACAGCCATCAGTACGTCATACTGGAGATAGTATACATGTGCTCGTTGGGTTACGGGTACACCGGACAGGACTCGCAGGGAACTGTTGGTTGGTATTATACCCGTCGTCAGTTAACAGTTCCGAGGTGACATGAGTACATCATAGTCTGCAGACTTGACACTGGTGCTTCTCCTCGAGTGTGTTCCCACTGTTCTTAGATTACTACCCTACCACGGCTCAAAGGGGTCGTGCAAACAGGTAGCAGTTGGTTGCAGTCCCGAAGCACTTGGAGGCGGTGGCGGTTAGACAGGATTCGTCTCTCCCAGCATTGGGAGTTGATATCGCGTTGTGTCTGGAGATCCATTACGCAAAGTCCCTGGCCAGGGCAAATGAGATTTACTGGTAGGATTTCTAGTAGCTTCTCAAGGAGTAATGGGCTTCGCTCCGACACGATATATACCGCCTTTAGGGGACTGACACTTGCCGCCCCCTAGGCCCAATATACGATATTCCTAGACGAACAGTGCGGACAGTACGGAGATTGTCCTATCAGGCTCAGTAGGAGTTCGGATGGGTTTCCTCATCGGCCTTCTTATCGACATCTACCTGGGGACCGTTACGTACAGCTAGTACCGCTTGCGGCTTGTGGTTAAACCCACTGCCAGCATAGTAGTCGAATCTTTAGAGTCCCACGCAGAGAGATTCCCTACTTCGGGCGAAACGATATAAAGGTCGTATGGTTTTACGACAGTGTTCGGACACACACGTGTTTTTACGCACGTACGATATTCGGACAGTTTTTACTAGCAGGCTTTGGTTTAAGCCAGATTCTAGTATTGGATTATTGGATTTATACAGTCCCAGTATTTCCGTGTTTTCACGGATGGGAGGTGATAGATCTCAAAAACTATCTATTAACCGCAATCAAGAACGGCGTCGCTTGGCAGCTAGCCAGTGAGTACGGGTCGGTCCACAGGGATTTTGTGAATTTCCTAATCGCTCTAACGAGTTAATTCCGATGGGAGCCGGATTGGTTATTAAATCTAAAAACTAAATTATTCTATACTAAGATTATCTAGATCTAAATCTTGCTAGGGTTAGGTTTAGGAATGGTTTGGAAATGTAAATAAATCTCAACGCTTTATATACCCAAATTAGGATCTAAGAGGAGTTATGGTAATTATTAATAAAGGGGATTAGATCCATTCGGGAAGGTGTTCCTTCCTCTAGGTTCTTGTCCTTCCTTTATCAATCCTTACCCTAACCTCCATGGAAAACACGTGCAACCGGGCCTTTATACTACGATATCACCGCTACCTCGAAGGATAGGGTGCTGTAGGGCGCTGTGTGTGCGTGTATGCATGGAGTCCTATTGATTATATGTGATGGTAAGAAAGGGATGAGAGATTTCATCTCTCAAAAGCCTTCCCCAAAGCTAACTCTAACAATTATCTAGGGTAAGGAATTAAATCTAAACTAGAGCAAAGAATGAAAAATTACCTACTTTATAGATGGCTCTCTCCAAACATCAACACAGGGTTGTCAGATCTGAATTCATGAAATGAAAAGAGGCACCGATGCTCTCCAAAAGAATTCTAAATTTTATTCATAGAAAAAGGCATAGGGAGGCATAACCTAATACAAGTTTTAGAGTTCCTATTTATAGAGGATAGAAAACCCTATGTTACAATTGATTCGCACGTCTGCATTTACCAAAATATCCCTAGGTTGACTAGTCAGAGACGTCACAAATTATGGTAAAAAATATTTCCATCACGGGCTTTACTTCACCGCGGAACCGTGGCCCCAGGCCCTGTATGGCCGCGGTTCCGCGGTCAAATAGTCGGCTTGGGCCTTGTGTTTTCTGTTGTTGGCTCTTCTTGACTAGTAATTCCTGCTTCTGCATGTCTTTACTCATAATGTTTTCTCGTTCTCTTCCAGAACTCCAGTGAACATTGTAATGGACTTTTACCGTTGCTTCATGACGAAGTCTGGAACCTTGCGCTGCTTTGTATTTATCTTTGTGTAGGCTTGATCAAGATTCTCTGTTTGTTGGTCAAAGTCTCACTTTTGCATCATATTTTATCTTTTTCACTGTTTTTGATCCAAGAACCTGTAACCTGTAATATGTAGCAGACATGCGTCAAAAGCACCTGTTTATTTATAAAACGAATAAGAATGGGGAATATAATAATACAATATTATGGTGTGAACAAATACCCCCAAACTTATCTTTTGCTCGTCCTCGAGCAAACTTATTTTTTTATTCTCTACAAAAACCTAACCGCACTTTCGCAGGGAAACGCGATTGCACTGAGCTCGTGCAACAAGCAGTTAAACCTCTAGGTGTCCCTAGTAGGAGGAGTGTTGTCTCCTGAGGGTTTTCAGCGGATACTACCCAGAAAATCCTATCAATTTGGCTTTTTCGACTTTTGTTCTCCAATTAGATTTTCTAACAGGGAATTCTATTATCGTTGACTCGTAAATTACCCACCCACATTCTTCACACTTCCTCATCATCTAACTTAAGATTATACATGTTCTATAGACTTACTTAGCTTTCGGCATTTCTTAAGTTTTCCTTCTAGGGTTCCATCTCCACTAAGGAATTTTTATCAACACTACTAAAGATACAAGTTCTATTCTTCATTCCTTTCTCTCATCTAAACTCCAAGCACATATCCCTACGTGTGTGTATAGATCACCCCTACACTTGGAAATTCAAATCAAGCAATCATACTCTCGTCCGTTGTCCAAAGTACTTATTAATAGGTGAATTTTTAAATGAATTTTGCTTACACATCCTTCATGCGACCGTTAATACTTCTTGAGGTACCAACAACCGATTACAATATGTGTTTGCACATTAAAGTGTAATTCCTAGTCTTGCAACACCCAAGGCTATTTAGCAGTGACTCCCAAACCAGTTGGTCTAAGGCACTAGGTGATGAAGCAACCTCGCTAAATATTTTTTTCTATTTTTGCAGCCTTAAGTAATCACAAAAACCAGTGTTCATTTTTTTCTTTCTTTATTCACACTTGTATTTTTTATTTTCTTTTCTTCGTACTAAGGACTTTAGACAAGAGCATTTCAAGGTCTCCTCTACTATTCCAAGTTTCAAGGTGCGTGTTTGTGCAAATTGTAGGGTATACATTTTCAGAATCTAGACTTAAGCTAGGATTTATTTTTCAAACTTATACTCTAATAAAAATATCAATACTTTTCCTTCGTTTCGACTTAGCCCAAGAAGTGAACTCAAAATTTGCCTATTTCTAAATAAAGTACAAAGACTTATACTTTCTACCATTAAAATTTAAGAAAGGTTATTTTTAGGGTTTTTAATTTACTAAGTCTAAAATCTAGTTGTTCCTAGCCAGTTAACCTATTTGTCAAACTCAAGTCAAAATACGGCTAAAATTGAATACATTTATTTTTATAATTTTTAAAATTTTCAAATTTTTATGGGTTTTCAAATAAGTATGCAAATGCGAAATGTACATATGAATGCGAAGGAAGAAAACGTACCGAGCATACCCCCAAACTTAAACTTGACAGTGTCCTCACTGTCATGCTACACCAAGAGGGTTGAGAATGTCGGCACTCCCCTGTTTATTTATTTATAAATTTTTTTATTTTTTATTTTTTTTAATTGTTAAAAGAAAAACAAAAAATATATATACAACAAGGTTCCCCCCAAACTTAAACTTGGCCTTACACAAGCCAAAGGTTAGCACCAACCATTCAATAATTCTATCGTGGTAATGGTAGAGTTGGTGAAAGAATGGAGTGGAAAGAAAGGAAATGAGAAGCGCACGAGACCGTGTGGGAAGAAAGGTAGAATATGGTCTCGGTGGGGGAGAAGAATGGCGGAAAAGAGAAAGAAGTGGAGTACGATCTTGAAGGTGTAAATTGAGGGAATAAATTAGCGCAATTTGTGATGACCGGTGTATTAAAAGTGATTGTGCAAATCTATCAACCTGTCGAGAAATGGGGTCAAATCCCTCAAGATTCGCAAGAAAGCATGGGCATGTCCAACTTGGTATAGGAGATGAGAGCGTAACGATCTCTTGCACGGTCGGAACGATTGGAAGGACGAAAGGGAGTGAATTAGGGATAGTCTCATTCTCACCGTAGTAAACTGTCTCAAACTTGAAAAATTCCATTAATGGTTCGAAACAACTGTAAGCAACCGAGTCTGATGGTTCAACTAACTCTTCTGAAATTCAAAGGACTCAAACTCGGGCGGTGAGTCTTCCATATCGTCCGAAAAAGTGAAACACTCGTAAGTGTTATCGGCTGTGAGAACTGTGTCAGATTCAAAGGAAAAATTTTCAATCTCACAGTCTTCAAGCATGATCTTTTGCATGGTCGGAACGATGGAAAGGAGGGAGGGTGATATAACAGTTAAAGGTTCAGGACGATGAATTGCAAAATCCGACACATCAAACAAAAATGATTCAACCTCAATATTATCCTCACTACTCTCCTCAATACTATCCTCATAATTCTCCACAATATTTATCTCATCCATGCCATTATCATCAAAATCAAGACGCCTATGAAGTTCGGGAGAAACATTTAATGACTTGGGATGATGAATTGGACATAAGAGTTCAATCAAATCTACGGGCTCATCATCCAAAATATTCCCGACGTCTATATCCTCAATCAAGTGAAAATCAATTTTTTCTGACACCTCATCAAAAGTATGGATATTTATCAATTCAGGTTCTAGATTGGAGGTGTAAAGATCGAAAGGATTAAGTGTGGTTTCACTCGAAAGGGGTTCGTCACAATCTGGCAAATCAAGCATTGCAAAGTCACAAAACTCATTAGATGTTTTATTTTCAACGTGTGAATCATTTGGGACAATCGATGGAAAACCGGAGTTGTGGGATTCAATTGTGTATGGGTAGGTCTGATTTGGGAATGTGTAGAACTCACTCGCTCCTCTCAAATTCTCACTCTGTCCAACCGCCTCCTCATACATTGAAAAATTTGAAACTAGTGGGAAACTAGCTACCGGTTCAGTAGATTGTATAAGGGCGGATATGGATGCATCCACATTCCTCACTATTTTGTTTGTTGCTGAAATATAAGCTGCCAATGACTGTTCCAAACTAGACATGGATGGTAAAGGGGTTTTGGTAAAAGATTCAAAATTGTTTGGACACGTGAAACTCCCAAATGTCTGTGTAGAAACAGTGTCTAGTGAAGGTGGGAAAGTCGGGTAGGACTGGTAGGAATTGGATGGTTGGACAGGAGTAGGGTCAACATGTGGATAAAAAGATGAATGGACTTGTTGACCCCTAGAGCTACATGTGTGGAGAGGAGTGAAAGATCGGCTACGAGATTGAGCAATATGCTCAGCAATGGACATCGGTTTAGGAGTTACAACAGGACTTGAAAAAGTGGTATCAACGTACGAAGGTGGTGAAGATTGATATGGTTGACACAAAGTGGATTGCGACGTCGAACTGTTTCTCCTAGACGCTTCTATTTGATCTTTCAAAAAAATTTTGGGCACGGAGGGATCTTCCTTAAATCGACCGAAACAATTGACGTACGAAGCAAAGTTAGGTTCAGGATACCAAAGTTCGGCAAGAGATTTGTGATGTGGGGTATCCATGATGAGAAGAGAAATAAAGTAGGTGGTGCAAGGATTTCTTAGCGACAAAAGTTGCAAGTCTTTTAAAAAAAAAATTCCTTTTTCCTTTTTCTCTTTATTTAGAAATGTTTGCAAAAAGATTTTCAAGAAAAAAGCTAAGACACACTTTCGATCAACCAAAAATGCACAATCAGGCCTAGATCTAGGGTCACCTAGGTCAGCTAGACAGCTCCTAACTATTCCAAAGGGCTAGAAATAGGACATCAAACCGCCTCTTCACCGCCAATTGCGGCCAGATAAGTGCCAGGTAAGTGGGAGGCTCCCCACTACAAAAGTAGTGGTCCTAATTAAATAACCACTTGCCTTAGACACACTTGCCTAGACACCGCAAAGTCAGGTTAGGATAAACGGTCGATGCTTATAACTAGTCCTCTGTCCTATTGAGCGCGACGTCCTTAGGGCTGAGTCTAGTATTTTTTTTAAGTTAAAGATTTGGTCAATGCAAATTCCTTATGTGATTTCCGGGGTCCTGGGAAGGGTAATGAAATCCCCACCCAATCTGAATTGGTCAAAATCCCCTTAAAATCCGATTAAAGATATGCAAAACAGTAAATCACTTGCAATCAAATCTTTTTTATTTTATCGCGGCGCAAAGAATCCTGCACAAGATTTGTTATTTGGAAAGGAAGATTTTTTTTAAGCGCAAGGAATCCTGCAGAATATTTGACAAAAGATATATGGGGATTGGCAGAAGAGGGAAAAGGGGAGCAATCGGTGTAAAACACACGCGCTGACGTGGCAAATGGACCGCGGAACCTCGGCGGGAGCGCGCTTGCGCGGCGGAAGGGCGGCGGATTTGAAGCTTCAGGTCTCCGAAAAAATTGTACTGCTCTGTTGTTCCAATCCCTTTCTGTTCTGATCTACTTTTTTCTGTTTTGCACTCTGGATTTTTCCAGATCCGTTGATCCTGCAAAGATTCACAAAAAATACCCTTTCCAGAAAATAACAGATGATATATATTTTTTTTTTTTTTGATTTTTCAGTTTTTATAATTTTTTTAATTAAGATTAACCCGAAATTGCAAAAAGGAAATAACACGCCATCCCCGGCAACGGCGCCATTTGATTGATCTCAGAAACTATCTATTAACCGCAATCAAGAACGTCGTCGCTTGGTAGCTAGCCAGTGAGTACGGGTCGGTCCACAGGGATTTTGTGAATTTCCTAATCGCTCTAACGAGTTAATTCCGATGGGAGCCGGATTGGTTATTAAATCTAAAAACTAAATTATTCTATACTAAGATTATCTAGATCTAAATCTTGCTAGGGTTAGGTTTAGGAATGGTTTGGAAATGTAAATAAATCTCAACGCTTTCTATACCCAAATTAGGATGTAAGAGGAGTTATGGTAATTATTAATAAAGGGGATTAGATCCATTCGGGAAGGTGTTCATTCCTCTAGGTTCTTGTCCTTCCTTAATCAATCCTTACCCTAACCTCCATGGAAAACACGCGCAACCGGACCTTTATACTACGGTATCACCACTACCTCGAGGGATGGGGTTGTTAGTTATATGTATGCCCTAGAGGCCATTACTATACATAGGATGCATATTGTAGTGGATGCTTGGACATATATAGGGAGGACTTTCTTGCTTGACATGATAGTATGCTATCTGGTTACTCTTTACCTTAACGTGTACACTGATTGTCTCTCTGTTACATGTTGGTAAAGTCCTTAGGATGTGTACTTGACTACCTGGACTATGATGCGGATCATACTAGTGGGGACATGGTAGTCCATAAGTACATCCTTCAAGGTCCCTTGACGAAGGGCGGTGGCCAGTCTCAAAAGCCATTGGTGTCAATCAGTCACCTAAGATAGTATACAGGTGCTCATTAGGTTATGAGTACACTGGACGGACTTGTCGGGAACATGCTAGTTGGTATTATACCTATTGTCAGATAGCAGTTCCCAGGTGACATGTATACTGGTTAGTCTGTTGACCTGAGATCGTCATTTGTCTCATGTGAGTTCCCACTGTGCTTTGATTACTACCCTACCACGGCTTAAAGGAGTCGTGCAAACCGGTTTTAGTTGGGTACAGTCCCGAGCCACATGGAGGTAGTGAGCGGATCGTCGGGGATTCGCCTCTCCTGGTATTTGGGGTTGATGTCGCATAGTGCACGGGTGGCCATCACTAGAAATCCTTGGCCAAGGTAGTCGAGAATTATTGATTTGGATCAGTGGTTTCTCAGTTGGTGATGGGTTTCATACCGACACGAAATATCGCGTTATTAGAGGTCTGAATTTATCCCCCCTAGACTTGAAATGCGATACTCTTAGACGAATAGACCGGACTGTATGGATATTGTCACTGACAGGCTTAGTAGGGGTTCGATGAGTTTGCTTGTCGGCTTTCCTTTCGCTCAATATCTAGGTAACCGTTACGTACAGCTAGTGCCGCTGACGTGCTTGTGGTTAAACCCACTGCCAGCGTATTGAAGAGTCTTTAGAGTCCTACACAGATGGTTTTCTTGGTTCTGGCAAAATGATGTAGTAGACGTATTGGATACGTGCAGGGTTCCGATCGAATGAATGTACTAGTTACCAGGACATTCAATCGGACAGTTGATAATACTAGCCGCCTCGGATTTTGAGTCGGATTATTAAATCAAGTATTGATTTAATAATTTACATATATGTATTTCGATATGTATATTCTAGTATCATATTCTTTGTGTTATTCTATCTCTTCGGGTATTCGTATTTCGGTACGAATACAGGTATGTATATACAGTAGAATGTAATCCGTATTTTTTACAGATAACATTTTAGAAGGTGGACACCTCATTTTGGGTTTGACCATTTAGTTTAAATGGATAATGAGGTGGATAATAGGAGAGAGGGGAGTATGGTGAGAACCATGCTTGCATAGTATGCACAAATGAATTATTAATTCATTTGCACAAACTATTCAAGCATGGGCTTGATATTAAATTGAAAAGAAATGTTTTACAAAACCAAGCATGCCCATTTTCTCTCACATGGTTGGATCATTTGTTTAGAGATGGGATTTTCTTCACCTCACCATCAAGCTTCACACCCTCTCTCTCTCTCTCTCTCTTGAGTTTCTTAAGTTCCTCCACCTTCAACCTCAACCTCCTCTCTACAATCTCATGAGTAGAGAATCAAGAAAGGAGGTGAGATAATAAACACTTGGATCACTTCACTACATCCTAGCCATTCTAGATTATCAACCTAGAATCCCTAGTTTCTTCACTTGCTTTTGATGTGGAGCTAGAACCATGAGCTACATCTCTCAGGTGGATCATCTTCGACGGAGGAAGACCGGCGTCCAACTTCAGTCGGGGATGCCTTGAGGAGCTTGGGAAGGTGGTAGAAGACCGAAGGACTTGGTTCATTCGGTATAACACTCCTAAACTTGTAGTTTAGCTCCTTATAGTTAGCTAGTAAAGGTTTATGGTTCGATTGTGACAGATTCATTAGCGCTAAATTTTTAAACGCCTTTTGTTCCGCACCGGCCACGGTAGATGGCCATGGTGCTATCGTAACCCAACACCTACCGTAGATGCGTAGGGTATATTACTCATGCGATCACTTTCAAAATCAGTCTTGGGAGTCGTCTCTTTGGAGAGGGTGATCCCGTGACAAGCGTGTATATTACCACGCTTGGAATCTTCCATACTAAATATTTTCAGTATGGTGTCAATGTATCTGGACTGTGAAAGTACCAACATCCTTTTAGATCTATCACGATAGATCTAGATCCCTATAATGTAGGAGGCGTCACCCAGGTCTTTCATTGAGAACTTCTGTGACAAGAATCTTTTGACTTATTGTAGCTTAAGAATATCATTTCCTATTAGGAGAATGTCATCTACATACAAGACGAGGAATACCATAGTTCTCGCTACAATCTTACTATAAATCATAGTTTATCTGGATTTTTGATATAGTCAAATTCTTTGACCGTCTCATCAAAGAAGATGTTCTAACTCCACGATACCTGCTTTAATCCATAAATGGATTTAAGAAATTTGCACACTTTTACGCTACTCCCACTCTTTATGAAACCCTCTGGCTGATCCATATAAACACACTCTTCCAAATTTCCATTCAGAAAATCGGTCTTTACGTCCATCTGCCAAATTTCATAATCATGGAAGGCAGCAATGGCAAGTAGGATCCGAATGGATTTAAGCATAGCTACTAGAGAAAAGTTTTCATCATTGTCCAAGCCAGGTCTTTGACGAAAACTTTTGCTACAAGTCTAGCCTTATAGGTTTCAACCTGTCCATCTGCATAAATCTTCTTTTTGAAGATCCATTTGCAGCCTACGGGTTTTACCCCTTGAGGTGCAATGTCCAAAGTCCAAACTTTTTTAGTGTACATTGATTCCATTTCAGTCCACATTGCATCTAGCCACTTTACCGAGTCTCTGATCGTAATGGCATGCTGGAAACTAGTCGCTCATCATCATTGATGATGCAATCCTCTCTATCCCCGTCTATGAGAAAACCGTAGTATCTCTCGGGTGGATGAGACTTCCTACAAGATCCACGGAGTGGCGCAGGGATGTCCGGTTCTTTTGAAACTTCTGGTTCTACCAAGCTTTCAGTAATAGTTTATGCTTCTGGAATTTCTTTCAGTTCTATTGCACTCCCACTTATTTCTTTTTCAAGAAATTGAGTCTCCAGAAAGTGGGCATGCTGAGAAACAAAAACCTTTTGTTCCTTTGCGTAATAGAAAAGATACCCTCTGGAGTTCCTTGGGTATCCCACAAACTTACACAGTACTGATCGTGTCTCGAGCTTGTCAGCATGCTGCTTTTTGACAAAAGATGGACATCCCCATATCTTAAGATACTTAAGATAGGATTTCTTCCCACTCCACATTTCATATGGTGTGGTAGGCACCGACTTAGTAGGAACTTTGTTCAAAAGATTTATAGCAGATTCTAGTCCATAACCCAAGAAGGATCGCGGTAACTCAGCATTACTCATCATGGAACGCACCATATCCAATAAAGTGTGGTTCTGCCTTTTCGATACACCGTTGTGTTGAGGTGTGTATGGAGGAGTAAGCTGAGAGAGAATTCCATTCTCTTTTAAATAATCCAGAAACTCAGCACTTAAGTATTCACCACCTCAATCAGATTGAAGTGTCTTGATACTTTTGCCTGTTTGTTATTCCACTTTATTCTTATATTACTGGAATTTCTTAAAGGCCTCGGATTTATGTTTCATCAAGAATACATGTCCATACCTAGAGAAATCATCCGTAAAAGTAATGAAGTAGGAATAACCACTTCTTACATGCGTAGAAATTAGACCACACACGTCGCTGTATATGAGTCCCAAGAGCTCAGTGGCTCTTACTCCGTGTCCAGTGAACGGAGTCTTTGTCATCTTTCCTTTGAGAAATGATTGACAAGTTGCATAAGACAGATATTAAAACGGATCCAAATATCCCTCTTTATGTAACTTCGTCAACCGTGTTTCATTGATGTGACCTAGTTTATAATACTATAAAAAAAGCTTGATTCATTTCTCGAGACTTTCTTTTGAGTGTGTTCTGGACGTTGAAAACTAAATGTTGATTTAATACGTAAATACCGTTGTCTAGTGTACCTGATGTTAGTTATGTATATGCCCTAGAGGCCATTCTTATACATATGATGTATATCATAGTATATGCTTGGATATATATAGAGAGGACTTTCTTGCTCGATATGATAGTATGCTATCTGGTTACTCTTTGTCTTAACATGTTGATTTGCTTGCTCTCACATGTTGATAAAGCCCTTAGGATATGTACTTGACTACTAGGACTATGATGTGGATCATACTAGTAGGGCCAAGGTAGTCCAAGAGTACATCCTATAATAGTTCCTAGTCGAGGGTGTATCGAGACATGGCATCGATACTCAAGAGTAGACTAGCGTATACGCATGTTGACCCATATGATGGGCGATGGATGATCCCATATCCATTGGTGTTTGACATCAAAGATGTACGGGTGCTCAGTGGAGACTGGGTACACTGAACGGACTCACCGAGAACTCCTATATGGTATTATACCTATTGTCATATAGCAGTTCTATGGTGACACTGGTACAGGTTAGTCTGTAGACCCGAGATAGTCATAGAGTCTTCTGTGATTCCCACCGTGCTTTAATTTCCACCTTGCCATGTTCATGAGAACGTGCAAAACGGTGGCTTTTGGGTATAGTCTCGAATCATATGGAGGCATGAGCGATAGGAGGGGTTTCATCTCTCCCGGTATTGGAGGTTGATATTGCGCTGTGTTCGATTGGCTATAACTGGAAGTCCCTGGCTAGGGCTGATATGGAGACCAACTGGTAAGTGTTATCAGTAGTTTCTCGACCCGTTATGAGTTTCATATCGACACGACTTATTGGTTACTGGGGTCTGACGTTTACCACCCATAGACTGTATATGCGACATATCAGATGAAGAGACTGGACTGTACGGTATTGTTATTGATTGGATTCACATGAGTGTGTGCAGGCTTGCTTGTTGATCTTCTGATCGCTCAATACCCGGGTGGCTGTTACGTTTATGTCACGACCCGAAATTGTCACGTGACGGCCCTTAAACTATGCAACGTCTACAGGCGTAATGCAATTTAAGTAAGCCGAAAACCCAGCAATCTAAACCATCAAAACTAGTAAGAAACAAGAACATTGTTAAAACTTTTAAAATCTCAACCCAAATTCTTTAAAGTCCCTATTTTATTTCCTTTAAAATTTTGGCAGCACCTCCTTTGTAAAAACTAACCCTCAAAAATGGGTACAACATAAATATAAGTAAACCATACCCAACGGGAGCAAATCCACGCCCAACGGCGGAAAACAACCACCACAATAGATATACGACGCCGTAGCGAAGAAATAAAAGACGATAGAAGTAAAACTGCATAAAAGACCTCCAAATCAAAAAATAATATATAATATCGTCTTCACATCAAGTCTCTAAGTCATACAAGATAATGGTAGATTGAGAGTACAAGATACAACAAATATACAATAAACATGAACGGATAACCACAAAACCTACCTAAAGCAACACTGCACACTGTGAGCCGAAGCTGTAACATTTCAGAAAAATAAAATATTATTTTTGGGGAATTTTTTTAATTTAATATTAATTTTAATGAATATTTTAATATTTCGGTATAATTAAATACCGATAAATGGGAAAAATTTTGGAAAATTATAGAAATTACTAGAAAAAGGGTGTTTTATGTGAATTATGCAAATTTTAAGTTTTTATGAATAGTTTGACATTAATTTAGTGCTAATCGCGATTAAAAATCGCTAATCTGATTTTTAGCATATTTGTGCAAAACATGCACCAAATCTTTTTTTTACACTTGTTACTGTTGGATATGTATGCCCTAGAGGCCATTATTGTATAGTACTAGTTTGTATAATCCATTTTGGAAGCTTGGGATATATACACGGGTTTACAACAGTCTTGTTCGATATAATAGTATGCTACTTGGTTGGTATCTATCTTAATATGTGTATATGTTTCTTTTAACATATCGCTAAAAACATATTGATGGAGCCCTAAGGATCTCTGCTTGACTACCGGCGTTGTGATGGTGATCACACTAGTGGGGGCTGGCTAGTCTATAAGCACATCCTTAGTTTGGTCCCTAGTCGTAGGATTATCGAGACAGGGCATCGATACTCCAGAGTAGACTAGTGCATATGCTTCTCGTCCCAGCAGGGGAGATGGTCTGTCCCACAGCCATCAGCACGTCGTACTGGAGATAATATGCAGGTGCTCGTTAGGTTATGAGTACACTGGACAGAACTCGTCAGGAACTGTTGGTTGGTATTATACTTATCATCAGTTAACAGTTCCCAGGTGACATGAGTACAGCTTAGTCCGCTGACTTGACACTGTCACTTCGCCTCGAGTGTGTTCCCACTGTTCTTAGATTACTACCCTACCACGGCTCTATTGAGTCGTGCAAACAGGTAGAAGTTGGGTGCAGTCCCGAAGCACTTGGAGGCAGTGACGGTTAGACAGGATTTGTCTCTCCCGGTATTGGGAGTTGATATCGCGCTGTGTCTAGGAGAGTCATTACACATAGTCGTCCCTGGCCAGGGCAAGCAAGAATTACTGGGAGTGTTTCCAGTAGTTTCTCAGGGTGTTCTGGGCTACACACCGACACGACCTGTACCGCTATTAGGGGACTGACGTTTACCGCCCCTAGGCCCGCCATGCGATACTCTCAGACGAACTGACCGGACTGTACGGAGATTGTCACATTCAGGCTCAGTAGGAGTTCGGATGGGTTCACCTCATCAGTCTTCTTATCAGCATCTACTTGGGAACCGTTACGTACAGCTAGTACCGCTTGCGGCCTGTGGTTAAACCCACTGCCAGCGTAGTGTCGAGTCCTTAGAGTCCCACATAGAGGGTTATTCACCTTTGGGCAAAACAGAGTAGAGGTCGCATGGTTTTGCGACGAGGTTCGTTCACATCCGCGCACTTGTGTATGTTTGGTGTCCGGGAAGTTATTGCTAGCGGGCTTTGGTTTAAGCCAGATCCTAGTATTTGATTTGGGATTGGTTTTGTCTCATTGTATTCGTGTTCCTCGGAACACGGATGCGGGTGTGTATGCACAGTTTGCAGAGGCAGAGGATTCTCATTAGGGTTGTTGACCGTTGACTTTTTCCAAACCCTAATGAAAATGAGAAATATGATTAATGATATTAATTAAAGATAATTGTGCCATGGTTAGGTTGACCATTTGACTTATCTTGACTTTTGACCTTGGTTGACCGGTTGACTTATGTTGACAATTTGACCATCATCATTTCATATGAAAGATGCTTCTTGATTCTTGCAAAATTCATTTAATGTGAAATGATAATGGTCATTCCAAATGAACCATCACAATTTCTTTAATTATTATTATCATTTCATAATTCACTAATATGATAGTATGGTTGCTAAAACATCCTCATTCTCTCTTGCTCTTTCTCTCTCATGTTTTTGAGCTCTCCCTCTTCCTCTCAAAGCTATCATCTCTCATGTATTGAGAACCATGAGCTTGTGAGATAAAACCCTCAAAACTTCTCTCTTCTCTTTCTAGGGTTTTAGTTTTAGCAAGCCAAGCACTTTAGTTACCTCTTCGTTGAGGTAGGAGCTCAAGGTAGAGGCCGTCGGGTGGATCTTTCTTCGGCAAAGAGAAGACGACGAGGAGGATCCGTTCACACCACTCCATGGAGCAAGAAGAGAAGGAGTTCAAGACCTAGGTATAACCTTCTAACCGAGTAGCTAAACTCGTAGTTAGTTTGTTAGTTTTTGTTGAGCAAAGATCCTTCATGGATGGTCCATGTTACCTTGTGAGGAAAATTTGATTTCTACCTATTCCGCCTCCCCGAAAGAACCGGGGTGGGTAACGTTGAGCTAACAGTGGTATCAGAGCCTAGCTAAACAACAACTAACTGTTACCAAAGTGTTTAGAACTTCGATCCGGAAAAAAATCGCAAAACGCACTGAAATCATGTACTTTCTGCCGATTTTTAAAACAGCCCTAAAAATATTTCCACACACTTTAAAAATCTGTGCAGGGAATTTTAGGAACAGGCAAGAAAAACGAGCCCACGACTCGGTCAACGCGCCGCGGAAGCGCGGTGAAACCAAGCGTTTCGCCGTGGATCCGCGGCCGAGTTGACTCGGTCGCGACTCGTTTTTCATGCAGTATTCTCAGTTTGGTGTTCTGTGAATTTTTAGATATTTTGTTTCTGCCCAGATTATCCAGAGAACAATGTTGTGTTTGGGGTAGTTACAAATTGGTATTTTGATCGAAATTCTACAAACTTTAGCTAAATGGTTATATCTGTAATGTGATATATACACTAAACGTCGACTAATCGCTATACGTCGATTAGTAGGGGTTGTGCATATCTGTGATCTGTAATGTTGTTGGATTGTGTATATGAACTTGTTGGATTGTCGCGGATGATTAGCTGGGGTTTTGTAAGATGAGAGTTTCTTTATCTTTCATTTGATGTAATATGTAAATTGATGTAATATTATTTTTATGGCCGCACATCCGGGATGAGGTTGTAGCCGCCATTGTATATTATTTCTTTTACTGTTTTTGCTCCTAGGATAGACCCAAGGTGGGGTGCACAAACTACCGGGTACTTTAAAGTGCCGAGTGGCCTACTCACGTTGTTGAGGGAGGTTGCTTCACTTCGGGTACTTGGCGGGTAGTTTGCCACACCCGTAGGGGTCTAGGGTGAGGTGTGGCTATTCATCGCGACCGTATAATCCGTCTTTCATTGCAGGCTCGAACGAAACGCGGATTCCAAGCATATCCAATGTGTTCATCTGTGATCTGGAATGGCTATCATTGCATCTGATGAATGTATATATCTATATATGATATCTAGTAGGCGTTGCTTATGTTTTGCATCCTTGCTAGTCCAGCTCCCGCTCTGTCGTTAGTTAAGTAACCTAACGGGTGATGACGGGGCCCCGTGGCGAATGTGGATGGAATAAGCGTACGTCATATTTTCATTGTTTTCTGCAATGGTAGGATTAAATGATGGGAAACATTATATTAATGCAAAGAAAAAACAACCTAAAAGACGTTGTTGGAACAATTTTCAAAAAGCTATTTTTGCAAGGACGTTCTCTTTTGTTTTGCACAGAGGTATTCGGTTATGAATGCCCAGCACGTCATTCGACGAGGCAAGGGCCGAGATCCCTTCATCGGGAGTGACCCCTTGGACAAAATTTTGTGTCATGGTAATAAATTCACTATAGTCGATTATTCTTGCTTTGCATCGATGTATTCAGTTTGTAATATCCTGCACCTCATTCGACAAGGAAACAGCCGAGATCCCTTCACAGGGAGTGACTTCTTTAGCAAAAATTTTTGCCACTATATTCTTAAAAAAGGGGCAATCAGGTTCCTTCAACGATATCAAGTTCATTACGTTAACGGGTTTTTTCGCCAAAAACCCAGCCGTAGCCCTCCGTCATTTCGGATTGGTATTATTTAGTATTCGTGCTGTGTTTGTTGACCTAGTCAAGGCGTAGTGAACGGTAGCTAAGTGATATTTTTTTGTGCATTGCAAATGTGATTGGTTAGGACAATCGTACGGCCTTGTTGACCTAGTCAAGGGCACGTACGGGTGGGTTTAATGCAATCAAGATAATGACGGGTAGAAATTGACTAGAGGTTTATGGTTTGTTAACCTAATCAAGGTCATAAACCGTTAGGGGAAAAAATCCATATCGGGAGTTTGTAAAGAAACTGAAACTGTCAGATTTAGCATACCTTCTGGAGTGTGGTGACTAGAATGGATTCCATCTAGGTCATCACATAATGATAGTTAGATCCCGATCCCACTGATGAGTTGGATTACTCTCGGGAGATTAATTCACTTAACAATCAATGTTATAAACCAAGTAGCTGTCTAGAACGGTGTTAGCGGGGCTACGCCTCCAGGGAAAAGAGGTTATATAATTAAGGAACATCGCGAAAGCGTTGGAAAACCTCTCTCGAATTACCAACACCAGCCTGGCTAAAAGGTTAAGCAAGTATTGTGACGTGCGATTAATCCTGACTAGTTCTTCTTTTAAAGGTTTGAAGAAGAATTTGAGGAAACAGTGGGAGCCATCCTGATTAGATAAATTAATAAACCAATCTAATCTTGCAAGAGCGCATGCTGAGTGTTTCTTTTCTCTCTCTCTCTCCAGGTAGCAATCATTTCACGCCCTAATCAAGTTAATAAAATGTATCGCTTTACCAATCCGAATTCTTATTCGGGGCTGGGGAACGTCGGTTCGGCTCTAACTTATGACAACAGTCACAAGTATGAGCAAGGGAAAGAGGATTGTATGGATTCCAAGGATACCCAGTTGAAGAAGAAGCATAGTTTTGCATCTACTTCAGGTGTTCTTGTAATTGAGAACTGCTTTACGGTCAGCCCTACCTCCTGGATACTTGATACCGGATCAGGATCTCATATCTGTAATCTATTGCAGGGACTGAGAAAAAGTAAGAAAGTTGTACCTGGTGATATGTCGCTCAGGGTAGCGAACGGAGCAGAAGTTAATGCCGCAGCCGTCGGTGAATATCACCTAGTGTTGCCAAATGGCAATACTATGATTTTGAATGATTGCTACTATGTACTTTCCATGGTTTGCAACATAATATCAGTATCTTTACTTAATAAAGATGGATATAACTTTGTTCTTGATAGAAATATCATGAAAATTTACCTTTATAAGGTACTGGTTGCAGAAGGTACACTGTATAATGGTATCTATGTTCTAAATCAGAATACAGTTCTCAGTGTACAAAACACACGCAAGAGGAAGAGTTAAGATACGAATGAATCCTACTTGTGGCATTGTAGACTTGGTCATATCGGAGAGAAAAGGCTAAGTAAGTTGCATAAAGATGGACTCTTGAATACGTTCGAGTTTTCATCTTACGAAATTTTTCAGTCTTGTCTCAAAGGAAAGATGACCAAATCTCCGTTCACCGGACATGGAGAAAGAGCAACAGAGCTCTTGGGACTCATACACAATGATGTATGTGATCCGATGTCTATACATGCAAGGGGTGGGTTCTCGTACTTCATCACATTCACTAACGATCTCTCTAGGTTCGGATATGTGTATCTGATGAAACACAAATCTGAAGCTTTTGAGAAATTCAAGGAATTCAGAAACGAAGTAGAGAACCAGACAAGCAAAAGTATCAAGATCCTCCGATCGGATAGGGGAGGGGAGTACTTAAGCACGGAATTCCTAGACTATTTAAAAGAGAATGGAATTCTCTCTCAGCTTACTTCTCTTTATACACCACAGCACAACGGTGTATCGGAGCGGAGGAATCGTACCCTATTGGATATGGTTCGCTCTATGATGAGTAGTGCCGAGTTGCCTCTTTCATTTTGGGGACATGCGCTTTTAACAGCAGCATATCTATTGAATGATGTTCCGTCTAAATCAGTGCCTAAGACTCCATTCGAGATATGGAATGGAAAAAGGCCATATCTTAAAAGATTTAAGATATGCGGTTGTCCGGCTTATGTTAAAAAGCATAAACCAGATAAGCTAGAGGCACGGTCAGTTTTATGTAAGTTTGTGGGATATCCAAAGAATGGTTATGGATATCTGTTCTACCACACCGAGGAACAGAAGGTGCTTGTTGCTCAGCATGCCGTTTTCTTAGAAACGGAGTTTCGTGCAAAAGAAATTAGTCGGAGCACGGTAGAATTTGAAGAAATTCAGCGACCACAAACAGAAACTGAAGATTTGACAGAACCTCAGAATTCAATAACCCCAGACGAACCTCAGCAACTCCGCAGATCTGGTAGGATTTCTCATCCGCCCGAGAGATACTACGGTTTTCTCATAGACGGTGATCGAGAGGATTGCATTTTGGAAGAAGATGAACCTACAAGTTTCAGGCAGGCCATTATCAGTAGGGACTCTGATAAGTGGTTGGATGCTATGCAATCCGAAATGGAGTCCATGTACACCAATAAAGTGTGGGCCTTGGATATTGCTCCACCTGGGGTAAAACCCGTTAGATGCAAATGAATGTACAAAAGGAAACTTGGTATAGATGGGCAGGTGGAAACCTATAAGGCTAGACTTGTTGCAAAAGGTTTTCGTCAAAGACCTGGTGTGGACTATGACGAAACTTTTTCTCCAGTGGCTATGCTCAAATCCATTCGGATCCTACTTGCCATTGCTGCCTTCCATGACTATGAAATCTGGCAGATGGACGTAAAAACGCCTTTTCTAAACGGCTGTTTGGAAGAGTGCGTTTACATGGATCAGCCAGAAGGTTTCGTTGACAGTGGGAGCAGCGGGAAGGTGTGCAAGTTAATTAAATCCATTTATGGATTAAAGCAGGCATCGCGGAGCTGGAACATCTGTTTTGATGAGGCAATCAAGGAATTTGATTTCATCAAGAACGAAGATGAACCTTGTGTCTATAAGAAGATTGTAGGACGAACTGTCGTGTTCCTAGTCTTGTACGTGGACGACATTCTTTTGATAGGAAATGACATTCCTATGCTACAATTGGTCAAGCTATTCTTGTCACAACGGTTCTCCATGAAGGACCTGGGTGATGCCTCGTACATTCTGGGGATCAAGATCTATAGAGATAGATCCAAGAGATTACTAGGACTTTCGCAGTCCATGTACATAGAGACCGTACTAAAGAGATTTAGTATGGAAGATTCCAAGCGCTGTAATATACCCGCATTGCACGGAATCACCCTCTCCAAGAAGATGTCTCCTAAGACTGACGAGGAGAGGGTTCACATGAGCACTATACCCTACGCTTCGGCGGTAGGATCTATAATGTATGCGATGCTATGTACAAGACCAGATGTAGCTTACACGCTGAGCGTGGTGAGCCGGTATCAGTCAGACCCAGGTGAGGACCACTGGACGGTAGTGAAGAACATTCTCAAGTACCTGAGAAGGACTAAGGAGATGTTCCTGGTTTACGGTAATGAAGACCTCAGGGTCGAGTCTTTTACCGATTCAAGCTTCCAGAGTGACAAAGATGACAGCAAGTCTGTCTCGGGTTTTGTGTTTATCCTCAACGGAGGGGCGGTGTGTTTGAGGAGTTCCAAACAGGATACCGTCGCAGACTCGACGATGGAGGCTGAATACATTGCTGCAAACGATGCAGCAAATGAGGCGGTCTGGATGAAGAAGTTCATTAGTGAACTTCAGGTGGTTCCGTCCATTGTTGACCCAATACCATTGTATTGCGATAACATTGGGGCTATACCTTTAGCGAAGGAGCCAAGGTCTTATCAGAATTCCAGACACATCTTAAGGTGGTATCACCTGATCAGGGAGATCATTGATCGCAAGGAGATCAATGTACGGAGAGTGGACACAAAAGACAACACGGCGGATCCATTCACAAAGGCCCTCCCTCAAACACAGTTCGAGCAACTTTTTGAGCTATTGGGTATGCGGTACGCCAGCAGCTGGCCTTAGTGCAGACGTTGGGTATGCGATACACCAATTACTAGCCTTTAGTTCAAGTGGGAGATTGTTGGATATGTATGCCCTGGAGGCCATTATTGTATTTTACTAGTTTGTATAATACATTTTGGAAGCTTAGGATATATACACGGGTTTACAACAGTCTTGCTCGATATAGTAGTATGCTACTTGGTTTGTATCTATCTTAATATGTGTATATGTTTCTTTTAACTTATCGCTAAAAACATATTGATGGAGCCCTCAGGATCTTTGCTTGACTATCGGCATTGTGATGGCGATCACATTAGTGGGGGCTGGGTAGTCTATAAACACATCTTTATTTTGGTCCATAATCATAGGATTATTGAGACAGCGCACGATACTCCAGAGTAGACTGGTGCATATGCTTCTCGTCCCAGCAGGGTAGATGGTCTGTCCCACATCCATCAGTACGTCGTACTGGAGATAGTATGCAGGTGCTCGTTAGGTTACGAGTACACTGGACAAGACTCGTCGGGAACTGTTCGTTGGTATTATATCTATCGTCAGTTAACAGTTCGCAGGTGACATGAGTACAGCTTAGTCCGCTGACTTGATACTGTCACTTCGCCTCGAGTGTGTTCCCACTGTTCTTAGATTACTACCCTACCACGGCTCTATTGAGTCGTGCAAACAGGTAGTAGTTAGGTGCAGTCCCGAAGCACATGGAGGCAGTGACGGTTAGACAGGAATCGTCTCTCCCGGTATTGGGAGTTGATATCGAGCTGTGTCTAGGAGAGCCATTACACATAGTCGTCCCTGACCAGGGCAAGCCAGAATTACTGGTAGTGTTTCCAGTAGTTTCTCAGGGTGTTCTGGGCTACACTCCGACATGACTTGTACCGCTATTAGGGGACTGACGTTTACCGGCCCCTAGGCCCGCCATGCGATACTCTCAGACAAACAGACCGGACTGTACGGAGATTGTCACATTCAGGCTCAGTAGGAGTTTGGATGGGTTCACCTCATCATTCTTCTTATCGGCATCTACCTGGGGACCGTTACATACAGCTAGTACCACCTGCGGCCTGTGGTTAAACCCACTGCCAGTGTAGTGTCGAGTCTTTAGAGTCCCACACAGAGGGCTATTCGCCTTTGGGCAAAACAGAGTAAAGGTCACATGGTTTTGCGACGGGGTTCGTTCACATCGGCGCACTTGTGCACGTTTGGTGTCCGGGAAGTTATTACTAGCGGGCTTTGGTTAAAGCCAGATCCTAGTATTTGTTTTGGGATTGGTTTTGTCTCATTGTATTCGTGTTCCTCGGAACACGGATGCGGGTGTGTATGCACAGTTGACAGAGGCAGAGGATTCTCATTAGTGTTGTTGACCGTTGACTTTGTCCAAACCCTAATGAAAATGAGAAATATGATTAATGGTATTAATTAAAGATAATTGTGTCATGGCTAGGTTGACCATTTGACTTATGTTGACTTTTTTTACTTTGGTTGACCGATTGACTTATGTTGACAATTTGACCATCATCATTTCACATGAAAGATGCTTCTTGATTCTTGCAAAATTCATTTAATGTGAAATGATAATGGTCATTCCAAATGAACCATCACAATTTCCTTAATTATTATTATTATTTCATAATTCACTAATATGAGAGTATGGTTGCTAAACATCCTCATTCTCTCTTGCTCTTTCTCTCTCATGTTTTTGAGCTCTCCCTCTTCCTCTCAAAGCTCTCATCTCTCATGTGTTGAGAACCATGAGCTTGTGAGATAAAACCCACAAAACTTCTCTCTACTCTTTCTAGGGTTCTAGGTTTAGCAAGCCAAGCACTTTAATTACCTCTTGGTTAAGGTAGGAGCTCAAGGTAGAGGCCTTCGGGTGGATCTTTCTTCGGCTAAGAGAAGACGACGAGGAGGAGCCGTTCACACCACTCCAAGGAGCAAGAAGAGAAGGAGTTAAAGACCTAGGTATAACCTTCTAACCGAGTAGCTAAACTCGTAGTTAGTTTGTTAGTTTTTGTTTAGCAAAAATCCTTCATGGATGGTCCATGTTACCTTCTGAGAAAATTTTGATTTTTACCTATTCCGCCTCCCCGAAAGAACCGGGGTGGGAAACATGGACCTAACAGGTACATATTTCTCCATGTCTTTCCTACATGTTTTATCATGGTTGATGATTTTTGTGAGAGAATAAAAGAAAAGAACAGAAAAAGAAAAGGAATATAGTATTGGGTATGGGTGAGAGAGACAAAGGTGAAGGGTATCCTGAATTGGCCATTCCTTCTCCATTTCCTCATTGATTTCTCTCCCTCTCCCTCATATTTCTGTTCCTGCTGCTGACCCTCTCACCCTCTTCACAAAATCCCCCAAAACACCATGGAAATCACCTCAAAACCCAAATCCCATTTCACAAAAAAGATGCACAAGCTCAAGGGAAACACATTGGACTAAGAAAGGAAAGGTTTTGGACACTTGGGGCAACTCAAGAAAATTCTTGAGTTGCCAAATGAGGTATTTTCTAAACCACCAGCTTAGTTTTCCTATTGCTTTCACATCCATGTTAACTTTAAACCGATATAGTGATGTTTAGTGAGGGTATGAAAATTCTAGTTTGGGTTATTGGAAATTGAGAGTTATGGTGAGTAATTAAGCTCAGTAGAGGCCACACTAATCCCCTAGTGCTAGGATTAAGACTCAAACCAGAGTCTTGAAACCCGGAATATGGATTTAGAAAAGCCGATATCGGAAAAACTGTGATTCTGTGAAGGTTAAATGGAATCTGCTATCACCCCGAGACTCTGAAAATTATTTTGCATGGACAGTGATACATGCAGGCACCGAGGAAGCTACCACCAAAACCCTAGCCCCTAACTCCCAATTATGGCCGCAAATTTAATCCCTCTGGACACAATTTGCGGCTGGACCTGGGCCAATCTGCCTCGTATTGGTTCTGCAGCCCCATCTCTAGTAAATTTGACCCCTGGCATGTGCAAAATTGTCCAATTTGACCTAGGGTAGAATCTGGAGCCTTTTTCCTGAGTTGCTGTTTTAATTCGTGTTTTAATTTTGCGTATTTTAAATTCTGGATTTGTATAACTACGTTTTACCTCGATTACTTGGTGTTTATACGACAATATCGAGGATTGTTTGATGGTTTTGAAAGCGTAGTCCATAGGTTCTAACCTATAGGCCTTAGCGCGTCGTTTGGTTTTCTCGATGTGATTTTAAGGTTTATTTGCGATTGTGTAATCTTGTAGGTACCTTCTCGAGGGCTTCATACGATGAAGAAGATGAAGGCGACATCGACACCAATATGCAGGATGCAAGGTGAGTTGATTATATCTACGGGGAAAGTCGGGTGGATGGCGTATAGCACCCCCGCAGTCCGATATTTAGTATATATATATATATATACTATTTATGATAGCTTATTGTGTGTCGCGGATATTTGAGATGAGATTAGGTGTACTATGATTAGATTAGGGCATAGAAGTAAACTATTATAGTTCGTAGTTGCAAACCCTAGTATAGGTTTACACCCACACGCACACACATGCATTTTTGTTATACATATACCTAGCTGACGAGGATAGTGGAGGATATTTGGAGATGAGTCGATGAGATTGGGCATAGTGCCATGAGATCGGTGATATGATGTGATTCGTATTTGGGATACGACATGTGATTTTAGCGGGCCTTCGGACATGTGTTTCACACACGCATTTATATTTATATAGATGGTGTCGATTTGTACTAGACTTAGATCAGTACCCCAAATCATGTGATATGACGATAAGGATACCAGATAATTGATGAAATGAATGTGATATTGACCCGTACCCAGCTTTTGGGATGCCGTACGATGATTTACCGTACGAGCTTTATATTGATGATAGATCCGCACTCATGACTCGAGGATGTCATATGATATTGTATCGTACACGGTACCTTTGAGGCGGGATCACCGACTATTATACTTTTATATATATATCGACTCAGATTTAGGTGGTTTCCATACCTCTCCGGATTCACTTGTTAGTTAGAGCTGTAATTTTGCTAGTAGATGTTAGGCTAGGTTGATGTCATACCTGTTTCAAAAACTAACGAATAGGGAGTATTTTAAAGACAGGAAAAGGGATTCTACGGATATTTTCAAAAGACGCATCTTTTCTTAAAAACACTGTAGCCCTTATTTTACTAAAAACCCCGATTCGTCTTATTTCAAATGACAAACTGTATGACTTTTTATATTGATGCAGATGCGTCACTGTTGCATTTATTAGTCGATTCCTGCATATTCTTGTTATTCGCATCGCATTGCATGTGCAAATGGTTATTGTTATATTAAACTTATGCTGTTTGGACACCAGCACCATTATCGATGATGCATATATTCCACGTACACCTGCTTGCCGGCTCACACACTTCATCATCGATAATTGCCATGTCACTACACTGTAGGACTGTTGCATTCAGGATATGACCCCTTGCATGACATACTGATATGCTTACATTCTTTTATATGTCGCATACATCATGCTTTATGATTATACGCACTGAGATATGTTGTTTCCATGATATTTCTGGATTTGGGAACCGTGGGTATTTCAAAAGAGAGTAAGTATTGTTTTAAAAACCCGTTTACCCTTGATATAATATTTTAGTGCGTCCACCATGCGTTTTCTCGGTTTTGAGACGTGTGCTTGAAACCTGATTCGAGGAGTTGGATGATCCGTTTGCGGGTTCATGGTGGACCCGGTATGGTTCCCCGGGGCGAGAAATGTTTTTCGTGGAGCAGATGATGAACCTGGCAGGGTGGCTAATACCTACCGGTGATTGTATTTGAGCTCGGCGGATATCCGGAGGATACCGACCGGAGTTTAGAGATGATGTGGGCCTATCCAGGCTGACGGACCCCCATACATATGAGGATTTACGTGCCGATGCTAGGCACAGTTTTCATGATGTTTTCGAGTGTCGATGCTAGATACTTAGGTTCCATGATTTTGATATGTCTCGAGGGACACATGTTGATTTATATTCTCATACTTCCATGCATATGCTTTATGATATTTACATGCATGATGCTTATTGTCATTGGGTGACATGTGGACGAGATCAACATACATATAGACATTGACCACATAGTTGGATGATATCTACATACTCATAGACTTCATGATATAGTCGACATTGATCATACCTCATATTTATGATATATTGCTACCTGAGGCACTGACACGAGCTTTTGGTACTACACTCATGTATAGATGTTACATTGTCACCTTATCATGCTTCAGACTTATTCATATTGAAGATATATTATTACCGATCGTTTTGACCTAGGATTATGTCTTGCATACGATTTCTACTCTGCGATGTTTTCTATTCACGAGTTGGCAACTCACCCCCGTTGTGCCACAGTTCTTGCAGGTTTTGCCGTACAGGTTTCATTGCGGCTTTTCTGGCACACTGCTTCCTTTCTGTGTGATTGCATTGGTAGGTGGGTTCACTCGCATCGTGACCACCCTTGTATTTATTTTATTCAGTTGTATCTAGTAATTCCATCAACCAAAACTTGTATATTGTTTCAGACTTAGAAAACCAGTTATGTATTATTTCGACCTTAGAGTCGCACGTTGTAGTATTATGGTTTTCATGCTGATTTAGAGTTTTCTTTGAGTTTTGATCCTCGCCCCTTCGGCGTTGTATATTATACTGCTTGCGTGGTTGTGACCGTCGATTGACGAAGAGCTAGCTCCCGCTTTAGGATGCCTTTTATTATTGTGTATATATTATTCTTGTTGTACCCCGTTCGGGTCTAGTATTTACAAAGGAAACTCTGCCGAAATTTTCAGAAACGAATATTGATTTTAAAAATGCATATTCGACTTACTTATTTAAAAACCTTGTTTTTAAAACATGTTTTCCTTACTTCTAAAAAACTAGTTTCCTTATTTACTCTTTAAAATGGTTTTAGATTTCTAGGCTTTTGGCTTACTTGAATTAGATGGGGTCCTATAGACTTTATATGATTCAAGTGCCAGTCACAGGCTATTTCGAGTCATGACAAAGTTGGTATCAGAGTGCTAGGTTAACCTTGGTTCGAGTCTAAGTTTGACTATATGGAGCCTAGAGCGTTTATATATATACGTAACTTTGGCTTGACCTTACGGAACTTAGACTTAGTCGAGGGGGTATTATACCTGTACTTTCGTCGCGTAGGATGAGCCTTGGTTGATGGAGTAGGTGACTTAAGTAGAGTGACGTACCATACGTATGTTCCGCGGCATATTTACGATACGCTACTCCGCTTAAGAAACCTTAGGATGTACATTTCCTTGCACAGTATTATATTCATTCCTATGATCTATCCTCATCGATATTGGTTATGATTTTGCTGCTACGATTACACGGGCAGAGAGAGCTACGGCTAGAGTTGAGGTCAGCACGAGCTCGTCACGGACGAGGACCGACCGAGGCGTGATTCCAGAGACGTACGACTGCATAGAAGGCTTCGTTTTATTGTGTTTTTGCAAAATGAGCGTTTGACTGATCGCTTTTACGAGATTTAATGGATGTGCTGATCGGCACCAGAGGATTGAGCCACTGATAGAGGCCAGCCATGATGTGATGACCATTGATATATCGCTTATTCACGATGATTGAGATGATGTTCAGCGTATACATGAATGAGCTAGTTGCTGCTGCAAATGATGAGATATCGCCCAGATGATTGGAGCTACTGCAGCATGAGTATATACTCAGAGATATGATGGTAGGTCGCTAGTCACCCGAGGATGAATGACTAGGACATATGGTTCGTTCTCTTACCCCGATGCGAGATCATCAGATAGATTGATTCCAGCTAGAGACGACTTCACGCAGATTCGTTGAGAGTCGATAGAGACGATCGAATGTCAGGAACCCATTTCCAAGTTTAAAGTATTCAGAAGACAATGCAAGTAATGCAATGGACCCTCTAGAAGAATGAAATCCTAACTCGACGTAATGACTATGGAACGCCTCCGAACCTTAGGGTTTGCGGCAGTTTAGCGGTACCATTTGTGAGGCATGGGTTTGCCCTTCTACGGTTGGTCCACAGATGCTGTGGTATGTACCGGAATACTTTTAAACTGTATTCAAGATTTTGATCTCTTAGGGGATTATGAGGTTCTGACGAATCGATCGGATGGTTCGACATCATTCGGATACCATGTGATGGGACACATTGCTTGGAAGACTCCAGATACGAGTATAGTCGTTGGAGCGCAGTCCATGCAGCCACGAGAAAGGACGAGTATAGAGTATACCTCCGCAGGTTAGGACGAGTTCCTGAGGACGTGTTCGGCCATATATCTTCTACAGAGTGATGAAGATACCGAGTTCGTGATTTCGAGTGTGTGTGAGAGACTTCGGATTGACCGTAGTCGAGAACATTTGCAGTGCGCAGAGAGAGACGTGACATCGGAGTAGACGATGATATAGACAAGTGGGAAAAGAGGTTCGTGCGAGATGCTGACGAGCTGTTGTTACTCCTCGTTAAGGTTAAAGGTCAGATATGTCTACAGAGGCGTTGGGATGCGACTAGTTTCCGAGGAAATGTTGTGCTGAGGACGCAGATGACCAGAGAAGTGCCAGGACGGAATCGCCCCTGTTAGCACACCTGACAGGGCCGATGAGCCGATTGATTGCGAGATAGGTAATCCGCAGAGAAGATAAGGACCCAGAGATAGAGGACGCCAGACCGTGAAGAGGAGGCAAGTAGATATCTTGCTCTACTAGCATTGGATGCACCGACACCTTCTCGACTGCTATGGAGGAAATATCGACGATGGTATTTATGATTTGTGATTTTGGGATTCGATTATCATGTATCCGTCACCTTGGATTTCGGTATTTTGGGAGATCTGTTCGCATGATTTGGTCTTGATGGTTGAGTTCCATGATTGCTGTTTTCGTGCATCATGGTTGCACCTACTGGGTATTGATATTTTGCGCATAGTTATTACGCTTGAGGTATTGATTGTGAATTCATGCCTATTTTATGCCGGTGATTTGATTTACGCTTCCAGCATAATTTCCATGCATTTTTAGTGTTTTGATTTGATTTGTGCACGTTGATGCACATGATTGTGAGCTTATACACCGCGGTATACCTGATTTGGATTGAGCCGTATAGTATACCGTCGATTTTGATTCTGATATTGATGTTGATTTCTTGCACTCCGTGCATTTGATTTGGATTTTCGTGCGTGTTGAGCGCATGTTTTGAGATACGATTTTGGTGCACACCAGATGCACTAAATCGGGATTCTTTGTGCATGTCAGATGCACCTGATTTTGCTGTCAGGCACGCCCGTTGCCATTGTCAGATGTTTCGTGCACACCCGTTGCATCTAGATGATGTTTCTATGCACATGTATGGCACATATATGGATTTTGATTTCCGTGCGCACCAGACGCGCAGGGTATTCTTATATACATTTCAGGGATTTATTCCTTATGGACCAGTACGTTTTTATGATATTTGCTATTTGTTTTCGTATTGAGCATGACTAGTCAGAGGACAGTGCCTGGATATACTTTTCATGCATTGATAGTTATCGAAAGGATTTCCAAAAAGAGAGCTATAGTCTCAGTATTTACGTACGTGTCTTATATGACACGAAACGTTTAAAACAAGGAAACCCTTCTAAATTGTTTTCAAAACAGCGGAACGTACATATTAAACAAAGGATATATACGTATATGGTTATTTTATTATAATAGACGTCTGCCATTGTGCAGTGTTACGCGCATCACACATCGACTTAAAAGGATTTGGCATGCATTTTCTTCAGATATTTACATGTATAGCTCTGATTTATATCATATCGGTTTTGTTTTGGATTTGACAGTGTGTCTGTACCATAACTCCGATGATTGCCGGATGCTTGACGGAGTTTTGTTTTTTAGTGATCTGCTCATTGTTCTTGCGCATGTATTGCGCTATGATGCGTTTTATATATTGATGATTTCGAAGCCCCGACGACTTGGACTTTCTATTGAAATGTTTTAATATTTGAGGTGTTTAAATTTAAATTCGGGTACCGAATTTCTTTAAGTGAGGAAGATTGTAACATTTCAGAAAAATAAAATATTATTTTCGGGGAATTTTTATAATTTAATATTAATTTTAATGAATATTTTAATATTTCGGTATAATTAAATACCGATAAATGGGGAAAAAATTGGAAAATTATAGAAATTACTAGAAAGAGGGTGTTTTATGTGAATTATGCAAATTATAAGTTTTTATGATTAGTTTGACACTAATTTAGTGCTATTCGCGATTAAAAATCGCTAATCGGATTTTTAGCATATTTGTGCAAAACATGCACCTTATCTTTTTTTTACACTTGTTACATATTTTTCCATGGCTTTCCTACATGTTTTTATCATGGTTGATGAATTTTATGAGAGAAGAAATGAAAAGAATAGAAAAAGAAAAGGAATATAGTATTGGGTATGGGTAAAAGAGAGAAAGGTGAGGGGTATCTTGACTTGGCCATTCCTTCTCCATTTCCTCACTCATTTCTCTCCCTCTCACAAAAAAAGATGCACAAGCTCAAGGGAAACACATTGGACTAAGAAAGGAAAGGTTTTGTACACTTGGGGAAACTCAAGAAAATTCTTGAGTTGCCAAATGAGATATTTTCTGAACCAAAAGCTTAGTTTTCCTATTGCTTTCACATCCATGTTAACTTTAAACCAATATAGTGATGTTTAGTAAGGGTATGAAAATTCTAATTAGGGTTATTGGAAATTGAGAGTTGTGGTGAGTAATTAAGCTCAGTAGAGGCCACACTAATCTCCTAGTGCTAGGATTAAGACTCAAACCAGATACTTGAAACCCGGAATACGGATTTAGAAAAGCCGATATCGGAAAAACTGTGATTCTGTGAAGGTTAAATGGAATCTGCTATCACCCCGAGACTCTGAAAATTATTTTGCATGGACAGCGATACATGCAGGTACCCAGGAAGCTACCACCAAAACCCTAGCCCCTAACTCCCAATTACGGCCGCAAATTTAATCCCTCTAGCCGCAATTTGCTGCCAGACCTGGGCCAATCTGCCTCGTATTATTTCTGTAGCCCCATCTCCAGTAAATTTGACCCGTGGCATGTGCAAAATTGTCCAATTTGACCTAGGGTAAAATCTGGAGCCTTTTTTCTTGAGTTGTTGTTTTAATTCGTGTTTTTGTTGTGTGTATTTTAAATTCTGGATTTGTATAATTACGTTTTACCTCGATTACTTGTTGTTTATACAACGATATCGAGGATTGTTTGATGGTTTTGAAAGCGTAGTCCATAGGTTCTAACCTATAGGCCTTAATGCATCGTTTGGTTTTCTCAATGTGATTTTAAGGTTTATTTGCCATTGTGTTATCTTGTAGGTACCTTCTCGAGGGCTTCATACGATGAAGAAGATGAAGGCGACATCGACACCGACACGTAGGATGCAAGGTGTGTAGATTATATCTACGGAGGAAGTCGGGTGGATAGCGTATAGCACCCCCGCAGTCCGATATTTAGTATAGTATATATATACTATTTATGATAGCTTATTGTGTGTCATGGATATTTGAGATGAGATTAGGTGTACTATGATTAGATTAGGGCATAGAAGTAAACTAGTATAGTTCCTAGTTGCGAACCCTAGAATAGGTTTACACACACGTACACATATGCATTTTTGTTATACATATACCTCGATGACGAGGATAATAGAGGATATTTGGAGATGAGTCGATGAGATTGGGCATAGTGCCATGAGATCGGTGATATGATGTGATTCGTATTTGGGATACGACATGTGATTTTAGCGGGCCTTCGGACGTGTGTTTCACACACGTATTTATATTTATATAGATGGTGTCGATTTGTACTAGACCTAGATCAATACCCCAAATCATGTGATATGACGATAAGGATACCAGATAATTGATGAGATGAATGTGATAATGACCCGTACCCAGCTTTTGGTATGCCGTACGATGACTTACCGTACGAGCTTTATATTGATGATAGATCCGCACTCATGACTCGAGGATGTCATATGATATTGTATCGTACGTGGTACCTTTGAGGAAGGATCACCGACTATTATACTTTTATATATATATCGACTCAGATTTAGGTGGTTTCCATACCCCTCCAGATTGACTTGTTAGTTAGAGTTGTAGTTTTGCTAGTGGATGTTAGGCTAGGTTGATGTCATACCTATTTCAAAAACAAACGAATCGAGAGTATTTTAAAGACAGGAAAAGAGATTCTACGGATATTTTCAAAAGCCGCATCTTTTCTTAAAAACACTGTAGCCCTTATTTTACTAAAAACCCCGATTCGTCTTATTTCAAATGACAAACTGTATGACTTTTTATATTGATGCAGATGCGTCACTGTTGCATTTATTAGTCGATTCCTGCATGTTCTTGTTATTCGCTTCGCATTGCATGTGCAAATGTTATTGTTATATTAAACTTATGCTGTTAGGACACCAGCACCATTATCGATGATACATATGTTCCACGTGCACCTGCTTGCCGGCTCACACACTTCATCATCGATAATTACCATGTCACTACACTGTAGGACTGTTGCATTCAGGATATGACCCCTTGCATGACATACTGATATGCTTACATTCTTTTATATGTCGCATACATCATGCTTTATGATTATACGCACTGAGATATGTTGTTTCCATGATATTTCTGGATTTGGGAACCGTGGGTATTTCAAAAGAGAGTAAGTATTGTTTTAAAAACCCGTTTACCCTTGATATAATATTTCAGTGCGTCCACCATACGTTTTCTCGGTTTTGAGACGTGTGCTTGAAACCTGATTCGAGGAGTTGGATGATCCGTTTGCGGGTTCATGGTGGACCCGGTATGGTTCCCCGGGGCGAGAAATGTTTTTCGTGGAGCAGATGATGAGCCTGGCAGGGTGGCTAATACCTACCGGTGATTGTATTTGAGCTCGGCGGATATCCGAAGGATACCGACCGGAGTTGAGAGATGATATGGGCCTATCCGGGCTGACGGAGCCCCATACATATGAGGATTTACGTGCCGATGCTAGGCACAGTTTTCATGATGTTTTCGAGTGTCGATGCTAGATACTTAGGTTCCATGATTTTGATATGTCTCGAGGGACACATGTTGATTTATATTCTCATACTTCTATGCATTTGCTTTATGATATTTACATGCATGATGCTTATTGTCATTGGGTGACATGTGGACGAGATCAACATACATATAGACATTGACCACATAGTTGGATAATATCTACATACTCATAGACTTCATGATATAGTCGGCATTGATCATACCTCATATTTATGATATATTGCTACCTGAGGCACTGACACGAGCTTTTGGTACTACACTCATGTATAGATGTTACATTGCCACCTTATCAAGCTTCAGACTTATTCATATTGAGGATATATTATTACTGATCGTTTTGACCTAGGATTATGTCTTGCATACGATTTCTACTCTGCGATGTTTTCTATTCACGAGTTGGCAACTCACCCCCATTATGCCACAGTTCTTGCAGGTTTTGCTGTACAGGTTTCACTGCGGCTTTTCTGGCACACTGCTTCCTTTCTGTGTGATTGCATTGGTAGGTGGGTTCACTCGCAGCGTGACCACCCTTGTATTTATTTTATTCAGTTGTATCTAGTAATTCCATCAACCAAAACTTGTATATTGTTTCAGACTTAGAAAACAAGTTATGTATTATTTTGACCTTAGAGTCGCGCATTGTAGTATTATGGTTTTCCTGCTGATTTTGAGTTTTTCTTGAGTTTTGATCCCCGCCCTTCGGCGTTGTATATTATACTGCTTGCGTGGTTGTGACCGTCGATTGACGAAGAGCTAGCTCCCGCTTGGGGATGCCTTTTATTATTGTGTATATATTATTCTTGTTGTACCCCGTTCGGGGCAAGTATTTACAAAGGAAACTCTGCCGAAATTTTCAGAAAAGCATATTGATTTTAAAAATGCATATTCAGCTTACTTATTTAAAAACCTTGTTTTTAAAACATGTTTTCCTTACTTCAAAAAAACTAGTTTTGTTATTTAGTCATTAAAATGGTTTTAGATTTCTGGGCTTTTGGCTTACTTGAATTGGATGGGTTCCTATATACTTCATATGATTCAAGTGCCAGTTACGGGTTATTTCGGGTCGTGACAGAAGCGGTATCCGCAGCAAAAGATTATATGATAGATGAATAGCCTGCCTCGACTACTATGGGGAACAACCTTCAAACACTGTGGCACAACGGGGGTGAGTTGCCAACACGTGAATAGTAAATAACATATGCAGGTAATCGTAAGTATGAACGAATAGCGCGAATCTAACACATGTAAGATAAGCAATAAAAGGTCATATGAATGCAATAGTCATGAAAGATACTCTAGTAGGTACATCTAATACATGAAGCAATAAGATGACAACCTGTATGCAACAATCATGTAAGGTACTCTATCAGGTACAACTAATACATGAAGCGATGATATGACAATGTATATATGTAACAATCATGAAAAGTACTCTAGCAGGTACAACTAATATATGAAGTAGTGCAAAAACAATAAATGTGGAGTATGGAATGAAACATGTCATTTCCACGGAATCCTGACATTGTGGTAGAACCAAAGTCCATCAAGACAATCCAAATCCTAATTTCTTCAAATCAGCCCCCAAATTGGCTCTCATATCATGTAAGTCTCACAAACCCTGAATGTACAATATCAAGTAAATCTCATATATTCTGAATGTACAAAATCAGCAATCTCATATATATCCTATATCCAATCTCAAATGAAACTCCTATATCCCAAATCCAATATCAAGTGAATCTCATATATCCTATGTATATTTGCATGAATAATTATGATGAAGTATATGAATTTATATGTATACATATATATTAGCGTCCCATTCCACTAATATATATATATATATATATATATATATATATATATATATATAACAGCGTCGTATTCCACTATTATATATACTTAGGAGTAAAAATATCATGAAAACCTATGCCAAGCATCGACACATAAAAGCTGATCTATCAGGTGCTGTCACCACGACTGGCACCCTGATAGGTACGTATCATACGCTATATCGAAAGCTCGACTGCCTAGCTCTGACCCTCGCCTCTCGACGTATCCATATGTACACGACTCCCGTCGGTATCCCCATGATAATCGCCGATTCATAGGTACTGTCACCGGTAGGTATGGTTCCCCTATCAGGCTTCATCGGCATGTTACATCAAAATCCCATTCTTGCCCCGGGATACCTCCGGGCCCCACCATGTACCCTCATACGGCCCACGACGCTCCTCGCATGGGGTTTATATATCAGAACCGATAAAACTCATGGTGACTGTTGAAATATCATATCAAGAGAAACCGGGTTTTTCAAATAATGCATAATTTCATGAAACTACCACAGTCCTCAAATCCAGAAAATATCATGAAAAATCCATATCTCAATGCGAAAATCCATGAATATAATATATACAACATAAAACTGTAATATGAGCATATAAAGGAAAAGCCGCTATTTAACCGCAACAAGTTAAAATATACATATGCGGTTCCTAATTTCTCCAATTCTATATAACATCAAGTAAAGGTAAACATATAGCTATACACAGATATATGTGTGAACATAAAGGTATAGAAAGGTATATGTATCTACCTATGTGTAATGATGTAATATACCCTCTGGGTATAAGTGAAGTATGTATGTAAGGTATACATGTAGCCATGTCATTATGTGTGTATGTACCTATCGCTAATGGTACAATACCCTATAGGTATACAGGTAACTAGCATGTAAGCATGTCAAGGCATATGTCTAAGCATGTAGGTATACAGGTTTGCTATATGTCATATGCATAAAGAAATATGAATCAATGTCTCAATGTCCCTAACCAAACAATATCATATCTATATGTGTGTTGTGCGTGTCATGGCAATTATTGACGGCGTGTGTGGCATACAATCAGTACTCGTGCAACATGAGCCGTCAATAATAGTGCAGTATCCTAAGGGTACTAGCCCAAGCACAACAAGTAACTAAGCAATAAGGTGTATGCGTAACTCTATATATGAAATAGAATATGCGACAAAGTCAATTCATCTCTAACCCAGACGCATAACGCCGTGCGGACGATTCCCCTGTAGATGTTAAATCTACTAACCAACGCTCCTAGCTAAGTAAAGCTAACTACTCGCTTTCCCCTGTTCGCAGCGCCCGAAGTCCCCGCCTGCGATCCTGAAAGCATATAACAATATAACAACTATATATTGGCAATCGATTAATAACACGTACCAACTACTTTTGACCGACGCACCAACTCCAAACATACTCTCAAGTGTTCGTCAAGTGGCTAACGCACGTAGCGATACTACGAAACCAACTCAAGAGCAAAAGATACACAAACACACGAACGACATCGGCACGACCCTAGCTAGGAATGCAAAGCGACACCACTACTAAGCCTAGACCCTGATCGTCCCGATCACGCAAACACAACACAATCAAATACGAGAATATAATAGATATAACCTCGCAACGACCAATTGACCCCAAGTCGAAAGTACACCAAAACATATTAAGCAACTTATCGCAATATTTTGTACAAGTCTAAAGCTAATACAATCCCAGCGATTTCAAACATCTTAAAATAGCTTAACTAAGTTATCGAAACCACCTCCATATTTTTAAACTTGCCTAATTAAGCTTTAGTAAAATCTAGTAAGCTATAACTCTTAATTAGACAAAGTAGTAATTAACAATAATTATCATATTTTACGAGGTTAAGTTTTCTTAAACTTCAATTAACATTCAACACTTCAACATGTTTAAACCCTAACTTGAATTTCCTCAAAATTATAAGGAATGAATTAATCATGAGTTAAAAGCTATAATAATCACATAAATAGCTAGTTAAGATTTAAACATAATAATTAAGGATTAAGATAAGAAATTATACCTCTTCAAGAACTCACAAAAACAACTTGCTCCATCAAAATTTTCCTCCAAAAAGATGCTTTTCTTGAAGATCCAAACTAGATTAGTGAAGGGAAAAGATGGTTTAATTTTTGTTTAGGATTTTGTGGATTTATTTTGGGATTTTTGAAGGAATTTGAGAGCAAAAGGATGAACAAATGAGCTTTGAAAATGTAGAGGGCAGAATTTGGGGGAGGGCTCGGCCAATATGGAGGGGGGAGGGGGTATTTTGTGGAAATTATGGAGAAGTTTCTAGCAAAAAATTCATTTAATGCTTCATTAAATGTAATGCCACCTCTTTCTTTCCTTTTAAAAATTCATTTTAATTACATAAATATCTAGATATTTTGGGAAGAGAAGTTTCTAGCTTAATCTAGTGATAACTTAGCATAAAAACAAATTAGTAGTAATTAACCCAATCCAAATTGTAATTACCACTAATAAAGTGCACAAATAAAGCATTAAAATAATATTTAATTGGGGAAAAATTCTATGTGAACCAAAACTTCCCATTGACTCCCAAATCCCGCGCACTAGTTTTATTCTAGCTAAATTAGGTGCCATGAGGTCTATACAGAAGTTTGATCACAATCGGGTTAAAACGGAAAAACACCGACTATTTTACCCTAAAAACGGAAAATTCGCAAAACGATTTCTAAAACATTACAATCTCCGGCCTTAAAGAAATTCAGTCTCCGAATTTAAAATTCTCACTAAGCATACCTTCAAAGAGAAGACTATAAAACTCCCAAATCTCGCTCGCAGTCTCCCAAGTGATCACCTCACTATACGGCTACGTTTAAGAAAACCCTCCACAGATGGCAAGACCCTTGAACGAAGTTTCTCCACCTGCCGAGCAATTAACATACTTGGCTGCCGGTGAACAAAAAGTTCACGTCCCAATTAAATGTACTGGTGCTGAATCATGTGAGAAAGGTCATGAAGGTATTTACAAAGTATTGACACAAGGAAATACAGTTTGAATACTCAATAATCTGGGCGAAAGTCCAATTTATAGGCAACAGAATTAACTCACTTGAGGATCTCAAAAGTTCCTATAATCCTGGGATAAGCTTCCCAAAACTCAACTCGCCATTTTATCGGAAAAATCCATAGGAATACATGATCTCCCACTGCGAACTCAAGTCTATGACATCTACGGTCGGCATAAGACTTCTGCCTGCATTGGGCCACTCTCATCCTGACCTGAATCAACTGGATCTTCTCCGTAGTCTCATGACTAGCTGGGGTCCAAAAATCCTACTCTTGCAGAGTCAGAAAAATAGACTGGCGATCGACATGACTTACCAAACAAAAACCTAAAGGTTGCTAATTGGAATGTCTTCTGATAACTGCTATCGAAGGAGACTCCTAACAATGGAAAGTGATGATCCTAACTGCCGACAACAAAGTACGCATAAGTATATCCTCCAGAGTCTGTATAGCCCGCTCTCATAAACCCTTGTGCTGCGGATGGAAAAGCGGAGCTAAAGCTCAACCAGTACCCAAGGCTTCCTGAAGCTTGTGCACAAGACGGCAAGCGAAAGGGTGCCTCTATTTGATACAACGCATGAAGGAACTCCGTGCAAACGCACAAACTTAAAAAAGAACAACTGAGCGAACTGAGCATAACCGGATAACAAACACCTCAATGGAGTCACACCCTGTCTAGCCCGGGATAGACACCACAATGAAATTCATGGAGATCTGCTCCCATTCCAACTCCGGAACGGTTAAAGGTTGCAACTCTCCAGCGGTCTCATATGCTCAACATTAGGTCACAACAAGACAGACACCTTGAAACAAAATCCGAAACTTCACTCTTCATCCCTGTCCACCCGTAACTATCTCACAAGTCACGCTAAAAATTGGTGGAACTTGAATGAACACCGAAAGCTGACTGATGTGCCTGCTCTAGGATTTCGCATCTCTACACATCAGTAGTAGGTACACACAAACGCATCTTTAAACGTAGCACACCCTGGTCACAAATCAAGAACTCCGAATCTTTACCCAGCCGAGTATGCTCAAGAATTTCTGATGAACGAGCATCAGCGGGCTGTGCCTCGCGAAAGAGATTAAGAAAAAGTGGTCGGGCGCGGACATGAGCAAGCTGTCCCCTCAGTAGAGGGGAACATAAGCTGTACTCAACGATCGCATAAGAACTGTAAATTTGTGGAAGACTGTCTCAACAATCAAAACCCGCTGCAGGAAGATGTACATTAAGCTCTGGTGGTCCGTGAAAATTTGACACGACTCCCCGAACAAGTAGTGTTCTCAGATCTTCAACGCACGACCACCACGGCCATCTCCAGATCATGAGTAGGATATCCTGCTCGTACATCCTCCAACTGTTGGGAAGCGTAAGCGATAACTCTATAATGCCACATCAGCGCAAAATCGAGTCTCGCTCGCGAAATATCACAGTTAAACCACAAAGTCGCCCGAACCAGAAAGCAAATAAAGAATTGGTGCAGTTTTCAACCGAATCTCCAACTGCTGAAAACTCCGTACACATGCCTCAGTCCAAAGAAAAGAACCTCCTTTCCGGTCAGTTCAGTCAATGGTGCAGTGACACACTAGCAATCCTGCACGAAACGGCGGTAAAAACCTGCTAAGCCTAAAGATCTGCGGACCTCCGTCCATACACAAGTCTGGGCCAAAGCTGTACGGCCTCGATCTTCCTCGGGACCATACGAAAACCGTCTCCCGTAACTACAAGACCTAGGAGTCAACACAATCAAGCCTGAAGGAACACTTCGAGAAATTAGTAAACAGATGGTGCTCTCCCAGTATCTGCAGAACAAATCCTCAAGTGCTGCTCCTGTTCCTCTCGACATATTGGAATAGACCAGAATGCCATCAATGACACAACAATAAACTGATCGAGGAACGGCCTGAAGAAATCTGGTTCATCACATCCACGAATGCTGCTAGAGCATTGGTAAGTCCAACGACACCACCAAAACTCATAAAGTCCGTAGCACGCACAAAAGCAGTCTTCGGAATGACATCACTTCGAACCTGCAACAAATGATGACCAGATCCCAAACAAACCTAGAAAAGGTCTCGCACTCTGGAGCTGATCGAAGAAATCGTCAATGTGAGGTAAAGGATACCTATCCGCACCATAAGCCAGTACAATTGACGATCAATCAATACACAACCTCGAACTGCCGTCCTTCTCTTTGACGAACAGAATAGGAGCTCCCCAAAGAGAAACACTTAAACGCACAAGCCCCACCTATCTAGCAACTCTGCAGCAGATCCTAAAGCTCCCTAAGCTCCGCCGGCTTATCTGGAATAACGTCGAAAAACTCTCGCACGATAGGAACCCGGCCCAACAAACCCACTGTGGCTCCGGTATAACGAATGAACGCCAAGAATCCTCAACATCCTCCCCTCAAAAGCCGACTAGTGAAAAAGGCTGAATTCAAGCTGTGAGAGGCGGCACCACTGTCCCCCTGCACAACGAGAAGCCTGACTATTTCCTCGTGGTAGTCCATAGACGCCTAGCACGTAGCTAACCAGTCCGTGCCCAGAAGAATGTCAAATCCAACATCTCTTGAAGGATCACAACGACGGACGAATCTCTATCTCCTATTCGATTGGCATACGACTGAAATACGTATCGCGCAACAAAAGAATCGCTGACAGAAATTAACACAACAAACGGCTGATCTAGCTAATCGACTCTCGGCCTAACCATGGCACAAAGTGTGTAAAACAAATAAGTGCAACAAAAGAACATATAAATTAAGAATACCTGGACACTTTACATTGGACGCCCATGCGTCCCGATGAGTAGAAGCAAACTCTCGTGTCTGCCCCCTACCCGCAACTGGCTGAAATCCTCCTCTGCCAACCTGTTCCCTCTGAGCGAACCCTTCGTGACCACGACCTCTCCGAGCACGAGTCTGACGCGGTGCTAAGGAACAATTCCTGATGAGGTGATGAAGGCTCCCACATCGAAAACATCCACGCGATGACTGCTGACCCTCCTGGGGATGAGAGCTGAACGACTGTCCTCGTCCCAAGCCACTGTTATTCCCGTAATGTGCACGAAACCTGTCACGGCGACTGAACCTGTGTCTCGGGCCTGGTATACCTGCACGAGTCCTCTACTGTTCCGGAACTCCCAAAGTCTCTAGAAGACGTGCCTCGTCAACCAGGGCTGCATCTACTGGTGCTATGTAGGTGACGGAATGCTGTGTACTAACCGTAAGGAACAACTGGGTAACTGGGGTGGCAACCTCCTGTCGCTGCGCTCTATTGGCCCCAACCAAAGACCTCATCGTCTAGCGCAAGTCCTGCATCTCTGCCATAAGCTTAGCGACACTATCTGTCGAAGGCGGATCCATCTGCTCCTGTACAACGAGCATGCCATCCTGGTCAGTCCTCGTCCCACCCGAGTTAATTCTGACCTCGGCCCTCGCTGCATCACCCTGAGTCCTCATAGTCATCGGAGGCAAAGGCTATAAATGGAAAAAGGATTCGATATGAATACGGAAATCGAATCATAAGGATATGTATCATCAAAGATGGAATTTCAAGCAATTAGTACTTAGGTCACTTTAGGCGGAGTACCGCATCGTGAGTATGCCGCGGACATACACACACTACGTTAGTCTGCTTAAGCTACCTACTCCATCATACCAAGGTCATCCTACACTCCGAAAGGTAAAACCTAGCGCTCTGATACCAACTTTGTCACGACCTGAAATTGGCACGTGACGGCCCTTATACTACGCAACGTCTACAGGCGTAACGCAATTTAAGTAAACCGAAAACCCAGCAATCTAAATCATCAAAAGTAGTAAGAAATAAGAACATTGTTAAAACTTTTGAAAACTCAACCCAAATTCTTTAAAGTCCCAATTTTATTTCCTTTAAAATTTTGGCAGCACCTCCTTTGTAAAAACTAACTCCCAAAAATGGGTACAACATAAATATAAGTAAAGCATCTCCAACAGGAGCAAATCCACGCCCAACGACGGAAAACAAGTACCACAACAGATATACGACGTCGTAGCGAAGAAATAAAAGACAATAGAAGTAAAACTGTATAAAAGACCTCCAAGTCACAAAATAATATACAATATCGTCCTCACATCAAGTCTCTAAGTCATACAAGATAATGGTAGATGGAGAGTACATGATACAACGAATATACAATAAACATTAACGGATAACCACAAAACCCACCTAAAGCAACACTGCACACTGTAAGACGAAGCGGTATCCGCAGCAAAAGATGATATGATAGATGAATAGCCTGCTTCGACTACTCTGGGAAACAACCTGCAAACTCTGTGGCACAACGGGGGAGAGTTGCCAACTTGTGAATAGTAAATAACATATGCAGGTAATCGCAAGTATGCACGCAAATCTAACATATGTAAGATAAGAAATAAATGGTCATATAAATGCAATAGTCATGAAAGATACTCTAGCAGGTACATCTAATACATGAAGCAATAATATGACAATCTGTATGCAACAATCATGTAAGGTACTCTATCAGGTACAACTAATACATGAAGCGATGATATGACAATGTATATATGCAACAGTCATGAAAGGTACACTAGCAGGTACAACTAATACATCAAGCAGAGCATAAACAATAAATGTGGAGTATGGAACGAAACATGTCATTTCCACGGAATCCTGACATCGTGGTAGGACCAAAGTCCATCAAGACAATCCAAATCCCAATTTCCTCAAATCAGTCCCTAAATTGGCTCTCATATCATGTACGTCTCACAAACCCTGAATGTACAATATCAAGTAAATCTCATATATCCTGAACATAAAAAATCAGCAATCTTATATATATCCTGTATCCAATCTCAAATGAATCTCCTATATCCCAAATCCAATATCAAATGAATCTCATATGTCCTAAGTATATTTGCATGAATAATTATGATGAAGTATATGAATTTATATGTATACTTATATATTAGCGTCCCATTCCACTAATATATATATATATATATATGCATATATAACAGCGCCCCATTCCACTGTTATATATACTTAGGAGTAAAAATATCATAAAAATTTGTGCCAAGCATCGACACATAAAGGCTGATCTATCAGGTGTCGTCACCACGACTGGCACCCTGATAGGTACGTATCGTACGCTATACCGAAAGCTCGAGTGCCTAGCTCTGACCCTCGCCTCTCGACGTATCCATACGTACATGACTCCCATCGGTATCCCCACGATAACCGCCGAGTCATAGGTACTGTCACCGGTAGGTATGGTTCCCCTATGAGGCATCATCGGCATGTTACATCAAAATCCCATTCTTGCCCCGGGATACCTCCGGGCCCGACCATGTACCCTCATACGGCCCACGACGCTCTTCGCATGGGGTTTATTTTTCAGAACCGATAAAACTCATGGTGGCTGCTGAATATCATATCAAGAGAAACCGAGTTTTTCAAATAATGCATAATTTCATGAAACTACCACGGTTCTCAAATCCAGAAAATATCATGAAAAATCCACATCTCAATACGAAAATCCATGAATATAATATATGCAACATAAAACTGTAATGTGAGCATATAAAGGAAAATCCGCTATTTAACTTCAACAAGTTAAAATATACATATGATGTTCCTAATTTCTCCAATTCTACATAACATCAAATAAAGGTAAACATGTAGCTATAGCCAGATATATGTGTGAATATAAAGGTATAGCAAGGTATATGTATCTACCTATCAGTAATGAGGTAATATACCTTCCGGGTATAAGTGAAGCATGTATGCAAGGTATACATGTAGCTATGTCATTATGTGTGTATGTACCTATCGCTAATGGTACAATACGCTATACGTATACAGGTAACTAGCATGTGAGCATGTCAAGGCATATGTGTAAGCATGTAGGTATACAGGAATGCTATATGTCATATGCATAAAGAAATATGAATCAATGTCTCAATGTTCCTAACCAAACAATATCATATATATATGTGTGTTGTGCGTGTCATGGCAATTATTGACGGTGTGTGTGGTATACAATTAGTGCTCGTGCAACATAAGCCATCAATAACAGTGTAGTATCCTAAGGCTACTAGTCTAAGTATAACAAGTAACTAAGCAATAAGGTGTATGCGCAACTCTATATATGAAATAGAATATGCGACAAAGTCAAGTCATCTCTAGCCCAGACGCATAACTCCATGCGGGTGATTCCCCTGTATATGTTAAATCTACTCACCGACGCTCCGGGCTAAGTAAAGCCAACTACTCGCTTTCCCCTGTTCGCAGCGCCCGAAGTCCCCGCCTGCGATCCTGAAAGCATGTAATAATATAACAACTATATATTAGCAATTGACCAATAACACGTACCAACTACGTTTGACCGACACACCAACTCCAAACATACTCTCAAGTGTTCGTCAAGTGGCTAACATGCGTAGCGACACTACGAAACTAACTCAAGAGCAAAAGCTACACAAACACACGAACGACATCGGCACGACCCTAGGTAGGAACGCAAAGCGACACCACTACAAAGCCTAGACCCTGATCGTACCGATCGCGCAAACACAACACATTCAAATACGAGAATATAATAGATATAACCTCGCAACGACCAACTGAACCCACGTCGAAAATACAACAAAACCTAGTAGACAACTTATTGCAATATTTTGCACAAGTCTAAAACTAATACAATTCTAGGGATTTCAAACATTTTTAAATAGCTTAACTAAGTTATCGAAACCAACTCCATATTTTTAAACTTTCCTAATTAAGCTTTAGTAAAATCTAGTAAGCTAAAACTCTTAATTAGACAAATAGTAATTAACAATAATTATCATATTTTATTAGGTTAAGTTTTCTTAAACTTCAATTAACATTCAACACTTCAACAAGTTTAGACCCTAACTCGAATTTCCTAAAAATTATAAGGAATGAATTTATCATGAGTTAAAAGCTATAATAATCACTTAAATAGCTAGTTAAGATTTAAACATAATAATTAAGGATTAAGGTAAGAAATTATACCTCTTCAAGAACTCATAAAAACAACTAGCTCCATCAAAATTTTTCTCCAAAAATATGCTTTTCTTGAAGATCCAAACTAGATTAGTGAAAGGAAAAGATGGTTTAATTTTTATTTAGGATTTTGTGGATTTATTTTTGGATTTTTGAAGAAATTTAAGAGCAAAAGGATGAAGAAATGAGCTTTGAAAATGTAGAGGGCAGAATTTGGGGGAGGGCTCGGCCAATATGGAGGGGGGGTATTTTGTGGAAATTGTCGAGAAGTTTCTAGCAAAAAAAATCATTTAATGCTTCATTAAATGTAATGCCACCTCTTTCTTTCCTTTTACAAATTCATTTTAATTACTTAAATATCTAGATATTTTGGGAAGAGATGTTTCTAGCTTAATCTAGTGATAACTTAGCATAAAACCACATCAATAGTAATTAACCCAATCCAAATTGTAATTACCACTAATAAAGTGCACAAAAAAAGCATTAAAATAATATTTAATTAGGGAAAAATTCTATGTGAACCAAAACTTCCTATTGACCCCCAAAGCCCGTGCACTAGCTTTATTCTAGCTAAAATAGGTGCCGTGAGGTCTATACAGAAGTTTGATCACAATCGGGTTAAAACGGAAAAGCACCGACTATTTTACCCTAAAAACGAAAAATTCGTAAAACAATTTCTAAAACGTTACAGTTTCGTTACAGTTTAGCTGACCGCTTGCAGTTTGTGGGTGTTTGATATGATCATCACCTACTGTCGGTGTATTAACAAGTCTTTAGAGTCCTACATAGAGCTTTACTGGTTCAGGAGAAACGGAGTAGGAGCACATATGTGATATGTGCGGGACCGAGATGGATACGTGTATGTGACACCGTATTCTATTCTCGCGATATGTGATATCGGCCGGGTATATGTGATGTAGCCAGGTTATCGGATCAAGTGTTGATTCGATGAAATGATACATATTATATTGGTCGGTTATATGTTATATAGCCGAATTATTAAATCAAGTATTCATTTAATAATTTAATGTATAATTATATATGTGATATATTACATTACATTAACTAATATAAGATCACTTAAATGATTCTTTTTCTCACTTAGGATGCATTGATATATATGTGATATATGTTTAATGTATTCTTTTTTTTTGTTACAAAATATTATATATGTGATATGTGATAATGTAACATGCTAGGGTTACACTTGCAACTAGAGTTTATGAGATTCTTACCATGGCTAGGACTAGGGTTAGTGATATATATTTATTTTAGTTAATTCAATATTGTGAACTTTTGTTAAGATATTTATTTATGTTGACTAGGTCTTCTCTCTTGATATTTTGCAAAGATATTTGTCAACCTAATCCTAACCCTAGCCCATGGTCAAGTCTTTACAAGGGTTAAGCATGACATCCTTAACCCATGGTTGCATTTCTAACCTCAAAATATAGTTCATTCATCACACTTCATCTTCTTTTTCCTCCTCATAAAAGCTTTCTAGCTTTTTCATTTGTGGTGAATGACTGTGAGAAAAAGAAAACTAAAGAGAGCAAAATTCCTACTTCATCATCCTCTTCTATACTAGCCATATAGATTAGTGTGTCGGCTTCAATAATCCATAATTAGTGAAGAGATAGCTTGGGTTTGTGATTCCTCAAGGTAGATCATCTTGGATTGTGAAGACTTCAAGCTAGCATGGATCATTCACCTCATGGAGCCTCTCTAGAGTCTGGGAGCATGATGATCGCAGCGAAGGGACCATAACTCGGAGCTTATGAAGCGAAGGAACGGACTACAAAGGTTGTAATCCCTAACACTTAGTAGTAAAGTTGTTTACTTGTTGTTTTAGTTTGATTCTCTAGTTAACGATCTAGTTTAGGGTTGTTTAAACTTGACAAAAATTTTAAATTGGCTTGGGAGATGCCACCCGAAACCTTGCTGTCGTGATAAATAACCCTAGAGTGGTATCAGAGCCTAGCTAGAGAATTAGACAGATAATGTAGGATTACAAAACAAAAACAACTCCGAAACATCCGATTCGAAACCCTAGTTTCTGTCGATATTTTTCAGGTGTCAAAATTTTTTTTAAACAGATACAGAATGATGTATGAGATACATAATGAATATTGTACAAAATTCACCCCTTTCTCTCGGATTTTGTCCGGCCATATAGGCGAAAAATCCGGCCTGTACGGATTTTTAAAGGAGTGAGGGGTTGGGTTTTGGGTGGTGTTCCAGTCTCTGGGATTTAGCAATTCAGGTGTTGTTTGTTTTTGCTAAATTTGTATATGATGTTATCTTTTACAGAGGCAATTCGGAGTGTTTCGTATTCGTAATTCTAGTTTGTTTTCGGGTTATTTAGACAGTGTTAAAAAGTTCGAGCGGATATAAATAACTCACTTTTTCCCTTGCTGGAATTTTTTACAAGCGTTGGATTTTTCTTTAGTTTAAAATTTTCAGAAAATCATGTAAGTGAAAATGTGGACCCTCTAGAAGAACGAAACCTTAACTTGATTCATTGTGACCATCAAAACCGCCACTAAACCCTAGGGCTTGTGGTAGTTTAGCGGTGCCACATGTGAGGCATTGGTTGACCCTTCTATGGTTGGTTCATAGGAACTGTGGCATGTTCTGGTACTTTTTGAACTCCGCTCAAGTGTTGAGCTATTTGGGAAATTTTGGGTGTTTGTTTATTCGATCGGAAAGTTTAACATTGTCTATTTATCTGGAATGCGATACAATATGTGGAATTCATATAGTTAGGCATGAAATACGAAGTATGTGATATTTCGGGTTTACGATGTCTAAGGAGATTATGGATTCCAAATGATGTAGTTTCTCACTTTCTTTTCTGCGGCCGTAAGTGTAATATGTGGTGTATCGCCGGTTTCGTTGATGTATATTAGTTACTTTTCCGCATTAGGATAGACCCAAGGAGGGGAGCACAAGTATTCGGGTTCTAGGGTCTGGTGGGAAGCCATCTCGAGGAGTCGAGACCGGGTCTCCTAACCCTAGAATTGGGAGGGTTACATGCCGCTCTCGTAGGGGTCTAGGGATGTGTGTTTGGCTATTCATCGCGACCGTGGAATCCGTGTTTTATACAGGCTCAAAATAAAAGACGGACCTCCTAGTATATCCAATATTGCATACGTTATCTTCTGCTGCTGATATACTGTAATGTGATCATTTTAATATGCATGAGACGAATGCTTTACTATTGTATATATGATATATAATAAACGTTACTTATGTTTTGCACCCGCGCTAATCCCGCCCTGGTATGCCTTTAGTTAAGTAACCTAATGGCGCATAACGGGACATTGTGGCGAATGCGGATGGCATAAGCGTACGTTGTATTTTCGTTTCTTCTGTGATTCTTAGGAAGCATAATGATAGGACTTCGTTAATGAGATTAATGAAAGAAAAAGAAACCTAGAAGATTTTGTAGAATCAAATTTTCGAAAAGGGTAGCTCTAGTTTTTTCTTTGCATAGCTGTATTCCTTGTAGAATATCCAGCACCTTATTCGATAAGGAAAGAGCGAGATCTCTTCACCGGGAGTAACCTCTTTAGCAAAACTAGCAGATGCTACAACTCACTCGGTTTTGTTTTTGATTGCTTCTATAGTTCTTGCTTTGCATAGCAGTATTTATGAAATATACTGCACCTTATTCGATAAGGAAAGAGCCGAGATCTCTTCACCGGGAGTGACCTCTTTAGCGAAACTAGTAAAAGACTCAAAAAACACTCCTTTTCAAAATCACTTGTTTCTACAACGATATCAAGTTCATTACACAAAAGTTTTTCTGAAAAACATGTCGTAGCCCTCCGTCATTTCAGATGAGTCCTACTTAGTATTCATGCTGTGTTTGTTGACCTCCGTCAAGGCGTAGTGTGCGGTAGCTGACTAGTATTTATTTGCTGCATATGATGCGAGTGTTTTAGGGTAGTCGCATGACTTTGTTGACCTCCATCAAGGGTCGTGCAGGTGGGTATTCAATCAGGAAATGACGGGTTGAACTTAACTAGTAGCCTATGGTTTGTTGACCTCCGTCAAGGTCATAAAATGCTAGGGGAAGAATATTATGGGGAATTTCAAGTGTTGAAATTTGCAATGAGATTGCATACCTTCGATGAGATAGTTGGATCCCGATACCCACTGTGAGTAAGAGTTACTCCTGGGAGAGTTTTACACATGACAATTAGCCGATCAAGTAGGTGTTTAAAAAGGTGTTAATGGGGTTATGCCTCTGGGAAAACGAGTTTTATATTAATTAGGACCGTGCGAAAGCACGGGGAACCTCCTTCAACTTACCGACACTGGCCTAGACGAAAGATTGATGAACTTATAAGGTGTAATTAATCCCGGCTAGTCTTACCTTTTAGGGTTTGAAGGAAGATTTGATGAAAACAGTAGGAGTTATCCTGATTAGATAAGATACTAAACAATCTAATCTTGCAAGAGCATACGCTAAAGTGTTTTCTTTTCTCTCTCTCCAGGTAGCGACCATGTCAGGCCTTAATCAAGATAATAATATGGATGTATTGACCGAACCCGCTTGTTATACTGAGCAGGGGAACGTTGGTCCCATTCTTTCTTATAAAAGTTATAAGACTGAGCAGGGAATAGTGACATATCCGGATTCTCACGCCGTTCAATCGAAGAATAAACATGTTGATGCATCTTCTTCGGGTGTGTTAGTTATCGACAACTGTTTCTCAGTTCACTCTACGTCCTGGGTATTAGATACCGGATCGGGATCCCATATATGTAATATGTTACATGGGCTACGGAAAGGTAGTGAACTGGGAGAGGGTGATCATTCCATAAGAGTAGGGAATGGTGCAAATGTTGCAGCCAAAGCAGTTGGAGAATATCACCTTGTGTTACAAAATGGTAGTACATTGATTCTGAATGAATGCTATTACATTCCGACCCTCATATGCAATCTTATATCAGCTTATTTATTGAGTAAAGAAGGATATAATTTTGAAGTACATGATAATGTTATGAACATCTTCCTGAATCAAAAGTTGATTGGATCAGGCTCGTTAAAAAATGGCATTTACGTTCTCAACCAAACCACGGTTCTTAATGTACAGAACACACACAAGAGGAAGAGTTCAGAAATGAACGAATCCTTCTTGTGGCATTGTAGACTAGTGTTGGGATACCTACAACGGCAGCAAGGTTTCGGGAGGCATCATCCATGCCAAGTTAAAATTTTTGCCATTTTAGATAATCCTAACCTTAGATCTTTAACTAGAGAATCAAACTAAACTAACATGTTAACACCTTAACATCTAAGAGTTAGGGATTACAACCTTTGTAGTCCATTCCTTCGCTTCATAAGCTCCGAGTTGAGGTCCCTTCGCTGCGATCATCAAGTACCCAGACTCTAGAGAGGCTCCATGAGGTGAATGAGACATCCTTAATTGAAGACTTCACTAATCCAAGATGATCTACCTTGAGGAATCACAAACCCAAGCTCTCTGTTCACTAATCAAGTATTAGTGAAGCAAACACCGTATTCTAAGTGGCTAGAATAGAAGAGCATGATGAAGTAGGAATTTTTCTCTCTTTAGTTTTCTTTTTCTCATAAACAATCAGCACAAAGGAAAATTCTAGCAAGCTCTTTTTGTGAAGCAAGAAGAAGATGAAGAAAAAAGGTGATGAAAATGAATTCTTGTTGAGGTTAGAATTGCAACCAAGGTTAAGTATGTGTCATGACTAACTCATGTAGAGAATAAACCATAGGTTAGGGTTAAAATTAGGTTAACAAATATTAAGGATAAAACAAAGAGGGTGGACTTTGTCAAAGGATCATGAAGCTTCCTCAAAGCTCATCCAAAACATAAGCCATCCAAAAAGAATTAACCATAAAGAAAATGTTTACCCAAGTTTTAAACCCTAGCATGGTTTTAACCCTAGTTTCATTTGTAACCATAACATGTTACAATATTATATATCACATATACAATATTTTGTAACAAAAGAAAATAATACAATTAACATATATCCCATATATATCAATGTATCATCAAGTAAGAAAAAGAATCTTTAAGTGAGCTTATATTAGTTAAAGTAATGTAATATATCAAATATAAAATTATGCATTAAATTATCGAATCAACACTTGATCCGATAATCCGGCCATTTTGCAAATAACCGACTAATATAATCTGTATCAGTTCATCGAATCAACACTTGATCCGATGACCCGGCTATATCACATATACCTGGCTGATATCACATATCGTGAGAATGGAATACGGTATCACATGCACGTATTATTCTCGGTCCCGCACATATCACATATGTGCTCCTACTCCGTTTTGCCTGAGCTAGGAAACCTCTGTGTAGGACTCTAAAGAATCGTCAATACGCCGACAATAGGTGATGATCATATCAAACACCCACAAGATGCAAGCGGTCAGCTAAACATAACAGCCACCCCGGTATTGAGCGATCAGAAAATCAACAAGCAAGCCTATACATACTCCTATGAATCCAATCGGCAACACTCCTGTACAGTCCGGTCTCTTCGTATGATATGCCGCATATCCAGTCTAGGGATGGTAAACGTCAGACCCCAGTAACCGATAAGTCGTGTCAATGTGAGGCTCATAACGGGTCGAGAAATTACTGATTACACTTACCAGTAGGTCTCCATATCAACCCTGGCCAGGGACTTCCAGTTATAGCCAATCGAACACAGCGCAACATCAACTCCCAATACCGGGAGAGACAAAACCCATCCTATCGCTCATTGCCTCCATGTGATTCAGGACTATACCCAGAAGCCACTATTTTGCACGTTCTCATGAACGTGGTAAGGTAGAAATCAAAGCACAGTGGGAATCACACAAGACTCTATGACGATCTCGGGTCTAAAGACTAACCTGTACCAGTGTCACCAGTGAACTGCTATCTGACGATAGGTATAATACCATCTAGGAGTTCTCGGCGAGTTCGTTCAATGTACCCAGTCTCCACTGAGCACCCGTATACCTTCTTTGATGTCAAACACTAATGGATATGGGATCATCCATCACCCATTATATGGGTCAAGATGCGTATACGCTAGTCTACTCTGGAGTATCGATGCCCTGTCTCGATACACCCTCGACTAGGAACAGTTATAGGATGTACTCTTGGACTATCCTGGCCCCACTAGTTTGATCTGCATCATAGTCCCAGTAGTTGAGTACATATCCTAAGTGCTTTATCAACATGTGAGAGCAAGATAGTAAACCAATACGAGTCAACATGTTAAGACAAAGTGAAACCAGATAGCATACTATCAGGTCGAGTAAGAAAGTCCTCTCTACATATAACCAAGCATTGTCACGACCCGCAGGGTACGGAACGTGACTGGCACTTAAGTTACGAAACGTCTCAAGGCGTCCGTAAATAAGTAAGCCAAAGCCCAGAAAGCAAAACCTGATTAAGAAATAGAGTGAAGGAAAAACCAATTTATTTAAAGCACTTTATTCCCTTAAATCAAATCAAGTCTTTTTTAAATGCAACATCCCTTTTTCCCAAAAATTCCGGCAGAGTCTCCTTTGTAAAAGAAGCCCCCAGACGGGTGCAAAATAGGAGTATAAATGAATAACATGAATATGGCATCCCCAAGCAGGAGCTAGCTCTTCGCCTTAAGGCGGTCACAAATTCTACGCAATGTAAAATAACAATGTGCGTAAATAAGCATGAAAAGCACAAGTAAAATAACATGTCGACTCAAGTGAGCTCGACACCAAATATAACATAAAATCCACAAGTCTCACAGCCTCGTCTCTCGGTCAATACACAATAATCCAAATAACAGGTACAGCTGAAATAGTAGCAGATGGAGTACTCTAGATACAATGAATATATAAGGTGGTACAAAATGACGACATAACCCACCTATGAGCAAAAGCATTGAATCCAGCCAAGAAGAGCAAAAGTAGCTAGTGCGTCCGTCGCTACTGTACTGACGGAACGGACCTGCAGAAAAGCTGTGGCACAACGGGGGTGAGTTGCCAACTCGTGAGTAATAAATAACGTCTACAAAGGCTATCGCATGCATGCACACAAGTATTCTAGCATCTCTAAACAGGTATGGCTATATGTACTAGCAGGTATGTATGCAACATCAGTGTACTAGCAGGTATGTGTGCCACATGGATGTATTAGCATGTATGTATGCCATATGAAATCTCAACATGTAAGTATAAGAAATATTCTTTCTTTTGTTTTGAAACTCATTTTAAATATCAGCGTAATATCCATAGAATCAACTAAATCCGTGCCCAGCAATGACACCTCAAAACTGTCTCAATCTCATATATCCATGTCATAGTATCTCTGGCCTCAGCCGTCCGGCTGACCCATCTCAAATATCAATATCTCATCATCTCGCGGCCACGGTCGGTATCCTCTGGATATCCGCCGTGCCAAATGAAGTCATCGGTAGGTAATCCGTCCCCTGCCAGGCTCAACGCCATCTCCTGCGATCTTCTTGCCCCGGGGTACCTTACCGGGCCCACCATGTACCCGAGACGGTTCATCCACCTCCTCGAAACGGGTCTCGAAAACCACAGCAAAACTCATGGTGGACGACAGTTTATATCACTAGAAAACCGCAACTTTTATATTTTAAAAGATTATATGTTTGAAATCTTGCGGCTTTCACCCGAAATACAGAAATATCATAAAGTCTCAAGAAATCATTATGGGTGGTGCATATGTCAATGATAATGAATGCATATGGTATCAATATTCAGGTTGCAATGTATGATTTATCACTAGGCATGAACAAATGATATAATGATGTATATGCACGAGAATAGCAATTCTATGATTTCATTTTAAAGATTTATTGCAATAGCACAGGTCTAAGCACCAATTATTAACATGTTTCAGATTATAAGTTATCTAGTGTCATGACATGGCAATTAACAGGGGGTGTGCGTACACATGAATAGTGCTCGTGCTGCATATAAAAACCCTCGTAATGGTGCATGTGTCCTACAGAATGAGTTCGCACATGTAGGTACAGTATATAGATCCTGATTGTAGCAAATATCATGTAAGTATATGATTTCTAATGTCATAAGCAGTTTTTAAGTTTACTAAATCTATCGGGCGACTTGGGCCATCCAAACGATCGTCCCCCTAGATGTTAAATCTACTCACCCATGATCTCGCGCTTGATGCGTCCGACCACCAGCTTTCCTTTCTCCGCGGCGCTCGAAACTCCTGCCGGCGAACCTAGAATTTACAAAAGTCACACACATCAGGCAAATCCTGCAAAAAATGCGATATATCAATCAAAAGGATAACGCGTGCGTGAAACTAAACGCGTGTGCACTCGATACGTCACGACGTGCGTAATCTCACCAGAACCACGCGGATCACACATGTGTCGCACAAGTTTAAAACGTCGATAAATAGTTTTAGGCTTCAGATTTTATCTCTGGTCCCAACACAAAAAGTTACAGATACCAAAAACCCTAGCTACCCAGCATAAACCCACACAACAAAACCCAACACCCCCACCCCCATCCTGGCCGCAATTTGCGGCCAGATCGAATATATCTGCGGCCAAGAGTAGGAGATGGGTCCCCGTGCTTTGTGTGTGTGTGTCTGACATGGTCACTGTACTACGGTCTTCTCAATTTTTACCTGATTGGCTCTGGTCAAAAGCAGATTCCAGAAAGGCTAAAAAAAACCATAAAAAAGCCAAATTACGCCGACTCGAAACTTTTCAGGTATATCAATGAAGTCTGTGGCAAATCTATGGTTAACTGGTCTCAAAAGCACCTAATTAGGTTATACTAACAATCCAAACAATCACTTTGCCACTCTCACTCAAATTTACCATAAACTAGCACTAAACTACATATTATAAACACTAAATTATACTAACAACCATAACTTAGCAAATAGGAGTCGAGTTAAGGGGGTAATACCTCTAGAGATACTAGATGAAGGAGAAGAGGAGAAGGAGAAGTGTGTTGTGCTGCCGAAGTGCTGCTGCTACATCTCCAAGTGCTTCAATTCTTTGGCTGAAATGTGTTGATCTGCTCACTGCTGATGGTGCTGATGCTGTTGCTGTGTTGCTGTGGTTGTTGCTGTGTTGGTGTTGTGGCTGATGTTGTTGTGTTAGTGTTATGGCTGACGTTGTTGTGTTGGTGTTGTGGCTGGTGTTGTTGTATTGGTGTTGTGGCTGATGCAGCTGCTGCTGGGCTGATGTGGTGTGGTGTTGTGCTGCTGTTGTTATGTAGCTGGTGTGGTGTTGTGGTGCTGATGCTGATGCTATGGTGGTGTTGTTGTAGCTGCTGCTATTCTTGCTGCTGTTGCTGCTTCAGATGTGGCTGCTGCTGTTGTTTTTTATGATGTTGTTGCTGCTGTGGCTGTTGTTGCAGCTGCTGCTGATGTTTTGGGTGTGTGTGTGTGAGAGAGTGAGAGGGAGAGATGTGAGTGAGAGAAAGCAATAGATTTGAAACGAACAATGAGAGTCAACCCCTCTCACCCTCTCTCTTTATTAAATGCTAAGCATGCCTAAATCATCATGGCCTCTCTCTCTCTCTCTCTCACCTACCTACTAGTCAACCCCTAAAACAATTTAAATTTTAAAATTAAAAACCCTTAATTAAACACAATTAACTTAACCAAAAGCGTTAGGCCACCATGGTTGTCTAAACATGGTTTAACCCTAGGTTTAACCCGAGTTAACTTGCACATGTGTGTGTAGTCCAGATAGAAATCAAATAAAATAGCCATAAAACCAGATAAATTATTAGAAACCTGTTTTAGTAAACTTTTTACCAAAAACCCCACATTAACACACAATTACCACTAAACCCATTCTCAGGTGTTACGGTCTTCCCCCATTAAGAAAATTTGTCCCCGAATTAAAAATATAACGACGCGTACCTTCAAAAAGATGAGGGAATTTCTTCCGTATCTCTCCCTCGGCCTCCCAAGTGATCTCCTCTCCATTCGGGATGCGCCAAAGAACCTTCACAGACGGCAGGACCTTCGATCGATGTTTCTTCACCTGCTGATCCAATATCTCTACTGGCTGCACGGTGAACGAAAGGTCGGGCTCAAGCTGAACGGTCTGATGCTGAATCGTGTGGGAAGGGTCATGAAGATATCTCCGTAGCATCGACACGTGGAAGATGGGGTGAACATCTGAAAAGCTGGGTGGAAGAGCCAAACGATATGCAACCGCACCGACACGCTCGAGGATCTCGAAGGGACCCACGAATCTGGGGCTAAGCTTTCCCTTCCGTCCAAATCGCATCACGGCCTTCATCGGAGAGACCCTCAGAAAAACATGATCGCCAACTGCGAACTCTAGTCTGTGACGGCGCCTGTCTGCATACGATTTCTGCCTGCTCTGAGCTGCTCTCATCCAATCTCGAATCAATTATACTTTCTCGGTCATCTCCTGCACGATCTGCAGCCCCAAAATACTGCTCTCGCTCGGCTCAGTCCAACAGACGGGCGATCTGCATCTCCTCCCATACAAAGCCTCGAAAGGTGCCATCTGAATAGTGTCCTGGAAGCTGTTGTTGTAGGAGAACTCCACTAAAGGTAAATGACGATCCCAGCTACCTCCAAAGTCCAAAACGCACACTCTGAGCATGTCCTCGAGAGTCTGAATAGTCCTCTCTGACTGGCCGTCAGTCTGCGGATGAAATGCTTTGCTGAAACTCAAACGGGTGCCCAATGCCTCTTGAAGTCTCTGCCATAGTCGGCTGGTAAACTGGGTGCCTCGATCTGACATTATACAAGTCGGTACGCCATGCAACCGCACGATCTCGTCAATGTAAATCTGGGCATACTGAGCAAAACTGAAAGTGGTCTTCACTGGCAGGAAGTGAGCCACTTTCGTCAATCGATCTACGATCACCCAAATGGAGTCGTACCCTCGACTGGTCCTGGGTAGACCCACAACGAAGTCCATCGAAATCTGTTCCCATTTCCACTCCGGAATGCGTAAAAGCTGCAACTCTCCTGCTGGCCTCTGGTGCTCGGCCTTGACTTGCTGACAAGTCAGGCATCTCGATACGAAGTCTGCGACGTCCCTCTTCATCTCGTCCCACCAATAGATATTTCTCAAATCGCGGTACATCTTGGTGGAACCCGGATGAACGCTGTATGTCGATCTATGCGCCTCCTCAAGAATCTCACTCCGCAGTCCATCAGAATCTGGTACGCACAGTCGAGTCCCAAATCGCAGTACTCCCTGATCATCGATCACGAACTCGAAATCTCTGCCCTGCCTAATTTGCTCCATGATCTCCAAAAGACGGTCATCACTGGGCCGTGCCTCTCGAATACGGTCAAGTAACCGCGGACGTGCACGAACATGCGCAAGCTGTCCCCCTGTCGGAGTGAATTCGAACTCAACTCGGCTGTCGCATAAAATCTGCCAATCTGCTGACGACTGCCTCTGCACTGCGCGCAAACAAGATAGACTACCCCCGGGCCTCCTAATCAAAGCATCCGCCACTATATTAGCCTTGCCCGGGTGATACAAGATCTCACAATCGTAGTCCTTTACCAGCTCCATCCAACGACGCTGTCTGAGGTTCAGGTCTCGCTGCTAAAATATGTTGTTTAAGCACTTGTGATCAGTGAATATCTGACACGACTCGCCATATAGGTAATGTCGCCAGATCTTAAGTGCAAAGACCACTGCAGCCATCTCCAAATCGTGAGTGGGGTAGTTCTGTTCATGTTTCTTCGGCTTCCGTGAAGTATACGCGATCACCCTGTCATGCTGCATCAATACGCACCCTAGCCCCACTCGTGAAGTGTCACAATAGACCACAAATCCGCCTGATCCTGAAGGCAAAGATAATATCGGCGCCATAGTCAAACAAGTCCGTAGATGCTGAAAACTATGCTCGCACTCCTCCGTCCAAACGAAAGGAACTCCATTCCGGGTCAAACCGGTCAAAGGTGCAGCAATACGGGAGAAATCCTGAACGAATCGCCTGTAGTAGCCAGCAGGCCTAGGAAACTACGGATCTCTGTAACTGACGTCGGTCTGGGCCACTGCTGAACGACCTCGATCTTCTTTGGGTCCACACATATGCCCTCTCTCGTAATCACGTGACCCAAGAAACCAACGCTGTCCAGCCAGAATGCACAGTTGGAAAATTTTGCGAAAAGCTGGTGCTCCCTCAAAGTCCGCAACGTAATCCGCAAGTGCTGCTCGTGCTCCTCTCGGCTCCAGGAATACACCAAAATATCATCAATGAACACTATGATGAACAAGTCAAGATACGACCTGAATGTACGGTTCATCAAATCCATGAATGCTGCTGGGGCGTTGGTGAGTCCGAACGACATCACCAGAAACTCATAGTGGCCATAGCGCGTACGGAAAGCTGTCTTCGGTATATCCTCCTGTCGAAATCGCAGCTGATGGTATCCTGATCGCAAGTCGATCCTCGAAAAATATCCTACCCCCTGAAGCTGGTCGAACAAATCTTCAACGCGTGGCAAGGGACATCTGTTCCGCACGGTCACTTTGTTCAGCTGACGGTAGTCGATACACAGACGCAAACTGCCGTCCTTCTTCTTGACAAACAGGACCGGAGCACCCCATAGAGAAACACTGGGTCGAATAAGGTCCTTATCAAAAAAATCTTGCAGCTGAACCTTCAACTCTCTAAGCTCCGTCGGGGCTATCCGATAGGGCGGCATAGAAATAGGCCCCGAGCCGGGAATCAAATCAATACAGAACTCAACATCGCGCTCAGGCGGTAGTCCAGGCAGCTCATCAGGGAAAACATCGGGGAACTCGCATACAATCGGAACCCGGTCCAATGGAACATCTGTAGCTCTAGTATCGCAAACATAGGCTAGAAATCCCCGACATCCCTTCCTCAACAGCTGTCCAGCACGAAGGGAAGAAATCAATATGTGAAGGGCGGCACCACGGTCCCCCTGCACGACAAAAGCTGGCTCGCCGCGAAAACAGAATCTAACTGTCTTCTCACGGCAGTCCACAGACGCATAGCACGTGGCTAACCAATCAATGCCCAAAATAACATCGAAGTCCAACATCTCAAGAAGGATCAAGTCGACAGGCAGCTCTTTCTCGCCAATACGGACGATAGAGGATCGGAACACGTGCCTAGCAACAAACGACTCTCCCACAGGACTGGTCACAACAAGCGGCTGATCAAGCAAACCGGATTCTCTACCCAAACTCGGCACGAAGTGTGTGGAAACGTACGAGTGCGTGGATCCGAGATCAAACAACACGTGTGCATCAACAGAACATAATGATAGGGTACCTCTCACAATGGCGTTGGATGCCTGTGCATCCTGCGGTGTCAACGCAAATACTTGGGCCTGACCTCCACCAATAGCGGGCTGACCTCGGCCTCGGCCTCTGCCTCCTCGTCCTCTCTGGATAGGACCGCCGTGTCCACGGCCTCTGGGTGCACCTAACTGGCGTGAAGCATCGCCTGTGGCAGGAAGTAGAGCTCTCTAAGGAAGGGGTGGTGATGGTGGTAGGGTCACATGTGGAACTGTCGCCACTCCCTGTCGTCTCGCCGGGCAGTCTCTGATACGATGGTGCAGACTCCCGCACCCATAACATCCTGGCGACGGCTGTTGTCCCTGAGGATACGAACCATACATCTGACCTCGTCCAAACCCTCTGCCGGCCCTATCTCTCGGAAAGAATCTGGCATGCTGCCTCTGATCTGGCGTACTGGTACGAATCCTCTTCGGCCCGGAAACGGTCGAAGTCGCTGAAATACGTGCCTCCATCCGTAACGCTGTATGCCGCGGTCATACGTACGCTACGTCACCCTGCTTAAGTCACTTACTCCAACTACTAAGGGTCATCTTAAACTCAGAAAGGTAAAACATATCGCTCAGATACCAACTTTGTCACGACCCGCAGGGTATGGAATGTGACTGGCACTTAAGTTACGAGACGTCTCAAGGCGTCCGTAAATGAGTAAGCCAAAGGCCAGAAAGCAAAACCTGATTAAGAAATAGAGTGAAGGAAAAACCATTTTATTTAAAGCACTTTATTCCATTAAATCACATCAAGTCCTTTTTAAAAGCAACATCCCTTTTTCCCAAAAATTCCGGCAGAGTCTCCTTTGTAAAAGAAGCCCTCAGACGGGTGCATAACAGAAGTATAAATGAATAACATGAATATGGCATCCCCAAGCGGGAGCTAGCTCTTCGCCTCAAGGCGGTCACAAATCCTACGCAATGTAAAATAACAATGTGCGTAAATAAGCATGAAAAGCACAAGTAAAATAACATGTCGACTCAAGTGAGCTCGATCCCAAATATAACATAAAATCCATAAGTCTCACAGCCTCGTCTCCAGGTCAATATACAATAATCCAAATAACAGGTACAGCTGAAATAGTAGCAGATGGAGTACTCTAGATACAATGAATATATAAGGTGGTACAAAATGACGACATAACCCACCTATGAGCAAAAGCCCTGAATCCAGGCAAGAAGAGCAAAAGTAGCTAGTGCGTCCGTCGCTACAGTACTGACGGAACGGACCTGCAGAAAAGCTGTGGCACAACGGGGGTGAGTTGCCAGCTCGTGAGTAATAAATAACGTCTACAAAGGCTATCGCATGCATGCACACAAGTATTCTAGCATCTCTAAATAGGTATGGCTATATGTACTAGCACGTATGTATGCAACATCAGTGTACTATCAGGTATGTATGCCACATGGATGTACTAGCATGTATGTATGCCATATGAATCAACTCAAGATCTCAACATGTAAGTATAAGAAATATTCTTTCTTTTTTTTTGAAACTCTTTTTAAAAATAAGCGTAATATCCATAGAATCAACAAAATCCGTGTCCAGCAACGACACCTCAAAACTGTCTCAATCTCATATATCCATGTCATAGTATCTCTGGCCTCAGCCGTCCGGCTGACCCATCTCAAATATCAATATCTCATCATCTCGAGGCCACGGTCGGTATCCTCTGAATATCCGCCGTGCCAAATGAAGTCACCGGTAGGTAATCCATCACCTGCCAGGCTCAACGCCATCTCCTGCGATCTTCTTGCCCCGGGGTACCTTACCGGGCCCACCATGTACCCGAGACGGTTCATCCACCTCCTCCAAACGGGTCTCGAAAATCACAGCAAAACACATGGTGGACGACAGTTTACATCACTAGAAAACCGCAACTTTTATATTTTAAAAGATTATAAGGTTGAAATCTTGCGGCTTTCCCCCGAAATCCAGAAATATCATAAAGTCTCAAGAAATCATTATGGGTGGTGCATATGTCAATGATAATGAATGCATATGGTATTAATGTTCAGGTTGCAATGTATGATTTATCAATAGGCATGAACAAATGATATAATGATGTATATGCACGAGAATAGCAATTCTATGATTTCATTTTAAAGATTTATTGCAATAGCACAGGTCTAAGCACCAATTATTAACATGTTTCAGATTATAAGTTATCTAGTGTCGTGACATGGAAATTACCAGGGAGTGTGTGTACACATGAATAGTGCTCGTGCTGCATATAAAAACCCTGGTAATGGTGCATGTGTCCAACAGAATGAGTTCGCACATATAGGTACAGTATATAGATCCTGATTGTAGCAAATATCATGCAAGTATATGATTTCTAATGTCATAAGCAGTTTTTAAGTTTACTAAATCTATCGGGCGACTTGGGCCATCCAAACGATCGTCCCCCCAGATGTTAAATCAACTCACCTGTGATCTCGCGCTAGGTGTGTCCGACCACCTGCTTTCCTTTCTCCGCGGCGCTCGAAGTTCCCGCCGGCGAACCTAGAATTTACAAAAGCCACACACATCAGGCAAATCCTGCAAAAAATGCGATATATCGATTAAAAGGATAACGCGTGCGTGAAACTAAACGCGCGTGCACTCGATACGTCGCAACGTGCATAATCTCACCAGAACCACTCCAACACGCTGTATCGCGCAGCGCGCCACAGAACCACGTGGATCACACACGTGTCGCACAAGTTTAAAACGTCGATAAATGGTTTTAGGCTCCAGATTTTGACTCTGGTCCCAACACAAAAAGTTATAGATACCAAAAACCCTAGCTACCCAGCATAAACCCACACGCCAAAACCCAACACCCCCACCCCTATCCTGGCCGCTATTTGCGGCCAGATCGAATATATTTGAGGCCAAGAGTGGGAGATGGGTCCCCGTGCTTTATGTGTGTGTGTCTGACATGGTCACTGTACTACGGTCTTCTCAATTTTTACCTGAATGGCTCGGGTCAAAACCAGATTCCAGAAAGGCTTAAAAAAACCATAAAAAAGCCAAATTACGCCGACTCGAAACTTTTTAGGTATATCTATGAAATCTAGGGCAAATATATGGTTAACTGGTCTCACCGGCACCTAATTAGGTTATACTAACAATCCAAACCATCACTTTGCCACTCTCACTCAAATTTACCCTAAACTAGCACTAAACTACATAAACACTAAATTATACTAACAACCATAACTTAGCAAATAGGAGTCGAGTTAAGGGGGTTATACCTCTAGAAATCCTAGATGAAGGAGAAGAGGAGAAGGAGAAGTGTGTTGTGCTGCCGAAGTTCTGCTGCTTGATTGATTGATTTTTGTGATGTGTCGTTTGAGAAAATAGTAAAGAAATCACAACCAAAAATATTTTGACCGCAATCAATAACGGTGTCGATTGTAGCGCGTTAGTAAGTGCGGATCGTCCACAGGGAAAGTGTAATCGTTCGTCTTTTGAATTATATGAGTTGAAACTTTAATGAAAAGAAAACAAACAATTCATTATTTATATTTGAAGTTCAAGAATTAGAAAATCTAGATCTAATAACAAGAAAAAGATAGAATCAAGAATTGATAGTTTGTTGATTTTTCCAACCAAATATCAAGAATCGAAATGAGGCTCGTAGGAATCGATCGGATCTATAGATGTGATGTAATCTTACAATGACGTATTCTTATCCTTCGATGAATTGACACTAGATCGATGATGATCGATCGAGAATTAGGGATTTCTTATGAAACTAGGGTTTTATCTTATCCCTTGTTCTTTCGTCGATATCATTCACATTCTAGCCTCTAGTAAATTCAAGAAACGATCGTAGATCCCTAATTTCGAGCGATAACAATCAAGAAAGTATCGCGACGAAACTAGGTCATCGATTCTTGAACTTGCTAGGGTTTACAAAACTCGTAGGACTTAAAAATCGTATTAAGATTTGTTACATCATCATTCTACAATCGTCTCGATTCCTCCACGAGCGGAGTTTTACTCGAGCATCACAACAAGAACCACAATCACAAATTGAGATCTAATCATGATGCAAGAAATTAAAAAAAGCAAGATTAAAGAATTTCACCTTTTATTTATATCAACAATTTCATTACATTCGCTCAAGAACTACAAGAGGAAGAACTCGATCGTCGATTTGGCTTCGCTCGGCTCCGTGAGTCGCGGATCGGCTTGGATCACTTGCTCGATTGGAGATCAGCTCCGCTCATAAAAGGTTGAAGGCTTCTCGCTTGATTTGGTACTCGGGATCTTGAATTTGGGTTGGAATTAGGGTTAGGGTTTCGCACAAGTCTTGTCACTAGACTTGTGGAAGAAGATGAAGAATTGAAGAATGAGCAACTAAGATTAACTAAGATTGATTCCACCCTTCAACCCTTAGATCTAGGTTCCTATATATAGCCATCAAAACCCTAGATCTAAGATTTGAATTTTAAGTTTCCCTCCAAAAGTTTGTTAGATGAAATTTGAATTTCCCTCCAAAAGGTTGTTGAGGAGAAGCTTCTAGATGTGATTAGTTAGGTGGGAGCTTCTAGAAGAGGTTAGTTAGGAGCTTAATTAGGATTAGCATGCTTAATGATCTTTGCTGATCTGGCAGAAGACTCTGGAGAATTCTGGAATTTGACGTGTCAAAATGAGGTGTAGGCCTTGAGATAGGAGTTTTGCACTGAAAATTGAGCGATGATGTGGCAAAACCGCCGCGGAACCGCGGCTCAAGCCGGCTCCCGCAGCGGTTCCGCGGCGCTTTGGAGGCTTCATGGCTCGGGTCTTATGGTGCTGATTTGGGCTGACTTTTGGGCTTTTATAATATATGTTGAATTTAATATCTCCTTCTGAATTGCTACCAGATCTGAAATCATTGAGTTGGCGTATTTTTGATCAGCGCTTTTGTCTTTGCTCCAGCAATTTCCTGCACAAATCTCGATACAAGTGTTGCGCAAATACAGAGATGATGCGATGCCATGAAATGCGATCAATTTCCCTTAAAGTGCCGGTTTAAAAGTCTAACACATGAAATCTGATATTTAATGACTGATTTGCTAATATGTGAAATATGAATGCCGAACACTTCTATATGAGTGCAAATGATAGGGAAATTGCCGTGTTAAAAATACATTATTTTCGACTGATCAAATTCCCCTAAACTTAATTTCGATCGTCTCGAGCGAATTTTTATTAAAAAGAGAAGGAGAAAATAAAGAAAGAGAAAAACTAAGTAGCACACTTTCGTAGGCAACACGATTGCACTGAGCACGTGCAACAAGCCTTTAAACCTCTAGGTGTCCCTAGTAGGAGGAGTGTTGTCTCCTGAGGGTTTTCAGCGGATTGCACCCACAAAATCCAACAATAAAAGGAAGATCATGAATATTACATTTAAAGAAAAGAATTGTAAAAGAAAAGCCTTGAAAATTAGGGTTTCCAACTAAGCTAGCTTTTCGGTTGTCATGAGCCATATCTTAATGGTCATGAAAAGATGTCAGAAATCACGTCCTCCCTCAATAAAACATCTTCTTATTCTTCATTCCTATCTTTCTTCCAAACATCGATCATATCACCCTGCGTGTGTGTAAAGGACATCCCTACACCCGGAGAATTCAATTCAAGCTATCATACTCTTGCCCGTCAGCCTCAGTACTTTTTAATTAATGAATATTTAGATGAGATTGCTCACACACTTTCATGCGACCGTTAATACTTCTTGAGGTACTAACCGACCGATTACTTATATGCTTGCTTCTTTGGTGTATTTTCCTCGTCTTGCACCACCTAAGGCATAGCAGTGACTCCCAGACCAGTTGGCCTTAGGGCACTAGGTGAAGAGGCACCCTCGCTATATATTTTTTATTGCCCTCGGTGATAACAAAACCAGTGTCCATTTTTCTCACCATTTTATATTTTTTTATTCACTTTTTTTTTTATTTCCTTCATACTTTTGGCTTTAAGACAAGAGCATTTAAGGGTATCCTCTACTATCTCAGGCTTTAAGACGTGTGTAAGTGCGAATAGCAGGGTATCAAGGTTCAAAATGTTTGGCTTCCAGAATAGAAACTATTTTTTAGACTTATTTTTATCCTCAGATTAGTGACTTCCTTCATCTTACTAACCCTTGGGACAACGGCTCATAACTACTTATTACTAGTTCGAATAAGAAAACTTCTAATTTTCTTAGTTTTCTTAAATTTTTCTAATCTCATGGATGTAATTGTTCACTATCTAAACTTTTATTATCTTATTTATGTACAAAAATATTTTTATCTTTTTTGAAATTTTTTTAAATTTTTATAGGTTTTCAAAAAATGTTTTGTGCTTATGCAAAGTATATGCAAATGATGCGAAAATAAGCACAAACCTTCCCCAAACTTGTTTTCAACAGTGTCCTCACTGTTGCCTTCTGCTAAATCTTGAAAAACCTGTAAGCTTGGGAGGAATTTATTAGTGGGGGCAAAATATTTAAGTGAAGAACCTCCCCCAAACTTATTTTTGGCTCAAAATTTTGTAAAAATTTTCTTTTCAAGAGCCAGAAAAAATGCCCCCCCAAACTTGAGTCATGCAATGTTAAGCTTTGAAAATCATATGAGGGGGTCTAAAATCAGTGGTCGATGCCAAGCTTTGCAAAGACCAAACGTTAACACCAACCATTCAAAAATTTTATCAATGCAGTGCTCTGGTTGGTGGAAGAAGAAGTGGGGAAAGGTTAAGTGGTGGAATAGAAAGTGTGTGCGTCTCATTTTGGAGAGACGATGCAGTTAATGTGTTGGATTACTCGCATTCTTTTTACCGTTCAGAAGAAGGGGTGGAGGTTCAATTTCATTGATTGGGACATGATTCATCTCAACACCCGTGCTTTTCAGAAATGCGAGTTCATCAGCGAAGATCTCCTCAAAAGTTCCATCTATACCCCGATGAATAATGTCATCACAAAGTGCGGGGTGATCTTCAGACTCTAAGAACGGTTCATAATCAGTGTTGGTTGTCGACCCGGACATCTCGGTGGAAGAGTCCGTATGTGTATGATACATAGTTGGGTCAAACAATAACGTATGAAAAGAGTCAAGATCGGTATCAGGAGGATCATCAAATTCGCTGCTGTCGATATCCATTAAGTCGACAGAACAGACCTGAGCAGTAGGTTCGGAGGGTACACTTCCCAACTTGTAAATGTTCAGCTCAATTGACCTATTCCCGAAGGATAGGGTCATAGAACCATTACGACAGTTGATTATTGCATTGGAAGTGGCCAAAAAGGGGCGACCTAAAATCACCGGAATTTGATTCCGTGGGTTCGCTACAGGCTGTGTATCAATTACAATAAAGTCCACAGGGAATATAAATTCCCCGATTTTTATTAACACATCCTCCAGTTCACCCCTAGGTTTGGTGATTGATCGGTCAGCCATCTGGAGAGTGCAATGGGTTGGCTTCAACTCTCCGATACCTAGTTGCTCATAGACTGAGTAAGGAAGCAAGTTAACACTAGCGCCAAGGTCTAGTAGAGCACGGTTGATGTGTTTTTCCCCAATAGAAATAGAAATAGTAGGATATCCAGGATCCTTACGTTTCCTCGGTAATTGTTGGGGGAAAGCCGTGTCTATTGTTTTTTCCATGAAAATCTTCTTGGGCACTTGAGTCTTCCTCTTCCTAGTGCACAAGTTCTTAAGAGTTTTCCCATAGGACGGAACTTGTTGGATGGCATCTAGGAGAGGGATGTTGGTATTAACTTGCTTAAAAATGTTCATAATCTTCTCCATTTGTGGACTCGGTGTGTTTGCCCTTAACCGATTAGGCTAAGGTGCTTTAGCAATAAGCGCTGGGTCCATCATAGGAGAAGGAAGTGGGGGTAGACATGATCCCAAAAGAGGAGTGGGGATCATCTGTGAAGAGCTAGAAGAGATGGGCTGAGGTGTCGAGCCTTGTGGGAAACGAAGAATAGGCTCTCAGAAAGGTGGTGGGGTAGAAGAACTGGGGTCAGAATTAGAAGTGTGTGTGTGACGAAAGGTCTCAGCCGGGGTTTTATTGATTGATTTATCAGTGTCATCAAACTCTTCCCCAACATGATTGTCAAGCACTCTTCCAGATCTCAACGAGATTGCATCCACATGATGTGAATAGCCAGGATTGGATAAAGCTTGAGCTGGAAGTTTCCCTTTCTCTTTTGCACTCATTTCGGCTTTTAGTTGTGCAATTTGTGCTTCCATCGATTTGATATTCTCATTTTGAGAGACAATGATCTTCATCACATTTTCGACGGAAGATTGCAAACTTGTCGTCCCTTGGATGGATTGTTTCATGAAAGTATCCAAGGTTTGTGCTAGTGCAGAGGTATTATCTGTACCGGTCAATTGCAAAGGACTAGACGTTGTAAAAGTGTTGGCCGGATTTTGGAAGTTTTGTGATTGAAAGGGGTGCTGACTTAATTGAAGTGGTGGTTGCTGTTGTGGTGGAGGGACCCTTTGGAAATTGTGTTGGGTTGGAACCGTGTTTTGAGATTGGGATTGGTTCCAAGCAAAATTAGGGTGATTCCTCCAACCCTGATCATATGTGGAGGAAAATGGATCGTTTCTAGGTCTTTGAAATGCGGCATTGGTATGCTCATGACCTTGAAACGGACATTCTTCCGTCAAGTGAGACGGATCAGAACAGCAGCCACATACAGTTTTGGAGAGTGATATTTGACTTAGGGTGGCGGCTAAAAATTTGTTTTCCATTGTCTCGAGTTTCTTGTGTACAGCTGCAATGTCAGCTCTAACTCCTATGGAAATATCATTGTAGTCCCTAGACGATTGACTCATACCCTCCCACTGTAAAGATTTTTCAGCGAAATTTTCTAGGAATTCCCAGGCTTCCCCATCATCTTTGGTCATAAAGTTGCCTTGACATATGGATTCAAGGGTCTGTCTTGTGTAAGGACTAATGCCCTCATAAATGATTCGGCACAATTCCCATCTCGGGATGCCGTGATGTGGACATTGGACTAACAGATCCTTGAGACATTCAAGACATTTTGAAAATGTTTCATTCGGAAGCTGCGTGAATTGATAGATTTCGCTACGGACTCGAGCTGTTTTTTGATGAGGGTAAAATTTCTTAAGGAATGCTTTGACGAATTCGTCCTAATTTGAAATGGAATGTGCGGTAGTGTTATATAGCCACTTCTCGGCTAAATCGCATAAGGTAAATAGGAGAAGACGAAGACGCAAAGCATCCACAGACAACTGTGAAGTACCCATCATTGCGCATACATTTTTAAATTTCGTGATAAACACGTATGCGTCTTCAGACTCGAGACCGTGAAATTTTAGCAGAAGGTTGATGTATTGGGGTTTTATTTGAAAATTTTCCCCGTTGGCTGGTGAAATGGAAAGACAAGTGGAAAGTGGGCCTCGTGTAGGATAGCACCTCTGTTGGAGAGAGATGCGAGGTGGATTCTGCGCACCAACGGACGGCGGCAGGGTAGTGGAAAAGAAGTTCGATGGAGACGGATCCATCGATGTGGGTGTGGTGGTGGGTAAAAGAAAGGGTAAATGTAGAAATACCGACTTTAGGGTCGATCAGGGAACGCGGACAAACAGGCACTAGAATCCCGTTGTCCAGCCTATCTTGTACTAAAATGGGTTAGTACAAGTGGCAGCGTAGATTTATAATTAGGGGAAATGATATGAATGCGGTGTTTGTTTAGAAAAAGGGACGGATTTTTGAAAAAATGATGCAACACAAAAAATGCAACAACAAAAACCCTAGAATCTAGTGGTCACCTAGGTCTGGCTCTAGACCGCTCCTAACTGCCAAAAGACAAGTCGCAGGATAGAATCCTCCACTGCCTCTTTGTCCCCCTGTGGCCAGGTAAGTGCCAGGTAAGTGGGAAGGTACTCCACTACGTAAGTAGTGGGCCTAATTAATAACCACTAGCCTTCGACATACTTGCCTTAGACACCACAAGAAAACACGGATAAGCAATGAATTACCCACGGCCTTCTTCTGTCCTAAGTGAGCGCGACGGTCCTTAGAGTCATCTCTAGATATTTTTTAATTAATGAGGGTAATGCGGATGCAGGTTTGTGATTTTTGGGGCTTAGGAAGGGTAATGAACTCCCCACCTATTCTGGATTTGGTCGTGCCCCTTAATTTTCCGTTTTAATTATGCAAACAACCAAGAATCAAAACACGCACAAATTTTATTTTGCTTTTGCGGCGCAGTGATTATTTGCAAAGAAACCTGCAGAAAATGTTAGTTGGAGCTAAAAATAGGAGAAAGGAGAAGGTAAGAAACTTACAGAGGAAAATTGGCACAGAGAGGGTTTCAAAAAGCCGCGGAACCGCCGCACTATGGGGGTATTTGCCGCGGAATCGCGGTCTCTTGAAGGGATCTCTACAAAAGAATTTTATGATAATGCTTCTGTTGCTCCCCTTAGCTCTCTGGAATATTCACAAAAATTTTATCCAAGCTCTAATGATTCCAGATTTCCTCGCAATCAAATCACAAAACACCTATTAGGGTTTGTACGAGTTTAGATCTAAAAATTATAATGGAATAAATTTTTCAACTCAAATTTCAAAATACGAACAATTAGCGCACTATCCCCGGCAACGGCGCCATTTGATTGATCTTAAAATTCACAGACTGTGTAAGTAAAACAATTCAAATGATCCCCGGCAACGGCGCCATTTGATTGATTGATTTTTGTGATGTGTCATTTGAGAAAATAGTAAAGAAATCACAACCAAAAATATTTTGACCGCAATCAATAACGGTGTCGATTGTAGCGCGTTAGTAAGTGCGGATCGTCCACAGGGAAAGTGTAATCGTTCGTCTTTTGAATTAGATGAGTTGAAACTTTAATGAAAAGAAAACAAACAATTCATGATTTATATTTGAAGTTCAAGAATTAGAAAATCTAGATCTAATAACAAGAAAAAGATAGAATCAAGAATTGATAGTTTGTTGATTTTTCCAACCAAATATCAAGAATCGAAATGAGACTCGTAGGAATTGATCGGATCTATAGATGTGATGTAATCTTACAATGACGTATTCTTATCCTTCGATGAATTGACACTAGATCGATGATGATCGATCGAGAATTAGGGATTTCTTATGAAACTAGGGTTTCATCTTATCCCTTGCTCTTTCGTCGATATCATTCACATTCTAGCCTCTAGTAAATTCAAGAAACGATCGTAGATCCCTAATTTCGAGCGATAACAATCAAGAAAGTATCGCGACGAAACTAGGTCATCGATTCTTGAACTTGCTAGGGTTTACAAAACTCGTAGGACTTAAAAATCGTATTAAGATTTGTTACATCATCATTCTACAATCGTCTCGATTCCTCCACGAGCGGAGTTTTACTCGAACATCACAACAAGAACCACAATCACAAATTGAGATCTAATCATGATGCAAGAAATTAAAGAAAGCAAGATTAAAGAATTTCACCTTTTATTTATATCAACAATTTCATTACATTCGCTCAAGAACTACAAGAGGAAGATCTCGATCGTCGATTTGTCTTCGCTCGGCTCCGTGAGTCGCGGATCGGCTTGGATCACTTGCTCGATTGGAGATCGGCTCCTCTCATAAAAGGTTGAAGGCTTCTCGCTTGATTTGGTACTCGGGATCTTGAATTTGGGTTGGAATTAGGGTTAGGGTTTCGCACAAGTCTTGTCACTAGACTTGTGGAATAAGATGAAGAATTGAAGAATGAGCAACTGAGATTAACTAAGATTGATTCCACCCTTCAACCCTTAGATCTAGGTTCCTATATATAGCCATCAAAACCCTAGATCTAAGATTTGAATTTTAAGTTTCCCACCAAAAGTTTGTTAGATGAAATTTGAATTTCCCTCCAAAAGGTTGTTGAGGAGAAGCATCTAGATGTGATTAGTTAGGAGGGAGCTTCTAGAAGACGTTAGTTAGGAGCTTAATTAGGATTAGCATGCTTAATGATCTTTGCTGATCTGGCAGAAGACTCTGGAGAATTCTGGAATTTGACGTGTCAAAATGAGGTGTAGGCCTTGAGATAGGAGTTTTGCACTGAAAATTGAGCGATGATGTGGCAAAACCGCCGCGGAACCGCGGCTCAAGCCGGCTCCCGCCGCGGTTCCGCGGCGCTTTGGAGGCTTCATGGCTCGGGTCTTATGGTGCTGATTTGGGCTGACTTTTGGGCTTTTATAATATATGTTGAATTTAATATCTCCTTCTGAATTGCTACCAGATCTGAAATCATTGAGTTGGCGTATTTTTGATCAGCACTTTTGTCTTTGCTCCAGCAATTTCCTGCACAAATCTCGATACAAGTGTTGCGCAAATACAGAGATGATGCGATGCCATGAAATGTGATCAATTTCCCTTAAAGTGCCGGTTTAAAAGTCTAACACATGAAATCTGATATTTAACGACTGATTTGCTAATATGTGAAATATGAATGCTGAACACTTCTATATGAGTGCAAATGATAGGGAAATTGCCGTGTTAAAAATACATTATTTTCGACTGATCACTGCTACAGCTCCAAGTGCTTCAATTCTTTGGCTGAAATGTGCTGATCTGCTCACTGCTGATAGAGCTGATGTTGTTGCTATGTTGTTGTGGTTGTTGCTGTGTTGGTGTTGTGGCCGATGTTGTTGTGTTGGTGTGATGGCTGATGTTGTTGTGTTGGTGTTGTGGCTGATGTTGTTGTGTTGGTGTTATGGCTGATGCAGCTGCTGCTGGGCTGATATGGTGTGGTGTTGTGGTGCTGTTGTTATGTAGCTGGTGTGGTGTTATGGTGCTGCTGCTGATGCTATGGTGTTGTTGTTGTAGCTGCTACTGTTCTTGCTGTTGTTGCTGCTTCAGATGTGGCTGCTGCTGTTGTTTTTTATGATGTTGTTGCTGCTGTAGCTGTTGTTGCAGTTGCTGCTGATGTTTTGGGTGTGTGTGTGTGAGAGTGAGAGGGAGAGATGTGAGTGTGAGAAAGCAATAGATTTGAAACGAACAATGAGAGTCAACCCCTCTCACCCACTCTCTTTATTAAATGCTAAGCATGCCTAAATCATCATGGCCTCTCTCTCTCTCACCTACCTACTAGTCAACCCCTAAAACAATTTAAATTTTAAAACAAAAAACCCTTAATTAAACACAATTAACTTAACCAAAAGGGTTAGGCCACCATGGTTGTCTAAACATGGTTTAACCCTAGGTTTAACCCGAGTTAACATACACATGTGTGTGCAGTCCAGATAGAAATCTAATAAAATAACTATAAAACCAGATAAATTATTAGAAACCCGTTTTGGTAAGCTTTTAACCAAAAACCCCACATTAACACACAATTACCACTAAACCCATTCTCAGGTGTTACAAGCGTCCACTATTAAGTACATCATATGTACAACAATGGCCTCTATGGCATATACATAACTAACAACTAGTTCATATCAAGGCGACACGACTGGCTATGTTACATAAGGATGGATATTTGAATCCGTTCGAATTATCATCTTATGATACCTGCCATTCATGTCTCAAAGGCAAAATGACCGAAACTCCGTTTAGTGGACACGGAGAAAGAGTTACAGAACTCTTGGGACTGATACATAGTGATGTATGCGGTCCCATGTCTACACATGCCAGAAATGGTTCTTCGTACTTAATTACATTCACTGACGATCTCTCAAGATACGGACATGTGTTCCTGTTGAAACACAAGTCTGAAGCTTTTGAGAAATTCAAAGAATATAAACACGAAATCGAGAACCAAACGGGTAAAAGTATTAAGATCCTTCGATCTGAACGAGGAGGAGAATACTTGAGCAATGAGTTCCTGGACAATCTAAAAGAGAATGGGATTCTCTCTCAGCTTACTCATCCATATACACCACAGCACAACGGTGTATCAGAGTGGAGGAATCGCACCCTATTAGATATGGTGCGCTCTATAATGAGCACTGCTGAATTGCCTATTTCCTTTTGGGGGTATGCGCTTGAGACAGCTATATACCTATTGAATAGAGTTCCAACTAAATCAGTACCTACCACTCTATATTAGATATGGGAGGGGAAGAGACCGTATTTTAATTTTGTTAAGATATGGGGTTGTCCGGCCTATGTTAAAAAGCAAAATCCGGACAAGCTCGAGGCAAGATCAGTTCTGTGCAAGTTTGAAGGATATCCCAAGCATTCGCGAGGACATATCTTCTACCACCCTGAGGAACAAAAGGTGTTTGTTGCTCAAAATGCCACCTTTTTAGAAAAGGAATTTCTTGCAAAAGAGATTAGTGGCGAGGAGGTAGAACTGGAAGAAGTTCCAACTACAGAAACTGCAACAGAAGATTTAGTAGAACCAGAGGATTCAGTAGTTCCCGACGAACCTCAGCCGCTCCGCCGATCTAGTAGGGTTCCTCATCCACCAGAGAGATACTACGGTTTTCTCATTGATGGTGGGAGCGAGAATTGCATCATGGAAGATGATGAAACGACTATCTTCGAGCAGGCCATCACGAGTGGGGGCTTTGTGAAATAGCTTGATGAAATGAGATCTGAGATGTTATCCATGTACACCAACAAAGTATGGACTTTTGAAAGTTGCTCCTGAATGGGTAAAACCCATTGGGCGGAAATGGATCTTTAAGAAGAAACTTGGTGTTGATTGAAAAGTGGAGACTTTCAAAGCCAGACTTGTTGCAAAGGGTTTTCGTCAACGACCTTGTGTGGATTATGACGAAACCTTTTCTCCAGTGGCTATGCTTAAGTCCATTTGGATCCTACTTGCCATTGCTGCATACCATGACTACGAAATCTGGTAAATGGATGTTAAGACCGCCTTTCTAAATGGTGATTTAGAGGAGTGCATGTACATGACTCAGCCAGAGGGCTTCGTAGACAGTGAGAGCAGCGGGAAGGTTTGCAAGCTGCTTAAATCCATCTAGGGGTTAAAGCAGGCATCGCGGAGTTCAAACATCTGTTTTGATATTGTAGTCAAAGAGTTTGACTTCATCAAGAACGTAGATGAACCTTGCAATTACAAAAAGATAGAAGAGAGTAAGGTTGTCTTCCTCGTATTGTACGTGGATGACATACTCTTGATAGGAAATGATGTTCCTATACCGCACTCGGTCAAGCTCTTCTTATCACATAGATTCTCAATGAAAGATCTAGGTGATGCCTCCTGCATTTTGGGAATTAAGATCTATAGAGATAGATCTAAGCAGATACTGGGATTGTCCCAATCCAGGTACATTGACACCATACTAAAGAGATTTAGTATGGAAGAATCCAAGCGTGGGAACCAACCCACGATATCTGGACTCACTCTCTCTAAAGAGATGTCTCCCAAGACTGATTTGGAAAGAGCTCGCATGCATGGGATACACTATGCTTCGGCAGTAGGCTCTATCATGTATGCGATACTATGTACCAGACCCGATGTAGCAAACTCACTAAGTGTAGTGAATAGGTATCAAGTAGATCCAGGAGAGAGTCAATGGACAGCTGTGAAGAACATTCTCAAGTATTTGAGAAGGACTAAGGAGATGTTCTTGGTGTATGGTAACGGTGAACTCCAGGTGGATTCCTTTACCGATTCGAGCTTCAAAAGTGATAAGGATGACTCTAAGTCGCATTCGGGATTTTTCTTTACCCTCAATGGAGGGGCAGTTTGTTTGAAGTGTTCCAAACAGGAAACCGTGACAGACTCGACGATGGAGGCTGAATACATCGCTGCCAATAATGCTGCCAAAGAGGCTGTCTGGATAAAGAAGTTCATCACTGAACTTAGTATGGTTCCATCCATTGAGCATCCAATACCTTTGTATAGTGATAACAATGGAGCTGTGGCTTTGGCCAATGAACCCAGGTCCCATCAGAGACCCAAGCATATTCTGAGGCGGTATCACCTGATCCGGGAGATAGTTAATCGCCATGAGATCGAGGTCAGGAAAGTAGACATGAAGGACAACATTGTGGATCCACTCACATAGGCCATACCCCAGATACAATTTGAGCGACTCAACGGGATGTTGGGTATGAGATACTACAACAGTTGGCCTTAGTGCAAGTGGGAGATTGTTAGTTATGTATATGCCCTAGAGCCCATTGTTGTACATATGATATATATTATAGTGGAAGCTTGGATATATATAGAGAGGACTTCTTGCTCGATATGATAGTATGCTATCTGGTTACTCTTTGTCTTAACATGTTGATTTGTATTGGGTTACTCTCTTACTCTTACATGTTGATAAAGCCCTTATGATATGTACTTGACTACTAGGACTATGATGCAGCTCATACTAGTGGGGCCAAAGTAGTCAAAGAGTACATCCTATAACAGTTCCTAGTCGAGGGTGTATCGAGACAGAGCATCGATACTCCAGAGTTGACTAGGGTATACGCATCTTGACCCATATGATGAGCGATGGATATCCTATATCCATTGGTGTTTGACAACAAAGATGTTGGACGGGTTCTCAGTGAAGACTGGGTATACTGAACGGACTCGCCGAGAACTCCTAAATGGTATTATACCTATCGTCGGATAGTAGTTCTCTGGTGACACTGGTACAGGTTAGTCTGTAGACCCAAGATCGTCATAGAGTCTTGTGTGATTCCTACTTTGCTTTGATTTCCACCATACCACGTTCATGAGAACGTGCAAAACGGTGGCTTTTGGGTACTGTCCCGAATCACATGGAGGCAATGAGCGATAGGAGGGATTTCGTCTCTCCCGATATTGGGGATGTTAGTTATATGTATGCCCTAGAGGCCATTACTGTACATGTGATGCATATTGTAGTGAATGCTTAGACATATATAGGGAGGACTTTCTTGCTCGATATGATAGTACGCTATCTGGTTGCTCTTTGTCTTAACATGTAGATTTGTATTGTGATACTGTCTTGCTCTCATATGTTGATAAAGCCCTTAGAATGTGTACTTGACTTCCAGGACTATGATGGAGATCATAATAGTGGGGCCAGGGTAGTCCACAAGTACATCCTATAACTGTTCCTAGCCGTGGGAGTATCGAGACAGGGCATCGATACTCCAGAGTAGACTAGCGTATGCGCTTCTCGACCCATATGATAGGCGATGGATGATCCCATATTCATTGGTGTTTGAAATCAGAGAAGGTATACGGGTGCTCAGTGGAGACTGGATACTCTGGACGGACTCGCCGAGAACTCCTAGATGGTATTATACCTATCGTTAGATAGCAGTTCTCTGGTGACACTGGTACAGGTTAGTCTGTCGACCCGAGATCGTCATAGAGTCTTGTGCGATTCCAGCTGTGCTTTGATTTCCACCATACCACGGTCAAGAGATCGTGCAAAAAGGTAATTTTTGGGTACAATCCAGAGTCACATGAGGCAATGAGCGATAGGAGGGGATTCTTCTCTCCCGGTATTGGGATTTGATGTTGCGTTATGCTCGATTGGCCATAACATGAAATCCCTGGCTAGGGTTGCTGAGATCTACTGGTAAGTGTTATCAGTAGTTTCTCGAAACGTTATGGACCTTGCATCGGTATGACTTATCAGGCTATTGGGGTCTAACGTTATACCACCCCCAGGCTATGATATGCGACATATCTGACGAAGAGACCGGACTGTACGGTAGTGTTACTGATTGGATTCGCAAGAGTTTGAGCTGGATTGCTTGTTGATCTTATGATCGCTCAATACCTGGGTGGCCGTTACGTTTAGCGGACCGCTTGCAGCTTGTGGGTGTTTGATATGATCATCACCTACTGCCGGCGTATTGACGAGTCTTTAGAGTCCTACATAGAGGTTTTCTGCTTCATGCGAAACGGAGTAGGAGCACATATGTAATATGTGTAGGACCGAGATTAATACGATATGTGATACCGTATTATATTCTTGCGATATGTGATATCGGTCGGTTATATGTGATATACCCGGGTTATCGGATCAACTGTTGATTCGATAAATTGATTCATATGATATTAGTCGGTTGTATTTGATATAGCCGGATTATTAAATCAAGTGTTGATTTGATAATTTAATGTATAATTATATATGTGATATTTTAATTTACATTAACTAATATTTGCTCACTAAGTATTCTTTTTCTCACTTGTGTACACTTGGTATATATGTTATATATATTAATGTATATTTTATTGTGTCATGCTTGATGATACATGTTACATGGGTGTATGAGACTTACACTGTAGTTAGAATAATCCTTGGGTTTATATTTATCAATGTAAATCAAAATTGGATGGATTTTGGCATGGTAGAAGCTTTGAGAAAGCATGTGGATAACCATTGACTAAGTCCACCATTTTTGTCATGCTAAAGATATTTATTAATCCAACCTTTATCCTTAACCTAGTTAAGTCTCTACATGAGTTAGTGCATGCCCCTAACTCACCCATGGTTCATATTCTCACCTCATGAGTTCATTCTCTTCACTTGATTTCCTTCTTCATTTTGAGCTTCTTCTTCCTCATGAAAAGATTTCTAGCCTTTTGAAAATGGTGAGAAAAATTGTGAGAAAAAGAAAACTAAATAGAGCCCATTTCCTACTTCATCATCCTCTACTATTAGCCATTTAGTTTAGGGTGTTTGCTTCACTAAACCTTAATTTAGTGAAGAGGTAGCATGAGCTCGAGTCTCCTCGACGTAGATCATCTTCGGCCTCGAAGACTTCGAGCAAGTTTGCATCTTTCACCTTGTGGAGCCTCTCAAGAGTCCGGGAGATCACAACTTGTAGCGAAGGGACTTCTACAGGAGCATTTGAAGTGAAGGACCGCTCTACAAAGATTGTATTCCTCATTCACTTAGACTTACAAAGTTGTTTGCATGATGTTTTGTTTATATCTCTAGTTAATATTCTAGGTTAGGGTTGTTTAGAACGACAAAAATTTGAAAACGGCATTGACAATACCTCCCGAAACCTTGCTGCCTTGCTAATTAACCCTACAGTGGTATCAGAGCCAAGATAGAGATTTAAATGATATTTGTTAGATTACAAAACCGAAACTGCTCCGAAACATGAAACAGGAAATCCAGTTTCTGTCGAATTTAAAAAGTCCTCTAAAAATTTTTTAGACAACTGCAGAATGTTGCATGTGATATGCCATGAACACTGGCAAAATTTGAGGAATTTTGGAGAACATTTGGCCGGCCACAATACACATGATCTCGGCCCAAAACCGAGCTCACCCCTTGAAATTTAGCCTGTGTTCCAGTCTCTGGGTTTTGATGTTTCACGTGTTGTTTGTTTTTGCTAAATTTGCATGTGATGTTAACTTTCTGCAAAAGCAACTCGGAGTGTTTCGTAATTGTAATTCTAACCATGTATTCGGGTTATTTAGACGATGTTAAAAAGTTTGAACGGATATAAATAACCTAATTTTTCCTCGCTGGAAATTTTCCAAGTGTTGTATTTTTTCCGAGCTCAAAAATTCCAGAAAATCATGCAAGCGATTCTGTGAACGCTCTAGAAAAACGAAACCTTAACTCGATTATGTGACCGTCAGAACCGCCACTAAATCCTAGGGTTTGTGGTAGTTCAACGGTGCTACATGTGAGGCATTGGTTGACCCTTCTACGGCTGGTTCATACGAGTTGTGGCAGTTTCTGGGTACTTTTTGAACTCCGCTCAAGTGTTGAGCTTATTGGGAAATTTTGGGTTCTTGTTTATTCGATCGAAGAGTTTAACTTCGTCTAGCTATCTTTGATTGTGATACAATATTCGGAATCCACAAAATAGTTATGAGATAACTAGTTTGAATTTTATAAATCTAGCAATTTAGTCTCATTTGATCGGCTGCCACAGGATTTTGATGTGATCAAAAGTCCGTCGCAATTACGTAGTATACGCGGATACTCACCAGGTAACCTTACTAGATAGCCATGCCCCATAAACCCGACCAAGTGACTGTAGGAGAACCCCGTCGCCAAAATCATCCATTCGGGTGCTCGCGGTAGCGATGTTCCGCCTTAGTGCACTTCGTCGACGGCATCCTGGGTGCGGAGATCTACTAAAGTTTCCGACGAGCATTCGATCAGGTTATCGGGAATCTTGTTGAATTAACCGACAGGTTATTGAAAAGTATTTTCAATATCGAGACAAAATGCGGGGTTTATAATTGTTAGGCATGTGGTGTCTAAGGAATTCATTTGGTGAGGCATGAAATCCAAAGTATGTGATACATTGGGTTTATGATGTCTAAGGTGGTTGCAGATTCCAACTGTTGTGATTTTTCACTTTCTTTTCTGCGACCGTAAGTGTAATATGTAGTGTATCGCCGGTTTTGGTGCTATATATCAACGACAACCGGGATACACATATTTTCTTACGTTGATGACATGTGATGTTATGTGTTGCTGTGATATGTTATATTGGATCGTCGTGTTTTGAATAGCCGGGTTTTTTTTATGTGAGATGAGAGTTTTACATTTTCATTCATGTAAAAGTTTGTATGTAATAATCTTTTATTGGGCACTTCCAGGTTGAGGATGATGTCACCAATGTATATTATATACTTTTCCGCATTAGGATAGACCGAAGGAGGGGAGCACAAGTAACTGGGCTCTAGAGTCCAGTTGGAGACCATCTCGAGGAGTCGAGACCGGGTCTCCTAACTCTAGAATTGGTAGGGTTGCTTGCTGCTCTCATAGGGTTCTAGGTATGTGGGTTTGGCTATTCATCGCGACCGTGGAATCCGTGTTTTAAACTGGCTTAATCTAAAACACGGAATTCCTAGTGTATCCAATATTTCATATGTGATTCTTCTGCTGCTGATATTATGTGATATGATCACTATATATTCTAAGACGATTGCTTATATTATATATATGAGATATAATTAATATTGATGTTTTCGTTTCTTCTGTGATAATTGTGAAGCATAATTGATGGGAATTCATTAATGATTAATGAAATAAAAGAAACCTTAAGATATTGTAGAAACTTGTTTAAAAACTGGTAGCTCTAGTTCTTGCTTTGCATAGCGGTATTCCTTGTAGAATATCCAGCACATTATTCGATAAGGAAAGAGCCGAGATCCCTTCACCGGGAGTGACCTCTTTAGCGAAACTAGCAGATGCTACAAACTCGGTTTGTCTTTTAATTGCTTCTATAGTTTTTGCTTTGCATAGTGGTATTTGTGAAATATCCTGCACCTCATTCGATGAGGAAAGGGCCGAGATCCCTTCACCGGGAGTGACCTCTTTAGCGAAACTAGTAAAAGCCTAAAAAACACTCCTTTTCAAAATCACTCGATTCTACAACGATATCAAGTTACGCAATGGGTTTTCATAAAAACCTGTCGTAGCCCTTTGTCATTTCAGATAAGTATTTTTTAGTATCCGTGCTGCGTTTGTTGGCCTTTGTCAAGGCGTAGTGTGCGCTAGCTGATTAGTTCTTATCTGCTTGAGCATTTGATGCGATTGGATTAGGGTAGTCGTGCAAGCTTATTTGCCTTTGTCAAGGGTCGTGCAGGTGGGTTTAATTCAATCAAGAAATGACGGGTTGAACTTGACCAGCATCCTATGGTTTGTTGGCCTTGTCAAGGTCATAGGAGGTTAGGGGCAAAATATTATCGGGAATTTCAAGTGTTGAAATGTGCAATGAGATTGCATATCTTCTATGAGATAGTTGGATCTCGATTCCCACTGCAAGTAAGAGTTACTCTTAGGAGAGTTTTACACATTACAATTAGCCGATCAAGTAGGTGTCTAGAAAGGTGCTAATGGGGTTACTCCCCTGGGAAAATGAGATTTATTTTAATTAGGTCCGTGCGAAAGCACGGGAAACCTCCCTCAAAGTACCAACACTGGCCTGGGTGTTATTAATCTCGGCTAATCTTACCTTTTAGGGTTTGAAAGAAGATTTGATTAAAACAGCGGGAGTCATCCTGATTAGATAAAATAATAACCAATCTAATCTTACAAGAGCGCACACAGAATGTTTTCTTCTCTCTCTCCTGGTAGCGAGCATGTCACGCCTTAATCAAGATAATAATATGGATGCATTGACCGAACCTGCTTATTATACTGTGCTAGGGAACGTTGGTTCCTCTCAATCTTATAATTGTTATAAGTCCGAGCAGGAAATTGGGGAATATCTAGATTCCCATGCCACCCAAACAAAAAAAGTACATGTTGATACATCTTCTTCGGGTGTGTTCATTAGCGAGAGCTAATTCTCAGTATCTTCTACGTCCTGGGTATGTGATACCGGGTTAGGATCCCGCATATGTAATATGTTACATGGGCTACAGATAGGTAGAGAACTGAGAATGGGTGATATATCTCTAAGTGTTAGAGAATGGTGCAAATTGTTGCAGCCAAGTCAGGTGGAAAATATCACCTTGTATTTATACATTGATTCTGAATGAATGTTATTACATACCGAACCTGATATACAACATCACATCAGTTTCTTTATTCAGTTAAAGAAGGATATAATTTTGTATTGGAGGATAATGTTGTGAACATTCTCCTGAATCAAGAGTTGATTCGATCAGGCATGTTATATAATAGCATATACGTTCTAAATCAAACTACAGTTCAAAGTGTATAGAACACACACAAGAGCAGTAGTTCAGAAACGAACGAATCCTTCTTGAGGCATTATAAACTAGGTCATATCAATGCGATACGACCAGCTAAGTTACATAAGGATGAATATTAGAATTCGTTCGAATTTTCATCTTATGACACTTTCCAGTCTTCTCTTAAATGTAAAATGACCAATACTCCGTTTACTGGAAACAGAGAAAGAGTTAGTGAACTCTTGGGACAGATACAAGATGATATATACAGTCCTATGTCTACAAATTCCAGGCTTGGTTCTTCGTATTTCGTTATATTCATAGTCTATCTCTCAGGATTCGGACATATGTTCCTGTTGAAACATAAGTCTGAAACTTTTGAGAAATTCAAGGAATATAAGCTTGAAGTTGAAAAACCAAACGGGTAGGAGTATTAAAGTCCTTTGATGTGATCGAGGAGGAAAATACTTGAGCATGGAATTCCTGGATTTTCTAAAAGGAGAATGGGATTCTCTCTCAGTTTACTCCTTCGTATACACCACAACACAACGGTGTATTAGGGCGGAGCTATCGCACCCTATGTGCTATGGCGCACTCTATGATGAGTACTGCTGAGTTACCTTCTTCATTTTGGGGTTATGCACTTGAGAAGCTGCATACCTATTGAATGGGGTTCCATCCAAATCGGTGCTTACCACTCCATATTAGATATGAAGAGGGAATAGACCAGTCTTAAAAGAGTTAAGATATGGGGTTGTCCGGCCTATGTTGAAAAGCAAAATCCGGACAAATTCAAGGCAATGTCAATTCTGTATAAGTTTGTTAGGATATCCCAAACACTTGTGAGGGAATATCTTCTACCACTCTGAGGATCAGAAGGTGTTTTGTTTCTCAGCATGCCACCTTTATGAGAAAAGAAATTTCTTATAAAGAAATTTGTAGTCATGAGGTAGAACTGGAAGTTGTTCTAGCTAGACGAACTTACAGCTGATGATTTGGTGAAACCAAAGGATTCAATAGCCTCCAACGAACCTCAGCCTCTCCGCGAATCTGGTTGGGTTCCTCATCCACTTGAGAGATACTGCGGTCATCTCGGTGACAGTGGGAGCGAGGATTGCATCATGGTAGATGATGGCCCAACTAGGTTCAGGCAGACCATCACGAGTGGCGACTCTGTGAAATGGCTGGATGCTATGTGATCAAAGATGGAATCCATGTACACCGCCAAAGTATGAATTTGAATGTTGCACCTGAAGGGGTAAAACCCATTAGGAGCAAATGGATCTTGAGAAGATTCTTGGTGTACATGGAAAAGTTGAGACTTTCAAAGCTATGCTTAAGTCCATCAGGATCAATGCATGCATCGCGGAGTTTGAACATCTGTTTTAATGTGGCAGTCAAAGAGTTTGACTTCATTAGAAGGTAGATGAACCTTGTGTAAGTCCGTGTTGCCCACCCCGGTGCTTACGGGGAGGCGGAAAACATAATAAAAATCGGATTTTTAATGACTTAGGCAACATGGACTAAGCTTATGAGGATCTTTACTAAACATAAACTAGCTAACCCTAACTACAAAGTAGCTAAGTGAAGAAAGGTTATACCTTTGGTCTTTAGTCCTTCTCTCTTTGCTCCTAGGTATGGTAGAAAAAGTTCACCTTGCTTGTCTTCTCCCGTCAAAGAAAGATCCACTTGAAAGCCACCACCTTTAGCTTCAACTCCAAGCTAGGAGTAACTAGAGTGCAAGAAATGCTAAGACTTGAACCCTAGAAGTGAGAAGAGAAGATCAAGAGAGGGTTTTTCTCAAGCTTTTTGTTTCTCAACACATGAGAGGGAGAGAGCTTGAGGGAGAGGATGAGCAAGAGAGAGAAATAGAATGAGAGAATGAGAATATTAGTGAGCCATTCTCACTAATATGTGAGGATAATTTTAATTAGATAATTAGCTTGAAAATTGTCATGATAAATCATGACTTGACCATTATCATTTCAATTTTTGCAAAGATCAAAGAGCATCTTCCAAATGAAATGATTATGGTCAAGTTGTCAACATGGTCAACAAGTCAATGAAGTCAAATTGTCAACAACAACCATGCACAATAATTAAGCTAATTATCAATTAACAATAATCCACACAAAAACAATAGGGTTAATAAAATGACAAAAGCCATTAACCCTAAACAAGGTCCTCTCCCCCAATCTCAAGCAACTGTGCATACGCACCCGCATTCGTGATCCGAGGAACACGAACACAATGAGAAAAACCAATCTCAAATCATATACTAGGATCCGGCTTAAACCAAAGCCCGCTAGTATAAACTGTCCGGACAGCAAACGTGCACAAGTGCGCGGATGCGAACGAACCCTGTCGCAAAACCATGCGACCTCTACTCGTTTTGCCTAAAGGCGAATAGCTCTCTGTGTGGGACTCTAAAGACTCGACACTACGCTGGCAGTGGGTTTAACCACAGACCGCAAGCGGCACTAGCTGTACGTAACGGTCCCCAGGTAGATGTCGATAAGAAGACTGACGAGGTGAACCCCATCTGCACTCCTACTGAGCCTGTATGTGACAGTCTCCGTACAGTCCGGTCTGTTCGTCTGATACATCGCATGGCGGGCCTAGGGGGGCGGTGAACGTCAGTCCCCTAATAGCGGTACAAGTCGTGTCGGAGTGTAGCCCAGAACACCCTGAGATAACACTGGAAACCTACCAGTATATCTCGCTTGCCCTGGCCAGGGACTACTCGTGTAATGGCTCTCCTAGACACAGCGCGATGTCAACCCCCAATACCGGGAGAGACGAATCCTGTCTAACCGTCACTGCCTCCAAGTGCTTCGGGACTGCACCCAAAAACTACCTGTTTGCACAGCTCCTTTGAGCCGTGGTAGGGTAGTAATCAAAGTGCAGTGGGAACACACTCGAGGCGAAGTGACAGTGTCAAGTCAGCGGACTAAGCTGTACTCATGTCACCTGGGAACTGATAACTGACGATAGGTATATTACCAACCAACAGTTCCCGACGAGTCCTGTCCAGTGTACTCGTAACCTAACGAGCACCCGCATACTATCCCAAGTACGACGTACTAACGGCTGTGGGACAGACCGTCTCCCACACTGGGATGAGAAGCGCATACGCTAGTCTACTCCGGAGTATCGATGCCCTGTCTCGATAGTCCAACGACCAGGGACCTGTATAAGGATGTGCTTATAGATTACCCAGCTCCCACGAGTGCGAGCGCCATCACAACGCTGGTAATCAAGCAAAGATCCTAAGGGCTCTACTAATATGTATACCAGCAATATGCTAAAAGAAACACATGCACATATTAAAGCAGAGACAAACCAAGTAGCATACTACCATTTCGAGCAAGATTGTATATACAACTGTGAATATCCCAAGCTTCCATTAAGTAATATACAAGCTAGTATGATACAGTAATGGCCTCTAGGGCATATACACTAACAATCTCCCACTTGCACTAAGGCCATGTACTGGCGTATCGAAGACCTATCATCTCGATCAGCCGCTCGAACTGAGTCTGGGGCAAGGCCTTGGTGAATGGATCTGCTGTGTTATCCTCTGATGCAACTCTCCGGACCTCGATCTCCTGGCGATCCACGATCTCCCTGATCAGGTGATACCGCCTTAAGATGTGTCTGGATTTCTGATGGGACCTGGGTTCCTTCGCTAAAGCTATAGCCCCGTTGTTGTCGCAATACAGAGGTATTGGGTCAACAATGGACGGAACCACCTGAAGTTCTTTCAAGAACTTCCTCATCCAGACAGCTTCTTTTGCGGCATCAGATGCAGCGATGTATTCCGCTTCCATAGTCGAGTCAGCAACGGTTTCCTGTTTGGAGCTCTTCCAACACACCGCCCCTCCATTGAGGGTAAAGACAAAACCCGACATGGACTTGGAATCATCCTTGTCACTCTGGAAGCTGGAGTCAGCAAAGGCCTCAATCTGCAGGTCTTTTCCGCCATACACCAAGAACATCTCCTTAGTCCTTCTCAGGTACTTGAGAATGTTCTTTACTGCTATCCAATGTTTCTCCCCAGGGTTTGACTGATACCTGCTTACCACACTCAGTGCATAAGCCACATCCGGTCTGGTACACAACATCGCATACATTATAGAGCCTACCGCAGAAGCGTAGGGTATAATAGACATGCGATCCCTCTCCAAATCAGTCTTGGGAGACATCTCTTTGGAGAGGGTGATCCCGTGACAAGCCGGTAGATTACCGCGCTTGGAATCTTCCATACTGAATCTCTTCAGTATGGTGTCGATGTACCTGGACTGCGAGAGTCCTAATATCCTCTTGGATCTGTCACGGTAGATCCGGATACCCAGAATGTATGAGGCATCACCCAGGTCTTTCATGGAGAACCTGTGTGACAAGAACCCCTTGACAGATTGTAGCATAGGAATGTCATTTCCTATTAAGAGAATGTCATCCACGTATAAAACGAGGAATACTACAGTTCTCGCTACAAATCTACAATAGATGCATGGTTCATCTGGATTTTTGATAAAGCCAAATTCTTTGACCGTCTCATCAAAACAGATGTTCCAACTCCGCGATGCCTGCTTGAGTCCATAAATGGACTTGAGCAACTTGCACACCTTTCCGCTGCTCCCACCCTGAATGAAACCCTCTGGCTGGTCCATATAGACACACTCCTCTAAATGACCATTTAGAAAAGCTGTCTTTACGTCCATCTGCCAAATCTCATAATCGTGGAAAGCAGCGATGGCAAGAAGGATCCGAATGGATTTCAGCATAGCTACTGGAGAAAAGGTTTCGTCATAGTCCAAACCAGGTCGCTGACGAAAACCCTTTGCTACCAGTCTAGCTTTATAGGTTTCAACCTGTCCATCTACACCAATCTTCCTTTTGAAGATCCACTTGCATCCTACGGGTTTTACCCCGTCTGGAGCAATGTCCAACGTCCATACTTTGTTGGTGTACATGGACTCCATCTCGGTCCGCATTGCATCCAGCCATTTTACCGAGTCGACGCTCTGAATGGCTTGCTGGAAGCTAGTAGGCTCATCACAATCTAGGATGCAGTCTTCTCTATCCCCGTCAATGAGAAAACCGTAGTACCTCTCGGGCGGATGAGACTGCCTACTACTCCTGCGGAGTGGCATGGGAATGTCTTGTTCTTTCGAACCCTCTGGTTCTACTAAGCTTTCAGTAATAGCTTGCGGTTCTGGAATTTCTTCCAGTTCTATTGCGCTCCCACTTAATTCTTTTTCTATGAACTGATGTTCTAGAAAGTGGGCATGGCGAGAAACAAGGACTTTTTGTTCCTCTTCGCAATAGAAGTAATATCCCTTGGAGTTCTTTGGATATCCCACAAACTTGCACTGTACTGAGCGTGCCTCGAGCTTGTCCGTATGCTGCTTTTTTTACAAAAGCTGGACATCCCCATGTCTTAATGTGATTAAGATAGGGTTTCTTCCCACTCCATAACTCATATGGTGTGGTAGGCACAGTCTTAGTGGGAACACGGTTCAAAAGATATGCTGCAGTTTCTAGCGCATACCCCCAGAACGATCGCGGCAACTCAGCGTTACTCATCATGGACCGTACCATATCCAATAGGGTTCGGTTCCGTCTCTCCGATACACCGTTATGTTGCGGAGTGTATGGAGGAGTAAGCTGAGAGAGAATTCCATTCTCTTTTAAGTAATTCAGGAATTCGGCACTTAAGTATTCTCCTCCTCGATCCGATCTTAGGATCTTGATACTTTTGCCGGTCTGTTTTTCTACTTCACTCTTATATTCCTGGAATTTTTCAAAAGCCTCGGATTTATGTTTCATTAAGAAGACATAACCGTACCTTGAAAAATCATCCGTAAAATTTATGAAGTAAGAAAAACCGCTTCGCGCATGTGTAGACATTGGACCGCACACGTCGCTGTGTACGAGTCCCAAGAGCTCGCTCGCTCTTTCTCCGTGTCCAGAAAACGGAGCCTTTGTCATCTTTCCTTTGAGACAGGATTGACAAGTTGCATACGATTGATATTCGAACGAATCTAAATATCCTTCAGTATGTAACTTAGTCAATCTTCTCTCGTTGATGTGACCCAGTCTACAATGCCATAAGAAAGTTTTATTAATTTCTGGAGACTTTCTTTTGTGTGTATTCTGGATATTGAAAACCTGTGGTTGGTTTAAAACGTAAATACCGTTGTTCAATGTACCTGACCCAATCAACACTTGATTAAGGTGAATGTTCACTACATTACTTACAAATGCAAATTCATAACCTTCTTTAGATAATAAAGATACAGAAATGATATTACAGGTTGCATTTGGTACATAATAACAACTACGCAAAACCAAAAAGTGTCCATCTGATAATCCCAGGTGATAGTCCCCCACGGCCTCAGCATCCATGCTAGCACCGTTCGCAACTCTGAGGGTCATGTCACCTGTCTTCAAAACTCTACGCTTTCTCAACGCCTGCAAAGAATTACAGATATGAGATCCTGATCCGGTATCCAATACCCAGGATGTAGAGTTTATTGATAGACAATTTTCAATAACATACACACCTGAAGCTGAAGCTGCAACTCGCTTCAAATCCTGTGTTCTGGCTTTCCAAGCCTTGCAATCTTGTTTCCAGTGACCACTTTTGTGACAATAGAAGCATTCTTCCTTCCCCACCAGCTTCCCCGCTACCTTTGTTGCTTTACCCTTTCCCTTCGTATCCACTTTACCGACACCGCCTCTTGGTTTGGCGGTGGCTTTCTTCTTCTTGCCCTTGGCTTTCGCCCTGGACCTAGAAGAGGAAGATCCTCCTACAAACAAAGTGGATGTCTCCCTACCCTTCTGTAGGGTGCCCTCAGCAGTCCTCAACATGTTCAGAAGCTCGGCAAGTTCAACCTCCTTTCCTTGCATGTTGAAGTTAAGAATGAACTGGGCGTAAGTGGAAGGAAGGGACTGGAGAATCAGATCAGTATAGAGTTCATTCTCCAACGTGGTCCCAAGGTCCGCGAGCTCCTCTATGTAGCCGATCATCTTAAGCACGTGGTCCGCTACCGATGATCCGACGGCCAACCTTGCCGAAAAAAGCTTCTTCGACACTTCGTATCTTGCGATACGAGACTGCTCTCCATACAGTTCTTTTGTATGGAGAAATATGGACTCTAGGTCCATATTCTCGTGCCTCCTCTGATGGTCGTTGTCCATCGAGGCTAGTACGAGGCATTTGGCCCTCGCGCAATCTATCTCCCATGTCTTACGGATTTCTACATCCGCGACGCTGGAGGTGGGACCTGGGACGGGGGGAGCTTTGGTGGTAAGTATATACCCCAGCTTGTCATAAGTGATAGCCATCTTGACATTCCTGAGCCAATCTTTGTAGTTTGGCCCTGTCAATATGTTTTTATCTAACAGTAACTTAAGTCCGGTCATGTTGAATGGTCGCTGCAATTAGGAGAGAGAAAAGAAACACTTTAGCATGATGCTCTTGCAAGTTTAGAGTGGTTTTTAGTTTGTCTAAACTGGATGGCTCCCACTGTTTCTCGAATCCCTTCTCAAACCATAAAGAAAAGGATTAGCCGGGATCATTCTCACCGTACAATACTTGCTTAACCGTTCAGCCAGGCCAGTGTCGGTACTTCGAGGGAGGTTTTCCAACGCTTTCGCGAAGTTTCTTAATTAAGTAACCTCTTTTCCCTGTGGGCGTAGCCCCGCTAACACCTTTCTAGGCACCTACTAGGTTTATAGCATTGATCGTTAAGTGAGAGTTTTCCCGAGGAGTAGCATATACTCACAGTAGGATCGGGATCCAAATATCATCGCGTGATAAAACCGAAGGAATCCTACCAGAATCATCACACTCCAAATGGTATGCAACGCTAGCAAGTTTCAGTACTTATGAAACTCCCGATGTGGATTTTTGCCCCATGCTCTTATGACCTTGACTTTGGCCAAAATATCATAAGTCACATGTCAAGTTCTACCCGTCATTCTCCTGGTTAATTTGGACCCACCCGTACCTACCCTTGACTTTGGCCAAAATGGCAGCACGACTGTCCCAAATCAACGCATCTATCTATGCTGCACATGAATACCCAAACGCTACCAATCACTATGCCTTGACTTTGGCCAAAATACATAGCTTGAATACTTTTGACCATTCATGTGGAATGACGGAGGGCTACGGATGGTTTTGGCGAAACCGTGAACGTAGTGAACTTGATATAATCGATGGAACGAGATAGCTTTTAAAAGGAGTGGTTCAAGCTCCGCGTTTAAAAGTTTTAGTTTTGAAAAGAACCGAGTGGTTTTCAAAGTGTTCCAATCGACTTTTACTTGGTTTATTTCTTGCATTAGTTCTTTTAATGCGTCCCATCATTTAATCCTACCATTGCAGAAAACAACCAAAATATGACGTACGCTTATGCCATTCGCATTCGCCACGGGGCCCCGTCATCACCCGTTAGGTTACTTAACTAACGACAGAGCGGGGGCTGGGCTAGCGCGGCTGTAAAACATAAGCAACGCCTAAATAGTTATTATATATAAATATATAGCAATGATAGACATTACAGATCACAGATGAATACATTGGATATACTAGGAATCCGCAATGCGTTCGAGCCTGCAACGCAAAGCGGATTACACGGTCGCGGTGAATAGCCAATACCCCACCCAAGACCCCTACGGGTGCGGCAAACTACCCGCCAAGCACCCGAAGCGAAGCAACCTCCCTCACCACCGTGAGTAGGCCACTCGGCACTTCGAGATACCCGGTAGTTTGTGCACCCCCTCCATGGGTCTATCCTAGGAGCAAAAACAGTAAAAAGAATTATACAATGACGGCTACAACCCCGACCCGGTTGTGCGGCCTTACAAAGAATATTATTACATCAATTTACATGTTACAAATGAATGAAAGAAAAAAAAAAAAACCGCTCATCTCACATCCAACCCGGCTATTCACCCGCGACGATCCAATCCATTCATATCCACAAACCAATAACAATCACAGATCATGTATAACCCCGACTAATCGTCTTATAGCGATTAGCCGACGTTCAATACATGCAAGCATTACAGATATAACTGATATAGTTAAAATGCAGTGAAGTTCGGAAAAATACGGAATTATAGGACCCCAAAAGGAAATTTCTTTTCCGGAAAATCTGGGTACATATAATATATCCTAAAAATCCCAAAACCAACAAAAACACACTCTGCACGAAAAACGATGCGCCGATCACGACAATCCGCGGCGGTTCCGCCGCATATACCTACTTCATGCGGCGGAAGGGCGGCGACTTGAGGGAATTAGGGTATCGTTTTTCTTGGGTGTATTCACAAAACCCTGAGACGATTTTACATGTATACAGTTTTTCATTTTGAGCAGAAATAATTTTAACAGAAACTTGGATTTTGTAAAAGTTTGGTTTTGTGATTTTTCCGGTTCCGAACTTCGTTACACTTAACTACTTAACTAGTTTAGGTTTAGTTAGGCTCTGATACCACTGTAAGTCCGTGTTGCCCACCCCGGTGCTTACGGGGAGGCGGAAAACATAATAAAAATCGGATTTTTAATGACTTAGGCAACATGGACTAAGCTTATGAGGATCTTTACTAAACATAAACTAGCTAACCCTAACTACAAAGTAGCTAAGTGAAGAAAGGTTATACCTTTGGTCTTTAGTCCTTCTCTCCTTGCTCCTAGGTATGGTAGAAAAAGTTCACCTTGCTTGTCTTCTCCCGTCAAAGAAAGATCCACTTGAAAGCCACCACCTTTAGCTTCAACTCCAAGCTAGGAGTAACTAGAGTGCAAGAAATGCTAAGACTTGAACCCTAGAAGTGAGAAGAGAAGATCAAGAGAGGGTTTTTCTCAAGCTTTTTGTTTCTCAACACATGAGAGGGAGAGAGCTTGAGGGAGAGGATGAGCAAGAGAGAGAAATAGAATGAGAGAATGAGAATATTAGTGAGCCATTCTCACTAATATGTGAGGATAATTTTAATTAGATAATTAGCTTGAAAATTGTCATGATAAATCATGACTTGACCATTATCATTTCAATTTTTGCAAAGATCAAAGAGCATCTTCCAAATGAAATGATTATGGTCAAGTTGTCAACATGGTCAACAAGTCAATGAAGTCAAATTGTCAACAACAACCATGCACAATAATTAAGCTAATTATCAATTAACAATAATCCACACAAAAACAATAGGGTTAATAAAATGACAAAAGCCATTAACCCTAAACAAGGTCCTCTCCCCCAATCTCAAGCAACTGTGCATACGCACCCGCTTTCGTGATCCGAGGAACACGAACACAATGAGAAAAACCAATCTCAAATCATATACTAGGATCCGGCTTAAACCAAAGCCCGCTAGTATAAACTGTCCGGACAGCAAACGTGCACAAGTGCGCGGATGCGAACGAACCCTGTCGCAAAACCATGCGACCTCTACTCGTTTTGCCTAAAGGCGAATAGCTCTCTGTGTGGGACTCTAAAGACTCGACACTACGCTGGCAGTGGGTTTAACCACAGACCGCAAGCGGCACTAGCTGTACGTAACGGTCCCCAGGTAGATGTCGTAAAGAAGACTGACGAGGTGAACCCCATCTGCACTCCTACTGAGCCTGTATGTGACAGTCTCCGTACAGTCCGGTCTGTTCGTCTGATACATCGCATGGCGGGCCTAGGGGGGCGGTGAACGTCAGTCCCCTAATAGCGGTACAAGTCGTGTCGGAGTGTAGCCCAGAACACCCTGAGATAACACTGGAAACCTACCAGTATATCTCGCTTGCCCTGGCCAGGGACTACTCGTGTAATGACTCTCCTAGACACAGCGCGATGTCAACCCCCAATACCGGGAGAGACGAATCCTGTCTAACCGTCACTGCCTCCAAGTGCTTCGGGACTGCACCCAAAAACTACCTGTTTGCACAGCTCCTTTGAGCCGTGGTAGGGTAGTAATCAAAGTGCAGTGGGAACACACTCGAGGCGAAGTGACAGTGTCAAGTCAGCGGACTAAGCTGTACTCATGTCACCTGGGAACTGATAACTGACGATAGGTATATTACCAACCAACAGTTCCCGACGAGTCCTGTCCAGTGTACTCGTAACCTAACGAGCACCCGCATACTATCCCAAGTACGACGTACTAACGGCTGTGGGACAGACCGTCTCCCACACTGGGATGAGAAGCGCATACGCTAGTCTACTCCGGAGTATCGATGCCCTGTCTCGATAGTCCAACGACCAGGGACCTGTATAAGGATGTGCTTATAGATTACCCAGCTCCCACGAGTGCGAGCGCCATCACAACGCTGGTAATCAAGCAAAGATCCTAAGGGCTCTACTAATATGTATACCAGCAATATGCTAAAAGAAACACATGCACATATTAAAGCAGAGACAAACCAAGTAGCATACTACCATTTCGAGCAAGATTGTATATACAACTGTGAATATCCCAAGCTTCCATTAAGTAATATACAAGCTAGTATGATACAGTAATGGCCTCTAGGGCATATACACTAACACCTTGTATATAGAAAAAGGGTTGTAGGGAGTAAGGTTGTCCTCCACGTATTGTACGTAGGTGACATACTCTTGATAGGAAATGGTTTCCTATGCTACACTCGGTCAAGCTCCTCTTATCACGACGATTCTTCAAAGAAGATCTGGATGATACCTACCATATCTTGTTGTTTATGATCTATGGTGATAGATCTAAGTGGATGTTGGGAGTTTCCCAAATCCAGACTAGATGTAGATGACTCACTAGGTGTAGTGATCAGGAATCAATCGGATCGGAAAATCACCGGACAGCTGTGGAGGACCTTCTTAAGTACATGAGAAGCACTAAAAGAAAGTTCTTGGTTCCAGCTTCTAAAGTGATAAGTTCGATTGAGAGCCAGTCACAAGAATTGTATTTACCCTTAATGGAGGGACGGTATGCTGGAAGTGTTCCAAGGTAAATACCGAGGCATATTATATGATAAAGGATGAATACATTGCTATCAACGATGCTACCAAAGTGGCTGTCTAGACATTTCTTGTTCATAAGATGAACATGGTTCCTACCATTGAGCGCCCAATAAGTATTATTGAGACAACAATGGAGTTGTAGCTTTGGCCTAAGAACGCCTGTCCCATCAGCGTTCCAGACATACTCTGAGGACAATATCACCTGATCATGGAGATGGTTGATCTCCAAGGGATCGAGATAAGGAGAGTAGATTTTGAGGTTAACACGGCGGATCCACTCACCAAGGCCTGCTACCCCAAATACTAATTGAGAGATTTTGGGATGGTTGAGTATGGGATACTACAACCACTGCTAAATTGTTGGGTATGGGATACTACAACAGATGGCCTTTGTGCAAGTGGGAGATTATTAGTTATATGTATGCCCTAGAGCCCATTACTGTACACGTGATGTATATTGTAGTGGATGCTTGGACATATATAGGGAGTACATTCTTGCTCGACATGATAGTATGCTACTCGGTTGCTCTTTGTCTTAACATGTAGATTTGTATTGTGATACTGTCTTTCTCTCACATGTTGATAAAGACCTTAGGATGTGTACTTGACTACCAGGACTATGATGGAGATCATACTAGTGGGGCCAGAGTAGTCCATAAGTACATCCTATAACTGTTCCTAGTCGTGGGAGTATCGAGACAGGGCATCGATACTCCAGAGTAGACTAGCGTATGCGCTTCTCGACCCATATGATGGGCGATGGATGATCCCATATCCATTGGTGTTTGACATCAAAGAAGGTATACGGGTGGTCAGTTGAGACTGGGTACACTGGACGGACTCGCCGAGAACTCTTAAATAGTATTATATCTATCGTCAGATAGTAGTTCTCTGGTGACACTGGCACATGTTAGTTAGTCGACCCGAGATCGTCATAGAGTCTTATGTGATTCTGTAACAGTTCAGAAAATATAAATTATTATTTTTGGAATTTAATATTAAGATAATATATTTCCCGAAAACTGTCCGATTTGCAAAATTAGGGTTTTCGAAAAAGGGTATAAATATATACCAATAATTATGAAATAAATGGAAATTAAAATAATTTATTCATTTAAAAATATATTTTAAGGATTTGGCATTTTTAAAAATTTATTATATGCAGTTTTGATAAAAACCCGATTAGTACACTGCTAATCGCGATTAAGCCAAATCCGTGTTTTTACAGTTTTCATAGTTAGTGCACCATGACATGTTTCATTTGGTTACATGTTCATTTGTGTTGTTTTATGTTATGTTTTTATTGAGGTGAGAAATGAAAGGAAAAAGGTGTCATGATGACTTGAGGAGAGAGAGAGGGGACATCATGATGAGAGTGAGCATGCTAGGAGAGAGAATGAGAGTGAAAGAGAGAGAGAGGGAGCGTGATGCCCCATATCCATTACCCCACCATTTCTTTCATCTCCTTCTACATCCTCAAGCTCCTCATTCTATCCTCATGACCCATCTCCAAAATCTCATCAAAAGCCCATACCCCCTTCACAAAAGATGATCACCTCCCCACCCTCATCGCAATGAACCAAGCAAAGTGGGATTTTGACAACATTAGGACTTATAGGGTTTTGCTTGGGTGTAACCATGAGGTATATCTCTTTTCATTTAGTGTAGTTTTGTTTTTCATAGCATTCTAGTTAGTTTATAATGTGTTTATGGTATGGGTTGTGAAATTGGAAAATTCAAGAGAGGGTTGGTGACTTGTGGACTTGTGAGCTGTAGTAAGTGTGTATAAGACCCTAGAGATCAAATTTTGGACCTGGAACAGAGACCATAAACTTAGATTAGTTTCGTGTTGGTTTTTGTTGCTTTTTGTGAGCCTACAGTGAATCTGGAGCAAACCGGGGAATATCTGAGTTTAGGAAACAACTCTAGGGACAAAATTTGACCAATAGAAGACCACTCTGACCAGTCGAACCCCAACGGAGATATAAAGGCCGAGGAGGCCAGATTTTAAGGCCATGTGGCTGGCCAAATTGTTAGGGTTGGGTTCTAGGTTGTTCCAGTAGCTAAAATACCCCATATACAACACCCTATACTTTTTTGTTCATCCCAATTTGACCTGAGTCAAAATCTTGGAGCATTTTGGTGTGATTTTGGCTATGTTTTCCGTATTTTCAAATCCTAATTTTTTATATTTGGATTCGTATTTGGTTGTTAGATGTTTTTACATCAACAACAAGAGATGATAGGTTTGTTTTGCATGCGGAGGCTATTGGCTCAATCCTATGAGCGCACCGTGTGCCATATCGGTTTTCCAGATTCGATTTTAATAGCGGTTTCGATTGTTTATTATTGTAGGTACCTTCGCATGGTTTCCGAGGAGATGGAGTATGGCGTCATCGACTTCTGCAGGCAAGGAGCAATGCGAGTAGATCTATATCTACGGGGGAAGTCGGGTGGATGGCGTATAGCACCCCCGCACACTTTGATGGAAACTGATTTACATATAGATTATGGTTAATGAAACGTTTAATAGAAAACTATAGATGGAGTAAAAAGGTAGTTAGAGAACCATATTAGAAACTAAGGATAGTTAGAAGTGATATGATACGGCTAATATGTGATTACGGGATTTGAGGACGATATTTGATGATATTGCCGCTTAGGTTACTATATTACTAAATAGCCGACGTAGACCTGTCATCTGAACCCTACCTATTTCTAAACTGAAGAATCGTATGCATTGTTCTCGTCAAAAATATCTGTGCGAAAGAGCCCAAGGTATCAAATGGCAGTAATACGCTTAAGAAAATGCGAACCATTATTTTCCGGGCTATTTTTTGACAAACTCCCGAATGGGAAACAGCTTAATTCTGATGATATCGGAAGCATCTCGAAAAACCCTTCGATTTGTTATATTATGGGCTTCCTAATTTATCCGGGATCAAAAGTTATGAGCAAATATGTTAGGCACTGTTCCCTGATTAAAAATCAGGAATTACCTCAATGAGGTGTCACGTGCTCACACGTGACTAATGGTCACGTGTTGAAATGTGATAATTAAAACAGAAATAAAAAACAAATGGCTTAAGAAGGACCCAATTGGGGGTCACGTGCTCACACGTGACCAATGGTCACGTGTTGACACGTGATAGTTAAAACAGAAATAAAAACAAATGGCTAAAGGAAATACCTCAATGAGGTATCACGTGCTCACACGTGACCAATGGTCACGTGTTGACACATGATGGTTAAAACTAAAGCGTAAATAAACGCTGAGAAAAGGACTCGGTTGGGGGTCACGTGCTCACATGTGACCAAGGGTCACGTGTCAGCATATGACTGGATCCGAAAGCCTCACGGTTTATAGAATTAAAATTCTAAAAGCTTCTAAATCTTTCCAAATGGAAAAGGATTATGCAGACCGTTGGATTAAAGATCCAAGGGTGATTGAAAATTACCAATTTATGGAAAGATTTTAGACAAGGAAAGATTTCCCTGAAAATCCTACCAGAAATAACAAACAGAATATCTTTGGATTTAAAATTCAACGGGGAATAAAAATTCACTGAATGATCTAAACGATCATATTAATCATGAAATCAATTAAAATCTTTCGATGAAAGATTCATTGAACAAATTGATTCTTTTCTTTCTCCTATAAATAGGAGCCAAGAAGAGAAAAGAGGGATCTACCTTGGAGAGAGAAGAACAGAGAGAGGAGAATTTAATTCTCAAGGGAAAAAAAAGAAAGGGAGAATTTAATTCTCAAGAAAGAAAACCCTAGGCGAGAAAAGAAAGGGATCAAAACTTCAAAAAAGAGAATTTAATTCTCAAAATCTAAGAGTTTAACTCTCCTGCAAAAGAACTTAGTTCTTCCTCTGGTTGAAGATCTGCAAAGAGCACATCTCCCCATAAGTTGAGAATTTAATTCTCATCGGGTTGAGATCCTGCCATGCAGATACAAAACTTAGAGGGGGAATTGAGTTTAGAGAATTTAGTTCTCCCAAAACAATACTAGGGTTCAACCCTATATGAGAATTTAATTCTCCTGAAAATATAGGAATTTAATTCCTTCAAGATGGACAGAAATTAGGGTTTAACCCTACATAAGAATTTAATTCTTTCATAACAGGAATTTAATTCTTTCATAATAGGAATTTAATTCCTCTAAAATCATGATTAGGGTTTAACCCTACAGAGAATTTAATTCTTAAAATAAAGAGACATGAAAGATCTCCATGCACATAAAGAACATTAGTCACGTGATGACACGTGGCCCCAATCCGCAGTGATCAGAAAAGAAGGAATAAAACTAGGTCACGTGTCCCCACGTGACCCCTAAAAAGATCCCAAAAAATAAAAAGGAAACAACTTTGAGGCAATGCCTCGCGTGCTCCACGTGACCTCCAAAACACAAAAAGAAAAAAGTAAAGAAATAAAGGCCTTCGGCGCTCTCACGTGCTCCCACGTGACCTCTTGGCGGACGCTTTAATGATCAGTGCATGAATCCTCCTCACGTGCCAGCACGTGATGGTCTAAAATAAAATATAAAAAGTGTTTAACACTTAATTGCAGAACGAAGAAAGGAATCTGAGCCCACCTTTGGGCATCCTCACGTGACCCCTTTTTTTTATTTAGTGTTTAACACTAATTCGAGAGCTTTATTCCCAGTGTTTAAAATTGATTATCTTTTAGTGTTTAACACTAATTTGAGAGTCTTATTTCCACTGTTTAACATTGATCCTCTTCTAGTGTTTAACACTAATTCGAGAATCCTATTCCCAGTGTTTAACACTGATCATCTTTTAGTGTTTAACACTAATTTGAGAATCTTACATCCAGTGTTTAGCACTATTATTTTCTAGTGTGTAACACTAATCTGAGAGCCTTATTTCCAGTGTTTAATACTGCTGTTCCTTATTGTCTAAACACTATTTTTGGCTAATTTGGCTAATTTTCCAGAGGCAAAGCCTCCCCTTCGACTGAATCTCAAACTTAAGGAAATCAAAGATGAAAATGTTTAGCATTGCTAAATAATGTGGACTAAAACGAGACAAATGTCTAATGGTCCAAGAAAGGGCCAACATTTCAAACTTAATTGGACTTAGCCCAAATTGGCCATAAGTCCTCAATTCAGACTCAATTGAGCCAACGTGCTCACAATATAATTAACTGATCTTAGTTCCAAATTGGACTACAGATCACTTAATCCATCTTGGTTCAAGGGTACATCTCTTCACTCCTTTGATATTTGTCGTTGTAATTCCTCAGCGTCTTCAAAGACGTGACGGGTCCCAACAACCATTCATTTCACGGACTGTGGGGTCCTTAAACTCATAGACTACGATGTAGTTAACCTTGACTGGGATGTCTTTAAACTAACAATGGAACACTATGTCCTTAAACTGGCAATGGACCACTATGTCCTTAAACTGGAACAATAGACCCCAAACGCTCTTTTGTCGGATCTAAACGATCCCGTTAAGTTGATCTTAGTCTCAAATTAGACTAACGATCCTTAATAAATGTTTAAGTTGATCTTAGCCTCAAATAGGGCTATCGTATCTTTAAACCTTGAAACAGACTTTAGTCCCAAATTGGACTATAGGTCTCCCAACCAACTTTAGTTCAAGGGTACATCTCTGAGCTCCTCTGACATCTGTCGTTTTAATCCCTCAACGTCGTCAGAGAGGTGACGGGTCCCGATGGCCATACATTAAATGGACCACTATGTCCCTAAACTGGAACAATAGATCCCCCAAACGCTCTTTTGTCGGATCTAAACGATCCCGTTAAGTTGATCTTAGTCTCAAATTGGGCTAACGTATCCTTAACAAACGTTTAATTTGATCTTAGACTCAAATATGGCTAACGTATCCTTAAACCAAAACCCCAAAACCAAATCTAAGAAAATACGGATTTGGACTAATCCACGTCCTACGGGCGACGGCATAAATTAGTCTCCGTATACAATCCACGGGCAACCACAAACAAAACAAACATCCACGACACGAAGTGAACATCTGGAGATGGAGAAAGTTGTTACTGCGATGCGGTAGCGTAATTAACTGCAGGGGCTTGCGCCTGCAGGGAAGAGCGTCCCCACAATCAAAAACCCCTCAAGCAAGGGGGAATCTGACGAAGTCTGCTACATCGGCCGCATCCGTCTAAACCTCCGATGCACGGTTCCATAAATCAACTTGGCATCTTCGGAGAGGTGGACGGATAAAACCAAATAGCATCTGCCCCGAATCACAGGCAAGACGCCCTTGTCTTGGCCGCCATTCGGAGGGGAACAGATTCTGGCACGCCCGGTGGGTCCTTTTCCTCTTTCCACTCCACACTTCGTGTGTCGTGTTTTTCTCGCGATCAAATAATCGCGGTGTGTATGTTTTTGGTTGCCCTTAGGGGAGTGGATATTGAAGCCGGCATTTCGTCTCTATGAAGAATGGCATTTGCTCCCACTCTAGCAACTCAGGCTCTGTCATATCTGGCGGAGTCAAGTATGGGTCACTTGCAGCCTCAAATCTCTGCAATCTGGCTCTTCAAGAAATCAACGGGCTTCTTTTTGCTCCCACCTCCTACCCTCGGTGCCTCAACGCCGATGGAGGAAGCCCAGAGGATGTCTGTCGTCCACAGGCGGGCTCCCCAAGCAGCAGCTTTGCCGACGGAATCGGTCCTCAAACAACTGGCACATCCCAAAGACCAAGGTCGACGCAGGGGGCAGAATATTCAAGCTCTTCAAGAAATCAATGGCTTCAAACTGCACTAACTGCAACAGCAACTCTCGCTCTGTCCCATCTGGAGGAGTAACCTACAGGCCCTGAGCGGCCTCCCTTTTCACTATGCCAGTGGAGCAGGTAACTCAGGCCACCACTGGGCTATTCTTCGGGACCATAATCCCACCAATGAGCTTCAATGCCCCATTACCATCGCAAGAAGCTCCGAAGAAGTCGGTCTTCGATCGGCTTACAACTATCGCGGCCCCACTCAACGGGTCGCCCAAGCCCAATGCCTCAGCTTTCAGCAAACTGGGCCAAAACTCATGTGGGCCTATGAAGAAGCCTGCAATACCAGAAAAGGTTGTTCCGAAGAGGATAGCCTTCCCTTCTCCAGAAGTCGTCAAGGCGGCTTCTCCTGCCAAAGGGTCGGTCTTCACAAGATTGACTATTCCGGCTCCCGTTCCTGCTCAAAGGTCTGTCCTTGACATATTGGATACCGCTACTCAAAAGACGTCAGTCTTCAAGAGACTGGCACCAGCAGCACTTCATCTGGACAAGGGGCAAGACAAAGCCATCCCCATCCCTGAACCAACGCCGTCCGCTCGACATGCTCGCCGTCGTCACTGGTGCCGGGTAAGGAAGGCTGGGGGCAACTCCCCCTCTGGGATAACTCCGCCAGCTCCGATGGTGGAAATCAATGTTGCTGTTCCGACTGGGAATAGGTTTGAACCGCTAAGAAGGGTGCGCAAAAACTCGCAAACTGCCGTATTGAAAAGATCTCCTACATCTGTGGATAATGCCCCAAAGGTGAAGCTGGAGCAGCCCCCTCAACGACTATCCTCTAAAATTTACAAGGTCTGGCGTCAAGTCCAAGACTCCGTGATGGATTAAGACTATCTTCACCGACAGAGATAGATGAAGGTTCGGCACGAGAAGGACTACTCTGTCAAGCCACAAAAAGCGACAGCTACTTTGGTGCCCACTACAACAGCCCCCTCAACTTCGACCGCCCACAAAAGAAGGAGGTCGGAGAAGATCCCTGCGTCTTTGGCAAATCGCAAAGACACTGAATCTAAATGCCCTAAGTCTGGGGGCATGGTGGTGCACACTGTCTATATGGCATCCGGAAAAGAGGACAGCCGCGCTTCGACGGGTCACCGACCACTCACCCGATTAATAACAAGGGCTCAGGAACAACAACAGCAGAAGCTTCAGGAGATGTTGACTGCAATGGCCTCACACACCGGACCAAAAGAAAGCCCAGAGGCGTCATCGGAGTAGCGTCATGAACAAGAAACTGATGCTGACTTCCTTCGCAGAGTCCTCGAAAAGAAGGACAGAGAAGCCGCGGAACAGGAGGCCAATATAAAAAAAATGGTCCTTCTATTCCAAGATATGGTGGGCATGATGATCCAGCCGGACCCCCCATCTGAAGACCCTCCGATCATTGTTGAAGATGACCGAGCGGAGACGTCAAATCCCCTTCCGGCTTGTTCAGCAGCCAATGAGGAAACCATTTCCAAGACCGCACTGGATGACTATATAGCTCAGCAAATACGAGCTCACCATGCAAATGAAGTGGCCGGTCAAGTCGTTAGAACTGGGCGACCGTATCCAGGCGGGTATGATCAGATAAAGTACCCGCCGGGATATACGATCCCTAAGTTTCATATATATAAAGGGACGGGGAATCCACATCAGCATGTCGCTCAATTCAGAGCCTTATGCGGTAACACTGGAGGCGATGATAAACTGTTGCTTCGCCTATTCGTCGGCAGCTTAGCGGAAACGGCCTTCGAATGGTATTCGGAGATACCTAACGACTCCGTCAAAACATTTGCGGAGATGGAGCTTCTGTTTACACAGAGATTTGCAAGCGCCAGCGAGCGCACCTCGATCACCGCATTGATCAACGCCAGGGTAAGGCCAAGCGAAACGTGGATTCAATACGCAATACGATGGCGGAATCTGTGGTCGAAATGCGAACAGCGGATCGAAGAAGCGCCGGCAGTGGGCATGTTCGTGGGCACTCTTGACCCTCAAGTGGCCATCTCCCAGTTCATGATGTTCTTCAAGCCAACTACTTTCCAGGCCTTGATTGACAAGTTGGCCCAAATGGATCAGATGGGTTATAGACCATCTCCTTTAAAGACGGATCCTCTGAATGAAAAGGGGAAAGGAAAAGCAACTTTCGTCGCCAATACTCAAGAACAGCCGAGCAACTTAAAGCCAGTTGTTCGCTAAAACAATATGCTTCCACGCCCATCCCTCGAGGAGAGACTTGGACGACCTTACTCGTTTCCCCAGGAAAAAACGAGGAGACTGTTCGAGCTGGCAGTGCGCAACAAGCTCATAAACTTGCCGGATCCAAAACGTTCATTGCAGCCAGGTGATGTCAACAATCCTAATTACTGCCTTTACCACCAACCAGTAAGCCATCCAATCGAAAACTGCTACGTCTTCAAAAATTGGGTAGAAGACCAATACCAAAAGGGCAAGTTCGTGTTGTCCGAAAACTGGAAGATGAACCCGCCACAACTACATGCCCCGAAAAAGATGGACATGCCGGGGGCATCATGCTCATTCATAGAGAAAGCCCCACGGACCACTACGTCATAAAACCAGCTGATGACCGAAACGTCGTTAAACTGCTACCAACCCACGGCATCCCCACGCTGACGTGGTAAAAAAAAATAAAAATAAAAACGGTATGTCCATAAGCAAAATGGGCACGGATGAAAACCCGAAAGGGCTCCGTGAGTCAAAACAGCAGGGCTACCGGTGAGTCTTGTGAAAACCCGAAAGGGCGCAACCTCGTTAAAAGACACTTACAGGGTCCTCTCGACCTTGTGAGGAGAAACCACCCGCGTGAGATCCTTACGACTCACAAGGGAGCAACAAACTTAGGGATCCTCACGATCCCTAAGGAGAAATTACACTTGCAGGATCCTCATGACTCGTAAGGAGAACTCTCTTATGGGACCCTCACGGCTCATAAGATTTGAAAGTCTTAAGTTACAGAGACCTGAACCTGTTCTTAAGCAACCCCCACAACCTCTGATATTGCCCTACAAACGGCTCAATGCTGACCTTTGTATACAATCCACGGGCATGAATAAACATTTCCCTAACAAAGTCCCACCCGCGACTGGGGATATGCTCACATGGTGAACAACCCTTATAAGTCCTCTCGACTTATAAGGAGAAAACGCTCTTGTAAGATCCTTACTACTTATAAGAGAACATGCTTAGGAATACTCACGATTCCTAAAGAGAAAACGCACCTACGAGATCCTCACGACTCATAGGGAGAAACACCTTTATGAAACCCTTACGGCTTATGAAGTTAAAAGCCTTAGTCGACGGGATCCTAACCCTGTTTGCTAAGCCACCTTTGTTCAACATTGACAGAGGCAAATGATGATTCGCTCCTGGCACTATCCCAGTTGTAGCGATGATGATGCCTAAATCGGTATCAAATCCCAAGTCCATTCACGTCAAATGATGATTCGCTCCTGGCAATATTCCAGTCGCAGCGATGCTGATGCTAAGATTGGTATCAGATTCCAAGTTCCACACCCGCGATAAAAAAATCAGCGAACCAAAAATGCATATGAAATAGCCGAAATGATGGGGCAACTTGCAACGAAATCAGCAAGTAAAAATGTATGCATACAAAAACAGCAGAAATGATTGGGCAACTCGCAATAAAAAGCAGCTAGTAAAAAAACAGCCGAAATCAATGGGCAACTCGCAATAAAAAGCAGCGAGTAAAAAGAAAAATAGCCGAAATGATTGGGCAATCGCGATTTTCGCGATATAAAAAGCTGAAATGATAGAGTATCGCGGAAAGAATAAAAAAATGATGAAAGAATGAAACTTTTTGCTCTACAGGTGAGATCACATCGATCCCTGTATACAATCTAGGGGCACAAACAAAGAGGGAACCATACCTTCCCAACAGGCTCCATCAGAAAGCGAAGCCAAATCTCGACGGTTCACAGACAACCTAGAGACAATATCGACATTTGTCGCAATATTGCAGACAAAATGTCAACAAACGAAGCAAAGAAAGATCCCTAGCCTCAGGGTCTCAACGTCGATATCGACAACTTAGAGATCACCAACGGCGTTTCTCCTCACTCCAACCAGATGCAGACATGACGTCAACAACCGACCTCAGAGTTGCAACGAAACGGAGCCATGGCAAAGTCCTGATTGAATATACGATTTCCGGATGTGTATATTGAAAAATATGTATAGAAATCACAACCAAAAATATTTTGATCGCAATCAATAACGGTGTCGGATATAGCGCGTTAGTAAGTGCGGACCGTCTACAGGGAAAGTGTAACCGTTCGTGTTTCAAATTAGATAAGTCGAAAATTTAAAGAAAAGAAAACAAAACAATTAATGATTTATAAAATTGCATTTCAAGAAAGTGAAAAATCTAGATCTAAGAAAGCATTAAAATCAAGAAGTGGTAATTTGTGATGATTTCCAACCAACAATCATGATTCGAACTGTAGCTCGTAGGAGTAGATCGGATCTATAGATGTGATGAGATCTAAAGATTTCATGTTCTTATCCATTAATGAATTGATACTAGATCGATGATAATTCATCGAGAGTTAAGGATCTTGTAAAGAAGTTAGGGTTTCCTCGTCCTATCCTTTATCCTTTCGATGATTATCATTCAAATTCTAGCTTCTAGTTAATCAAATGATCAATCGTTGTTCCCTAGTTTCGAGAGAACACACTCAAGAAAGGATCATCCTGAAACTAGGCCATCGATCATTTGATTCACAAGAATTACAATCATTATAGGATTTAAGAATTGTAAAAGAATCTAAATCATCATCTTTCTATTGATCGTCACAACTCCTATACGAGCGGAGTTTACTCAAACATCATAATAACAAACGCAATCACAAATTGAGATCGAATCATAATGTTGAATCAAAAGATAAGCAAGATATAGAAATTTCACGTTTATTTATCGACAATTTTCGTTACAACTTTCTTGAATTACAAAAGGAAGGAACTGATCGTCAATTTCGGCTTAGCTCGGCTCCTTGAGTCGCGGATCGTTTTTGATCTCTTGTTCCGATGGAATCCGGCGTCGCTTCTAAAGGTTGAAGGCTCTCTTGCTTCAATGGTACTCGGGATCTTGATCTTGATTTTGAATTGGAATAGGGTTTCGCACAAGTCGTGTCACTCAACTTGTGGATGGAAAATAGAGAGAAAGAAGAATTAATGAACAACCTCAACCCTAGATCTAGGCTACTCTTTTATAGATCTAGGGTTTCAAATTTGAATTTTCCTCCACAAGTTTGTTAAAAGAGCCTTCTAGAAATAGTTTGTTAAGCCGAGCCTTCTAGATGAGCCACGTGGAGCTTCTGGGGTCTTCTGAAAGCTTGGGCCATTAGAATCAGCTACGTGAGAAAAAATTGAGCCAATGATGACGTCATCACGCCGTGGTTCGCGGCTTAAGCCAGCTCCCGCCGCAGAACCGCGGCGGTTTGGAAGCTTCAAGGCTTGTTATCTCTGGTGCTTCTTTGGGCTGGTGTTTGGGCCTTTTTCCTGATATGTTAAATTGTATTTTGCTTTCTGTTTTACTATCAGATCTCACATCTTGGAGTTGGCGTATTTTTGACCAGCTCTTTTGGCTTTGTTTCTGGAATTTCCTGCAAAATTTCTCGGGACAAGAGTTGCGCAATACAAGGATAATGCGATGCCATGATAAACACACAATTTCCTCAAAGTGTCAGTTTTAAAGTCTAACACATGCAATCTGGTATTTTAGGATGTTTTGCTAATATGTGCAATATGAATACCAAACACTTCTAGATGAGTGCAAAATGATAGGGAAATTGCCGTGTTAAAAATGCAGTATTTTCGACTGATCAAATTCCCCCAAACTTATTTTCGATCGTCTCGATCGAACTGTCTTTATTGAAAGAAAAGAGAAGGAGAAAATAAAGAAAGAGAAAAGCACACTTTCGTACAACACGATTGCACTGAGCACGTGCAACAAACCTTTAAACCTCTAGGTGTCCCTAGTAGGAGGAGTGTTGTCTCCTGAGGGTTTTCAGCGGATTGCACCCACAAAATCCAATAATAAAAAGAAGATCATGAATATTACATTTAAAGAAAAGAATTGTAAAAGAAAAGCTTTGAAAATTAGGGTTTCCAACTAAGCTAGATTTTCGGTTGTCATGAGCCCTATCTTAATGGTCATGAAAAGATATCAGAAATCACGTCCTCCCTCAATAAAACATCGTCTTATTCTTCATTCCTATCTTTCTTCCAAATATCGATCATATAACCCTGTGTGTGTGTGTGTAAAGGACATCCCTACACTCGGAGAATTCAATTCAAGCTATCATACTCTTGCCCATCAGCCTCAGTACTTTTTACTTAATGAATATTAGATGAGATTGCTCACACACTTTCATGCGACCGTTAATACTTCTTGAGGTATTAACCGACCGATTACTCATGTGCTTGCTTATTTGGTGTATTTTCCTCGCCTTGCACCACCTAAGGCATAGCAGTGACTCCCATACCAGTTGGCCTTAGGGCACTAGGTGAAAAGGCACCCTCGCTATATATTTTTTTATTGCCCCTCGGCGATAACAAAACCAGTGTCCATTTTTCTCACCACTTTATATATATTTTTATTCACTTTTTTTTATTTCCTTCATACATCGGCTTTAAGACAAGAGCATTTCAAGGTATCCTCTACTAGCCCGGGCTTCAAGACTTGTGTAAGTGCGAATAGCAGGGTATCAACGTTCAAAATGTTTGGCTTCCCAGAATAGAAACTATTTTTCAGACTTATTTTTATCCTCAGATTAGTGACTTCCTCCATCTTACTAACCCTTGGGACAACGGCTCATAACTACTTTTTACTAGTTCGTATAAGAAAACTTCTAATTTTCTTGGTTTTCTTAAATTTTTCTAATCTCATGGATGTAATTTTTCACTATCTAATCTTTTATTATATTATTTATGTACAATATAATTTTATTTTTTTGAAAATTTTTAAATTTTTATAGGTTTTCAAAAATGTTTTGTGCTTATGCGAAGTGATATGCAAATGATGCGAAAATAAGCACAAACCTCCCCCAAACTTGTTTTCAACAGTGTCCTCACTGTTGCCATCCGCTATATCTCCAAAAACCTGTAAGCTTGGGAGGAATTTATTAGTGGAGGCAAAATATTTAAGTGAAGAACCTCCCCCAAACTTATTTTTGGCTCAAAATTTTGTAAAAATTTTCTTTTCAGGAGCCCGATTATACCCCCCCAAACTTGAGTTAAACAATGTTAAGCTTTGAAAATCACATTAGGGGGTCAAGAATCAGTGGCCGATGCCAAGCTTTGCAAAGACCGAATGTCAACACCAACCATTCAAAATTTTATCAATGCAGTGCTCGGGTTGGTGGAAGAAGAAGTGGGGAAAGGGTAAGTGGTTGAATAGAAAGTGTGTGCGTCTCATTTTGGAGAGTCGATGCAGTGTATGTGATAGATTACTCGCATTCTTTTTACAGTTCAGCAGAAAGGGTTGAGGTTCAATTTTCTTGATTGGCAGATGAGTCATCTCAACACCCGTGTCATTCAAAAATGCGAGTTCATCAGCGAAGATCTCCACAAAAGTTTCATCTATACCCCGATGAATAATGTCATCACAAAGTGCGGGGTGATCTTCAGACTCTAAGAACAGTTCATAATCCTTGTTAATTGTTGACCCGGACATCTCGGTGGAAGAGTCCGTATGTGTATGATACATAGTTGGGTCAAACAACAACATATGAAAAGAGTCTAGATCGGTATGAGGAGGATCGTCAAATTCGCTGCTGTCGACATCCATTAAGTCGACAGAACAGACCTGAGCAGTAGGTTCGGAGGGTACACTTCCCAACTTGTAAATGTTCAGCTCTATTGACCTATTCCCGAAAGATAGGGTCATAGAACCATTACGACAGTTGATGATAGCGTTGGAAGTGGCCAAAAAGGGGCGACCTAAAATCACCGGAATTTGATTCCGTGGGTTCGCTACAGGCTGTGTATCAATTACAATAAAGTCCACAGGGAATATAAATTCACCGATTTTTACTAACACATCCTCAAGTTCACCCCTAGGTTTTGTGATTGATCGGTCAGCCATCTGGAGAGTGCAATGGGTTGGCTTCAACTCTCCGATCCCTAACTGCTTATAGACTGAGAAAAGAAGCAGGTTAACACTTGCCCCAAGATCCAGTAGAGCACGGTTGATGTGTTTCTCCCCAATAGAGATGGAAATAGTAGGATAGCCAGGATCCTTACGTTTCTTCGGTAATTGTTGGGGGAACGCCGTTTCTACAGTCTTTGGCATGAATATCTTCTTGGGCACTTGAGTCTTCCTCTTCCTAGTGCACAAGTTCTTAAGAGTTTTCGCATAGGACGGAACTTGTTGGATAGCACCTAGGAGAGGGATGTTTATGTTAACTTGCTTAAACATGTCTATAATCTTCTCGATATGTGGACTCGATGTGTTAGCCCTTAACCGATTAGGATAAGGTGCTTTAGCAATAAGCGCTGGGTCCATCATAGGAGAAGGAAATGTGTGTGGACCCGATCCCAAAATAGAGGTGGGGATCGTCCGTGGAGGAGTAGAAGAGGTGGGCTGAGGTGTCGAGCCTTTGGGAAAACGAAAAATAGGCTCGGAAGAAGGTGGTGGGGTAGAAGAACTAGGGTCAGAATTAGAAGTAGAAGTGGAAGGAAAGGTCTCGGCCGGGTATCATCGATAGATTTTTCAGTGTCATCAATCTCTTCCCCAACGTGATTGTCAAGCACTTTTCCAGATCTCAACGTGATTTCATTCACATGATGTGAATAGCCAGGATTGGGTAAAGGTTGAGCTGGAAGTTTCCCTTTCTCTCTTGCACGCATTTCGGCTTTTAGTTGTGCAATTTGTTCTTCCATCGATTTGATGTTCTCATTTTGAGAGATAATGGTCTTCATCACATTCTCGACGGAAGATTGCAAACTTGCCGTCCCTTGGATGGATTGTTTCATGAAAGTATCTAAGGTTTGTGCTAGTGCAGAGGTATTATCTGTACCTGTCAATTGCAAAGAGTTTTCATGTGATGCAAAAGTGTTGGCCGGATTTTGGAAGTTTTGTGATTGGTAGGGGTGCTGACTCAATGGAAGTGGTGGTTGCTGTTGTGGTGGAGTGACCCTTTGGAAATTGTGTTGGGTTGGAACCGTGTTTTGGATTTAGTGAACTTGATGCACCAGATTTGTATTTATGCATTTATGCACTGTATTTATATTTCGTGCCGTGGATGCACCGGATTTGTGTTTCGTGCATTTGTTGCACTGGATTTTCGTTCCGTACATTGTTGCACCGATTTATGTCTTGGAGCATTTGTGTTATCCGATTTGTGTTTTCGTGCGCGTTGGCACTTTCCTTTCATTTTCATGCATGCTACTGCACTATATGTTTTTACGGACCTGACGCGTTTTGATTTGATTTTGCGCATATTAGGCCCTTGAATTTGGATTTTTGTGTGCATCGGATGCACTTGAGTGAGATTTTTACTCGTGCATGACGAATGCCCTTGATTTAGATTTTGTTCGTTCATGATGGATGCGTATGATTTAGATTTTCGCGCACGTTGGGCACATGATATGAGATGCAATTTTGTGCACACCGGATGCACTCGATTTGGGATTTTTATTTGTGCACGTTAGTTGCACGGGATTGAGATTTTCGTGCACTCTAGGTGCACTTGATATTTTTGTCGTGCGCACCCGTTGCATTGGACAGATGCTTTCGTGCACACCCGTTGCACTTAGTTTTGGCTTTTCTGCATATCGTAGCACCTATTTTTGGATTGATTTCCATGCGCACCCGACGCACGTGATTATTGGATGCGCCTTTTTGGGCTTATTTTGCTTTTGAGCACCTTGTTTTCAGGATGGGTACTATTTTGTTTAGTAGCCGAACAGGACTGATCTGAGGACAGTACCTAAGTACTTGCAGGCATTAAAAGTTTACCAAGAGGTTTTTGAAAAAAGAGCTATTGTCTCGCTATTTCCTACGTGTCCGTGAGCGACACGAACGTTTTTTTTAAAGGAAAACCTTGTGGGATATTTTGAAACGATGAAACGTATTTTTAGCAAAACATATATGGACATATATTATTATTTTACAAATGAGCGTCCGTCACTTATGCCATGAGTTACGCCTTCACGCGATAATTTAGAATAGATTTTGCATGAGTTTTATTCAGTTCTTGAAAGTTTTCCAAAGATGTGTACTATACACGTATTATAGTATATGACTAGTGCATATTGGATTTCAGTAGTGAATTTCGAGATCTGTATCTTTGTTGTAACTCCGAGGATATGCATGCAAATCAGACGATTTGTGTGACGTTTGACGGAGTTCGATTTTGAGTTTCGTATTCGTTTTCAGGCGCACGCGATGCACTGTAGTATTATGTATCTTCCGTGATTTCGGAGCCCCGTTTTTTTGACCTGATTATCGAAATGTTTTAGATTTTGGGGGTTTAAATTTAAATTTGGGGACCGAATTTATTTAAGGGGGGAAGATTGTAACATTTCAGAAAATATAAAATATTATTTTTGGTATTTGATATTAAAATAACATATTTCCCGAAAACTGCCCGATTTGCGAAATTGGGGTTTTCAAAAATGGTTATAAATATATACCAATAATTGTGAAATAAATGGAAATTAAAATGATTTATTCATTTAAAAATATATTTAAAGGATTTAGCATTTTTAAAAATTTATTATATGCAGTTCGGATAAAACCCGATGAGTACACTACTAATCGTGATTAAGCCAAATCCGTATTTCTACAATTTTCATGGTTAGTGCACCATGACATGTTTCAATTAGTTACATATTCATTTGTGTTGTTTTATGTTATGGTTTTATTGTGGTGAGAAATGAAAAGAAAAAGGAAAAAGGTGTCAAGATGACTTGAGGAGAGAGAACGGACATCATGATGAGAGTGAGCAGGTTAGGAGAGAGAATGAGAGTGCGAAAGAGAGAGAGAGGGAGAGTGCTGTCCCATATCCATTCCCCCACCATTTCTTTCATCTCCTTCTACATCCTCAAGCTCCTCATTCTATCCTCATGACCTATCTCCAAAATCTCATCAAAACCCCATACCCCCTTCACAAAAGATGATCACCTCCTCACCCCCATCGCAATGAACCAAGAAAAGTGGGATTTTGACAACATTAGGACTTATAAGGTTTTGCTTGGGTGTAACCATGAGGTATATCTCTTTTCATTCAGTGTAGTTTTGTTTTTCCTAGCATTCTAGTTAGTTTATAATGTGTTTATGGTGTGGGTTGTGAAATTGGAAAATCCAAGAGAGGGTTGGTGACTTGTGAACTTGTGAGCTGTAGTAAGGGTGTATAAGACCCTAGAGATCAAATTCTGGACCAAGAATAGAGATCATAAACTTAGATTAGTTTCGTGTCGGTTTTTGTTGCTTTTTGTGAGCCTACATAGAATCTGGAGCAAACCGGGGAATATCTGAGTTTAGCAAACAACTGTAGGGACCAAATTTGACCAATAGAAGACCACCCTGACCAGACGAACCACAACGGAGACACAAGGGCAGAGGAGGCCAGATTTTAAGGCCATGTGGCCGGACAAATTGTTAGGATTGGGTTCCAGATTGTTCCAGTAGCTCAAATACCCCATATACAACACGCTATACTTGTTTGTTCATCCCAATTTGACCTGAGTCAAAATCTGGGAGCATTTTGGTGTGATTTTAGCTATGTTTTCCATATTTTGAAATGCTACATTTTGATATTTGGATTCGTAATTGGTTGTTAGATGTTTGTACATCAACAACAAGGGATGATAGGTTGGTTTTGCATGCTTAGGCTATAGGTTCAAACCCATTAGCGCACCGTGTGCCGTATCGGTTTTCCGGATTCGATTTTAATAGAGATTTCGATTGCGTATTATTGTAGGTACCTTCGCGTGGTTTCCGAGGCGATGGAGCATGGCGTCATCGACTTCTGCAAGCAAGGAGCAATGTGAGTAGATCTATATCTACGGGGGAAGTCGGGTGGATGGCATATAGCACCCCCGCACACTTTGATGGAAACCGATTTACATATAGATTATGGTTAATGAAACCTTTAATAGAAAACTATAGATAGAGTAAAAAGGTAGTTAGAGAACCATATTAGAAACTAAGGATACTTAGAAGTGATATGATACGGCTAATATGTGATGACGGGATTTGAGGATGATATTTGATGATATTGCCGCTTAGGGTACTATAGGACTAGATAGCCGACGAAGATGTGTCATCCGAACCATACCTATTTCCAAACTGAAGAATCGTATGCATCTTTTAAATAGATACCTTGAGGGGCATTACGGATTTTCAAATGATATCTTTTCCTTAAAAACATCGTAACCCCTACTTTCAAAACTACGATTCGTATCTTTTAAAAAACTGATCGTATGGTTCAGGTGTGTATGTTAGATTAGATATGTATGCTTAGTAATAAAAGATTGTAATGGTATATTGACCTTATGTGAGAAATAAATGCGATGAAAAGAGAATACGATTTGACATGTGATATGACGATATGTTGGTATACGGATGCGAGTCGATTGAGATGATTGATACCTTGCCGGTCCCCTGATGTGAGATTATTGTGGATGTGACCTGGGACATAGGTATATAGATATATATAGAATGTCGTGAATCATGTATGGTATGTCGTACATGACGTTAAGTCCGTACCCCTCATTGTCATAAAGGTTGATAAGATCCCTAATATTTTAATGTCGCCGTACGATAATTTTTCCGTATGTAATGAGTTGACATGATGATTGATCCATACCCTTGACTAGAGGATGTCGTACGATGGATTATACCGTACGTGATGTTGTATGGCTACATGCCGATTGATGGATTCACCGACTCGGTCATGTTAGATACGTATACCCGTCAGCATTTGCGTATGATTTACCTAATGCTGCATTCATGTTATTCGCATTGCATTACTTATACCAGTGCTAGTATACCTGCACCATTATCGATGATGCGTATGTTACACATACACAGATTGTCGGCTCACACACTTCATCATCGATAATTGCCATGTCAATACACAGTAGGATTGCTGCATAATGATATGACTCTTCGCATAACATACTTGCGTATATACCCACTTGTACACCCATACTAGTGTGCATATATATATCTTGTGCATCCATGCCTACGTACATACACGTTTGTACATTCATAGATGATGCTGGCTTTGATTTTGGAGAATTGGGGACCGCATGTTATATTTTAAAAGCTGGAATCATTTAAAAGAGCTGTTTTCCCTTAATATGTCATATCACTATTCCATGTTGCATGATATACGGATATGCTTACATTTTTATCATATGTCGCATACATCATGATTTATGATTTTACGCATTGAGATATGCTATTTTCATGAGATTTCTGGATTTGAGAACCGTTGCTATTTCAAAAGAAAGTATGTACTGTTTTAAAATCCCGCTTTCTCTTAATATGATATTTCAGTACGTCTACCATGTGTTTTCTCGGTTCTGAGACGTGTGACTTATGAAACCCAATTCGAGGAGGTGGATGATTCCGTTTGTGGGTTCATGGTGGACCCGGTATGGTACCCCGGGGCGAGAGAGAGATTTCGTAGGGATGATGATGAGCCTGGCAGAGGGACTACCACCTATCGTTGATTGGTTGGGCCTAGCGGATATCCGGAGGATACCTACCGGCGTCGAGAGATGATATGGGCCGATCCGGACCGACGGAGCCCGTGGGCCTATCTGGATTGACAGAGCCCGAGATATGAGGATTTACGTGTCGATGCTGGACACGGGTTTCATGATGTTTTCAGGTGTCGATGTTGGATACCCAGGTTCCATGATTTTGATGTGTCGCGAGAGACACAGTTGATTTATATCCTCATACTTACATGCATACATACATTGATTATATGGCTGGACGAGATCCACATGCATACATACATTGATAATATGGTTGGACGAGATCCTTATGCATACATACATTGATTATATAGTTGGACGAGATCCACATGCATACATACATTGATTATATGGTTGGACGAGATCCACATGCATTCATACATTGATTATATGGTTGGACGAAATCCACATGCATACAGACATTTGTTATATTGTTGGATTATATCCGCACACAAAAATGTATTGATTACATTGTTGGCACATATGATGACCCGGTCACCCTAGTGTCACGACCCAAAGTTTGGCCCGTGACCGGCAACTTAACCACGTAACGTCTACAGGCGTAACGCGACTAAGTGAACCGAAAACCCAGAAATCAAACCAGTAAAATTATAAAGTGTTATAAGTTTAAAATGAAAGCACTTACTAACATGTTAAGAAAATCTAAGTAAATAATCACCAAGATAGCAATATACGACGCCGTAGCGAAGATCAAGATCCACAAGTGGGAACATCACAGATAGGATAAACTGCAAGTACAGTCGGCTCACAACGAGCTCGACACCAGAATATAAATAATATACATCATCGTCCTCACACTGTCTCTAAGTCAAATACATACATGGTAGATGGAGAATACTAGATACAACAATGTACATAACTGAAAGATAAACAGATACCGCACAAAACCCACCTATCAGCAAAAGAGCTAGTACACCAACTATGGGGGTATCTGTGTCAAAAGATGCAATACGCAGCCTGTCGCGACTACTCCGAAGAGCAACCTGCAAACACTGTGGCACAACGGGGGTGAGTTGCCAACTCGTGAATAGAGATAACATATAAAGGTAATCGTGAGCATGCACGTACTGCGCTACTCTATCATATGCCAGCAGATGATATCAATATGTGATAAGCAGTATGTGCAATAATCATGCAAGTGCTCTATCAGGTAATATAACTACAGGATGAGGTACAATAATAAATGCTGAGCATGGGCAATATAATATCTACACGGAATGTCAACGTGGAATATATAATCGGTGTCCATCAATACACCCAGATCCCCTAAATAGCTCAGGCGCCGGCACTCTCATCGGCCCTCAAATCCTGTAAATCTCTGAGAATCCCGAGTGCCCAACATCGGCACCCAAATATCATAAATACTCGTGTCCAGCATCGACACGCAAATTTTCATCCATCGGGCCCCGTCAGTCCGGGTCAGCCCACGGGCTCCGTCTGCGGTATCGGCCCTCGGCCCCGGCAGTACGGATCACCCCGCATCCATCTATCGACTCTGATCATTATCCTCCGGATAACTGTCAGGTCCAACCAATCACCGGTAGGTAGTAGTCCCTCTGCCAGGCTCACCGTCTATTACACAGCGAAACCGTTCTGGCCCCGGGGTACCATACTGGGTCCATGTACCCGTAATCGGCCTCAACCAGCTCGTCTATTCGGGTTCACATATATCACTCTAACATCGAGGAAACACATGGTGGACGCACCGAAATATCATATCGAGGGAACCGGGTTTTTAAATGATTACATATTTGAAATAGCCACGGTTCCCAAATCCAGAAATCACATGTAATCCAAACCAATATGCAAGTCAATGATCCGATATGATATGTGCATCAAATATGAATATCATGTCAAGTCACATAAAGATGAGCTACAACATAACGATCCGATGTGATATATGCATCAAGTATGAATATCATGTCAAGTCACATATAGATGAGCTACAATATAATGATCCGATGTGATATACGCATCAAGTATGAATATCATGTCAAGTCACATATAGATGAGCTACAATATAATGATCCGATGTGATATATGCATCAAGTACGAATATCATGTCAAGTCACATATAGATGAGCTACAATATAATTATCCGATGTAAATTCTATAGTGTGAGTGTCATGGCAATTACTAACGGTGTGTGTGTAAAATGCAGGATAGTGCTCGTGCAACATGGACCGTTAGTAATGGTGCGGTGTTCTATCAATTCTAGTTTATATCCATATAGCAGGGAATGCAGTATGCAGTAAATAGTAGCCATGCACCGTCAATATATGTAAATGTAGCTATAAGGTCCTATCAGCCCTGACGTAGAACACCATGCGGGCGATATCCCCGTAGATGTTAAATCTACTCACCGTAGTCTCTCGCTAGGTATAGCCAACAACTTGCTTCCCCTTCTGCGCGGCGTCCGCCGTACTCGCCTGCGAACCTAGAATTACACAATATATCACACATAAGCTTGAAGTCACACAAACGCGACATTAAAGCCGAACTAGCAAACTCGTGTCGTGAACCAAGCGCGCGTGTGCGCGATACGCTAAAATGTGTGATTACGCGCCTGAAGCCACTCCGACGCGTCGCGATACGCAGAAACCCAAAATCCATACACATGTATCACGCGTGTCGCGAAGATTAAAATACGGGAAAATAGGTATTCTACTCCAGATTTTGATACAGAAATGATAATGTAAAACTATATATACCAAAATAACCCACATAGCAGCAGACTCCAGTGGCCCAAACCCCAAATCCCAACTCACCCATCTGGCCGCAAATTGCGGCCAGAATGAATATTCCGGCGGCCTGGGTAGGGGGGTGGGCTCCCAGGTTTGGTGTGTGCACTCTATACCCCCCATGCATGCTACAGTAACATCTAGTTTCACTCTGAAATATCTCGGGTAGCAGCAGATCCTACAGAGCCTTATTTCTAGTTAAAATCCACACTTTTGCACTAAAATCAAACTTTAGGGTATTTTTCTAAAATCTGAAACAAACCTAAGTCTAAACCCACACTACTAACTCATTAACAAGCTAATCAAGCCACAACAACATAAATTTTAACATATCAACACTAAATCCCTTCAATAGCACTAAAATCACACAAAAAGGTGATATTTTGAAACTAAACATGCAAGTTATGGAGATAGGGTGCTAGGAGTGAGCTTTATACCTTCAAATGACCTTAGAAAAACCAAAAGTTCCAGCTTTAACCTCAAGTGGGCAGATTTGCCTCTAAACACCTCAAAAAGCTCACTTTCCCAAGTTTTTGTGAAGGGAATGTGTTGTTTTGTGTAGGGTTTTTGAATAGAGATCAAAGGGACATGAAGAGGAGAAGAAAAGATGAAGAAAAGATGGGGTTTTCTGCTGGAATTTCTGCAGGAAATTCTGAGATGGGGAAAGAGAGAGAAAAGAGAAGAAAATGGGGGTCAAAAGTCAAGTGTTCACCTAATCACCATGCTTCTATTTTTCTATTGCTAATTGAATTATAAAAAGGGGTTTTGTTTTAAAAAAAGGTGGGGAAAATAACAACCATGCACAAAAGAATGGTTAACATGTTACCAAAACCCTAAGTCCCAAAAATGGCTAAGTGTGCAAGTGTACACTACAAAGAAAAATTTCCCAATTTGCTAACACGACTAAATATAATTAGTAAACCCGACTAAAATAAATAATAATCCTATGTACACATATATAATAACACGTACAATTACTAATTATCACGAAAAACATTCTAGCGGAAATTTCAAAGTGTTACAATCTACACCCCTTAAAGAAATTCGGTCCCCGAATTTAAAAATCTTACTATACGCACCTTCAAAAAGAAGGGGATACCTCTTCCTCATCTCGCTCTCGGTCTCCGAAGTGACCTCCTCGCCGCTCTGGCCACGCCAAAGTACCTTGACGGACGGTATCTCTTTCGACCTCAATTTCTTCACTTGTCGATCCAAGATCATCACCGGCTGCTCTGCATAGGAAAGGTCGTGCTCAAGCTGGATCGTCGGGTGCTGAATCGCATGCGAAGGATCATGAAGATATCTGCGGAACATCGAAACGTGAAATACGGGGTGCACGTCTGGAAAACTGGGCGGAAGGGCTAATCGATACGCAACCGCACGAACACGCTCAAGGAATCTGAAGGGGCCCACATATCTGGGACTAAGCTTCCCCTTCTTCCCAAATCTCATCACGCCTTTCATTGGGGAGACCCTCAAGAAAACATGATCACCAACAGAAAACTCAAGTCTATGCCGACGACGGTCCGCATAAGACCTCTGCCTACTCTGGGCTGCTCTCATCCTATCGCGAATCAACTGGATCTTCGCGGTCGTCTCCTCCACAATCTGCAGCCCTAAGATACTGCTCTCACTGAGCTCTGTCCAACAGGTGGGCGATCTGCATCTCCTCCCATAAAGAGCCTCAAACGGTGCCATCTGAATGGTCTCCTGATAGCTGTTGTTGTAGGAGAACTCTACTAAGGGCAAATGATGATCCCAGCTACCTCCGAAGTCTAAAACGCATGCTTTGAGCATGTCCTCGAGAGTCTGAATAGTCCGCTCTGACTGTCCGTCGGTCTGCGGATGGAATGCTGTGCTGAAACTCAAGCGAGTGCGCAAAGCCTCCTGAAGCCTCTGCCATAACTGGCTGGTAAACTGGGTACCTCTATCGGATACGATACATGTCGGAACTCCGTGCAGCCGTACAATCTCGTCAATGTAAATCTGGGCATACTGAGCAAATCCGAAAGTCGTATACACCGGCAGGAAATGAGCCGCTTTCGTCAGACGATCCATGATCACCCAGATGGAGTCATACCCTCGACTTGTCCTGGGTAGACCCACAATGAAGTCCATAGATATCTGTTCCCATTTCCACTCCGGAATGGGTAACGGCTGTAGCTCTCCCGCGGGCCTCTGGTGCTCGGCCTTGACTTGCTGACAAGTCAGGCATCTCGACACAAAATCTGCGATGTCTCTCTTCATTCCGTCCCACCAGTAAACACCTCTCATGTCATGGTACATCTTGGTGGAACCGGGATGAACACTATATACCGATCGATGTGCCTCTTCAAGAATCTTGCGCCGCAATCCCTCAGAATCTGGTACGCACAGTCTAGCTCTAAATCGTAGTATCCCCTGATCATCGATCACGAACTCGGAAAATCTGCCCTGTCCCATCTGTGTCCTGATCTCTAAACAGCGGTCATCACTATGCTGTGCCTCATGTATACGGTCAAGCAACTGTGGGCGTGCACGAACATGTGCAATCTGTCCTCCGATCGGCGTAAACTCAAACTGTACCCGGCTGTCGCATAAGATCTGCCAATCTGCCGACGACTGCCTCTGCACTGCGCTCAAATAAGATAGACTACCCCCGGGCCTCCTGCTCAAAGCATCCGCCACTATATTCGCCCTGCCCGCGTGATACAAGATCTCATAATCGTAGTCCTTCACCAACTCCATCCATCGGCGTTGTCTAAGGTTCAGGTCTCGCTGCTGAAATATATACTTTAAGCCCTTGTGGTCAGTGAATATCTGGCACGACTCTCCACATAGATAATGTCGCCAGATATTAAGTGCAAAGACCACTGCATCCATCTCCAGATCATGAGTGGGGTAATTCTGTTCATGTTTCTTTAATTGCCGCGAAGCATACATGATCACTCTGTCATGCTACATCAAAACGCACCCTAGCCCCACTCGTGAAGCATCACAGTAGACCACAAATCCGCCTGATCCTGAAGGCAATGATAGCACTGGTGTCGTAGTCAGTAGAGCCCGTAGCTGCTGGAAACTGCGCTCACACTCCTCCGTCCAATCGAAGCGAACTCCCTTCCGGGTCAACCTGTTCAAAGGTGTAGCAATGCGAGAGAAGTCCTGCACAAATCGCCTGTAATAGCCTGCCAGCCCTAGAAAGCTGCGAACCTCCATCACTGACGTGGGTCTAGGCCAACTCCGAACTGCCTCGATCTTCCTCGGGTCTACACATATACCATCTCGTGTAATCACGTGCCCCAATAAGTCTACGCTGTCTAGCCAGAAAGCACACTTTGAAAATTTGGCGAAAAGCTGATGCTCATTCAAGGTCTGCAGTGTAATCCGCGGGTGCTGCTCGTGCTCCTCTCTACTCCGAGAATACACCAAGATATCGTCAATGAATACTATGATGAACAGATCAAGATACGGCCGGAAAATGTGGTTCGTCAAGTCCATAAATGCTGCTGTCGTGTTGGTGAGTCCGAACGACATCACCAAAAACTCATAATGGCCGTAGCGCGTGCGGAAAGTTGTCCTGGAAATGTCCTCCTGTCGAACCCGGAGCTGATGGTAGCCTGATCGCAAATCGATCCTCAAAAATTATCCTGCCTCCTGAAGCTGGTCGAACAAATTGTCGATGCGTGGCAAAGGATACCTGTTCCGCACTGTCACCCTATTCAGCTGGCGGTAGTCGATACACAAAAGCATACTGCCGTCCTTCTTCTTGATAAACAGGACTGGAGCACCCTAAGGAGAAACACTGGGTCGAATAAGTCCCTTATCCAGCAAATCTTGCAACTGACCCTTCAATTCTCTAAGTTCCGCCGGGGCCATCCGATAAGGCTGTACAGAAATAGGGCCCGCGCCAGGAACCAAATCAATACAGAAAGAAATATCACGCTCGGGCGGTAGCCTAGGAAGCTCGTCAGGGAACACATCAGGGAACTCGCTAACAACCGGAACCTAATCCATCGGAACCTCTGTAGCTCTAGTATCGCAAACATAGGCGAGAAATCCCTGACATCCCTTCCGCAAAAGCTGTCCAGCGTGAACTGAAGAAATCACACTGTGAGGGGTGGCACCACGGTCCCCAAACACAACAACAACCGACTCGTCGGGAAAACAAAATCGAACTGTCTTCTCGCGGCAGTCAACAGAAGCATAGCACGTGGCTAACCAATCCATGCCCAAAAGAATGTCGAAGTCCAACATCTCAAGAAGGATCAAATCGACAGGCAACTCTCTCTCGCCAATACGGACGGTACAGGATAGGAACACGTGCCTAGCAAAAAACGACTCTCCCAGGAGTAGTCACAACAAGCGGCTGGTCAAGCAAACCAGACTCTCTACCCAAACTCGGCACAAAGTGTGTGGATACGTACGAGTGTGTGGATCCGGGATCGAATAACACGTGTGCATCAACCGAACATACAGGAAGGATACCTGAGACCACCGCATTGGACGCCTTCGCGTCCTGATGCGTCAAAGCAAAAACTCGCACCTGTCCTCCACCTGCAACTAACTGTCCCCTGCCGGCCGCTGGCTGCCATCTGCCTCGGTCACCTCGTCCTCTATGAAAAAATCCTCCGCGACTACGACCTCTCTGTGCATGCGTCTGACGCGGAGTAACAGTAGGTACTATCGGCAATGCCATCTGGGGTGGTGAAGGTGGTAATGTAACATGCGGTGCTGCCGCCCCACTCCGGGGTACCTCCGGACAATCTCGTACACGATGATAAGAACTCCCGCAACGGTAACACCCCGATGATGGTCGCTGACCCTCCTGGGGATAGGAGCTAAATAATCGGCCTCGCCTCGAATCTATGCACCTGCAAGGTGCCTGTCACGACGCCGAAAAGGTCGTCTCTGCACTGACGTATCTGCACGAACTCTCTTCGGCTATGGGACTGCCGAAGTCTCAGCAAGGCGCTCCTCAACCAATAAGGCTTCATCTACAGCTGCTGCATAGATCTTGTAGTGCTACGCGCTAATCGCAAGGAACAGTGGTGTGAGCAAGCCTCGGACAAATCTCTTAACTCGCAACTCCTCAGTAGCCACTATGTACGGAGCATAAACTGATAGCTCGATGAACAGCACATCGTACTCTGCCACTGACATCTCTGGCGTCTGGCGTAAGGACTCGAACCTGCGTGCTCTAGCATCTCTGACACTCAGGGAAAGAAAGCGGGCATGGAATAGCGCCACGAACTCTGTCCAGGTCATAGGAGGAAGACCTGCTGCTCTACCCTTCTCGACTGATTCGCACCATTTCTGCGCAAGACCTTCCAGGAGAAAGCTCGCGAACTCAACCCATCTCGCATCTGCGCATCTAAGTGAACGACATATCCGCGCCATCCTATCAATGAAAGACTGTGGGTCCTCGGCCACATCGGTGCCTGTGAAGACCGGAGGCTTCAGCCTCATAAACTCTGACAGCGATACTGTAATAACCTCTGTAGTCGCAGGTGCAACTGCCTGAACTGTGGGTACCACCGCGGTCTCTGCAACGGGTGGAACTACCTTTGGTCGCTGCGCTCGAAGTGTCTCAACTAGAGATCCCATCATCTGGCACATCTCCTGCATACTGGATCCCATCGTCTGGCGTATCTCCTGCACACCAGCCCCTAACATAGCAATCTGATCGGTTATGGCAGGAACAGCCTGCTTGGGCACAACCGGTGTACTACCCGGATCAGTCCTCGTCTCAGACGAGTCAACTCGAATCTCGGCCCTCGCGGCCGCTCTCTGTGCCCTCGTAGTCTTTGGCGGCATAATGGCTGAAAGGAACAATAGGATTCGATAAGGATACGGAAATCGAATCGCAAGAATGTATATACTCAAGAAGGAATTTAAATCAATAAGTCCTAAGGTCGCGTAGGCGGAGTACCGTGTCGTGAGTATGCCGCGGAACATACACACGCTACGCTACCCTGCTGCAGCTACATACTCCATCATACCAGGATCATCCTACACTCCGAATGGTAAAACCAACGCTCTGATACCAACTTTGTCATGACCCAAAGTTAGGCCCGTGACCGGCAACTTAACCACGTAACGTCTACAGGCATAACGCGACTAAGTGAACCGAAAACCCAGAAATCAAACCAGTAAAATTATAGAGTGTTATAACTTGAAAATGAAAGCACTTACTAACATGTTAAGAAATCTAAGTAAACAATCACAAAGATAGAAATATACGACGCCGTAGCGAAGATCAAGATCCACAAGTGGGAACATCACAGATATGATAAACTGCAAGTACAGTCGGCTCACAACGAGCTCGACACCAGAATAAAAATAATATACATCATCGTCCTCACACTGTCTCTAAGTCAAATACATACATGGTAGATGGAGAATACTAGATACAACAATGTATATAACTGAAAGATAAACAGATATTGCAAAAAACCCACCTATCAGCAAAAGAGCTAGTACACCAACTATGGGGGTATCTGTGTCAAAAGATGCAAAACGCAGCCTGCCGCGACTACTCCGAAGGGCAACCTGCAAACACTGTGGCACAACAGGGGTGAGTTGCCAACTCGTGAATAGAGATAACATATAAAGGTAATCGCGAGCATGCACGTACTGCGCTACTCTATCATATGCCAGCAGATGATATCAATATGTGATAAGCAGTATGTGCAATAATCAAGCAAGTGCTCTATCAGGTAATATAACTACAGGATGAGGTACAATAATAAATGCTGAGCATGCGCAATATAACATCTACACGGAATGTCAACGTGGAATATATAATCGGTGTCCATCAATACACCCAGATCCCCCAAATAGCTCAGGCGCCGGCACTCTCATTGGCCCTCAAATCCTGTAAATCTCTGAGAATCCCGAGTGCCCAACATCGGCACCCAAATATCATAAATACTCGTGTCCAGCATCGACACGCAAATCCTCATCCATCGGGCCCCGTCAGTCCGGGTCAGCCCACGGGCTCCGTCTGCGGTATCGACCCTCGGCCCCAGCAGTACGGATCACCCCGCATCCATCTATCGACTCTGATCAGTATCCTCCAGATAACTGTCAGGTCCAACCAATCATCGGTAGGTAGAAGTCCCTCTGCCAGGCTCACCGTCTACTACACAGCGAAACCGTTCTCACCCCGGGGTACCATACCGGGTACACCATATACGCGTAATCGGCCTCAACCAGCTCCTCGATTCGGGTTCACATATATCCTCTTGCACCGAGGAAACACATGGTGGACGCACCGAAATATCATATCAAGGGAACCAGGTTTTTAAATGATTACATATTTGAAATAGCCACGGTTCCCAAATCCAGAAATCACATATAATCCAAACCAATATGCAAGTCAATAATCCGATATGATATGTGCATCAAATATGAATATCATGTCAAGTCACATAAAGATGAGCTACAACATAACGATCCGATGTGATATATGCATCAAGTATGAATATCATGTCAAGTCATATATAGATGAGCTACAATATAATGATCCGATGTGATATACGCATCAAGTATGAATATCATGTCAAGTCACATATAGATGAGCTACAATATAATGATCCGATGTGATATATGCATCAAGTATGAATATCATGTCAAGTCACATATAGATGAGCTACAATATAATGATCCGATGTAAATTATACAGTGTGAGTGTCATGGCAATTACTAACGGTGTGTGTGTAAAATGCAGGATAGTGCTCGTGCAACATGGACCGTTAGTAATGGTGCGGTATTCTATCAATTCTAGTTTATATCCATATAGCATGGAATGCAGTATGCAGTAAATAGTAGCCATGCACCATCAATATATGTAAATGTAGCTATAAGGTCCTATCAGCCCTGACGTAGAACGCCATGCGGGCGATATCCCCGTAGATGTTAAATCTACTCAGCGTAGTCTCTCGCTAGGTATAGCCAACAACTTGCTTCCCCTTCTGCGCGGCGTCCGCCGTACTCGCCTGCGAACCTAGAATTACACAATATATCACACATAAGCTTGAAGTCACACAAACGCGACATTAAAGCCAAACTAGCAAACTCGTGTCGTGAACCAAGCGCGCGTGTGCGCGATACGCTAAAACGTGTGATTACGCGCCTGAAGCCACTCCGACGCGTCGCGATACGCAGAAACCCAAAATCCATACACACGTATCACGCGTGTCGCGAAGATTAAAATACGGGAAAATAAGTATTCTGGTCCAGATTTTGATACAGAAATGATAATGTAAAACTATATATACCAAAATAACCCACATAGCAGCAGACTCCAGTGGCCCAAACCCCAAATCCCAACTCACCCATCTGGCCGCAAATTGCGGCCAGAATGAATATTCTGGCGGCCTGGGTAGGGGGTGGGCTCCCAGGTTTGGTGTGTGCAATCTATACCCCCCATACATGCTACAGTAATATCTAGTTTCACTCTGAAATATCTCGGGTAGCAGCAGATCCTACAGAGCCTTATTTTTAGTTAAAATCCACACTTTTGCACTAAAATCAAAGTTTAGGGTATTTTTCTGAAATCTGAAACAAACCTAAGTCTAAACCCACACTAATAACTCATTAACAAGCTAATCAAGCCACAACAACATAAATCTTAACATATCAACACTAAATCCCTTCAATAGCACTAAAATCACACAAAAAGGTGATATTTTGAAACTAAACATGCAAGTTATGGAGATAGGGTGCTAGGAGTGAGATTTATACCTTCAAATGACCTTAGAAAAACCAAAAGTTCCAGCTTTAACCTCAAGTGGGCAGATTTTCCTCTAAACACCTCAAAAAGCTCACTTTTCCAAGTTTTTGTGAAGGGAATGTGTTGTTTTGTGTAGGGTTTTTGAATAGAGATCAAAGGGACATGAAGAGGAGAAGAAAAGATGAAGAAAAGATGGGGTTTTCTGCTGGAATTCTTGCAGGAAATTCTGAGATGGGGAAAGAGAGAGAAAAGAGAAGAAAATGGGGGTCAAAAGTCAAGTGTTCACCTAACCACCATGCTTCTATTTTTCTATTGCTAATTGAATTATAAAAAGGGGTTTTGTTTTAAAAAAATGTGGGGAAAATAATAACCATGCACAAAAGAATGGTTAATATGTTACCAAAACCCTAAGTCCCGAAAATGGCTAAGTGTGCAAGTGTTACACCCGACTAAAATAACTAATAATCCTATGTACACATATATAATTACACGTACAATTACTAACTATCACGAAAAACATTCTAGCGGAAATTTCAAAGTGTTACACCTAGATATCATAGAATACCTTCATGATATAGTTGACCTAGGAGTAGTCGTTTATTTCGATTTCTACTTGTTGATGTTTTTCTATTCACATGTTGACAACTCACCCCCGTTGTGCCACAGTTCTTGCAGGTTGACCGCTGGATCAGTAGCGACATCGCTGGCACATAGCTACTTTTGGGTGGTTTGCTTGGTAGGTGGGACATTTGTATCGTACTCACTCTTGTATTTATATTTCATATTGTATCGTATAAACTCCATCAATTCAAACTAGTATTGGTATAAGTAATGAGACTTAGTGAGACTTTTGGTTGCGAGACTTGAGCATTGGGTTTTATGTTCGCGTTTTAGGTTGATATCTCGCTTTATACTTCTTTTGTGGTGATCTTCGCCGTTGGGCGTCGTATACTTTTATTTATGCTTTTCGTTGTTGTGATCCGCCGGTTTGTGAAGAGCTAGCTCTCGCTTGGGGATGCCATGATTCTTGTTATGTATTTGTGGTTTTGGATCAAAATATAAAAAGGAGGTGCTGCCCAAATTTTTTTAAAAGACGAAACACGTTTTCAAACTAGTAAATTTCACTTGCATTTTCATGTTTCTTTTCTATGCATTAAGAAAACTTGATTTCATCATACTTTTATTTCAAAACTTCACCTCCTTATTTTCTTAAAAATGTTTAGATTTATGGTTTTCAGCTTACTTGAATTGTTAGTTATATGTATGCCCTAGAGGCCATTACTGTACATACGATGTAAATTGTAGTGGACGCTTGTGTAGGGTTCCTAGGTACACTCAAGAGGTCTCATAAGGCATCAACCATGCCAAATTCAAAATTTTCCGGTGCCGAGAAGCCCTAATACGGATCGTTAACTAGAGAATAAGCGAAACTACAAGCTAGTAAACAACTTTACTGCTAAGTGAAAGAGACTACAACCTTTGTAGATCCGGTCCTCCACCTCCAAAGCTCCGTGTTGACGTCCCTCCGCTGCGATCATCGGATCCCGGACTCTGGCGATGGTTTCGTCGGAGAAATGATCGGGCTAAGTCGTCGACTTCGATGCCGAAGATGATCTACGTCGAGGCAACTCAAGATCAAGCTCCAACTTCACCAAGTTATGAAACTTGTGAAGAAAACACCCTATACTACTTGGCAAGTGGTAGAGGATGAAGAAATAGGAAGTGGGTTCACTTTAGAATTGGATTTCTCACTCTTTTTCTCAAGTCACCATTGGAGCTAGCAAGTTTCTTTCTTCTTGAAAAAGAAGAAGAAGAAGAAAAAGAATATGATAAGAATAATAAATAAAATGGAAATAATGTCATTCTTATCATTTTTGAAACCATGGTTAATTGTAGAGAATAAACTAAGGTTAGGTGAATGGTTAGGTTTAGGAAAGAAAACAAGAATGGTCAAAGCTTCTTGAAGCTTCAAAGAAACAAACAAAAGAAGCAACCTTTTTCCTTTCTTGCCCTAAAATAAATAAATAAAATAAATAGTTAAGAAAAGATAACAAAACCCTAACCATTCACTTAAACATGGTTTAAAGTAAACTTACACCCAAGCTTGCATGTATCATCAAACATGATACAATCAAGTGCACAAAAATATATCACATATACAATGTGCACATCAAGTGAGAAAATCTATTTTAAGTGAACCAATACTAGTTAATGAAAAGTAATATATCAAATATATAATTATACATTAAATAATTAAACCAACACTTGATTTAACCATCCGGTCATATCTCATATGACCGACTAATATTCAATGTATCGGCTTATCGAATCAATCTTTGATTCGATAACTAGGTTATATCGCGTACAACCAATCGATACATTCATCGCGAGAATAGAATACGGTATCACATACACGCATTATTCTCGGTCCCGCACATATCTAATATGCGATCCTAATTCGTTTCGCTTGAGCCAGGAAACCTCTGTGTAGGACTCTGAAGACTCGTCAATACGCCGGCAGCAGGTGATGATCATATCAAACACCTACAAGCCACAAGCGGTCTGCTAAACGTAACGGCCACCCGGGTATTGAGTGATCAGAAGATCGACGAGCAAGCCCGCTCACACTCCTGTGAATCCAACCAGTAACACTTACCGTACAGTCCGGTCTGTTCTTCTGATATGTCGCATATCTCGCCTAGGGGTGGTAAACGTCAGACCCCAATAGCTCGATAAGTCGTGTCGATATGAGGTCTATAACAGTTCGAGAAACAACTGGTAACACTTACCAGTAAATCTCAGCAACCCTGGCCAGGGATTTCCGTTTATAGCCAATCGAACACAGCGCAACATCAACTCTCTATACCGGGAGAGACGAATCCCCTCCTATCGCTCATTGCCTCCATGTGATTCGAGACTGTACCCAAAAACCACCGTTTTGCACGCCCTCTTGGACATGGTAAGATGGAAATCAAAGCACAGTGGGAATCACACAAGACTCTATGACGATCTCGGGTCAACAGACTACTATGTACCAGTGTCACCAGAGAACTGTCATCTGACGTAAGGTATAATACAATCTGGGAGTTCTCGGCGGGTCCGTCCAGTGTACCCAGTCTCCACTGAGCACCCGTATATCATCTCTGATGTCAAACACCAATGGATATGGGATCATCCATCGCCCATCTGTATGGGTCGAGAAGGTATACGCTAGTCTATACTGGTATATCGATGCCCTGTCTCGATACACCGAAGACTAGGTGTTAGTTATATGTATGCCCTAGAGGCTATTACTGCACATTGGATGTATATTGTAGTGGATGCTGGGACATATATAGGTAGGACTTTCTTGCTCGACATGATAGTACGCTATCTGGTTGCTCTTTATCTTGACATGTATTCTTTCTGTCTCTCTGTTACATGTTGATAAAGCCCTTAGGATGTGTACTCGACTTCCAGGACTATGATGCAGATCATACTAGTGGGGCCTGGATAGTCCATGAGTACATCCTTCAATGTTCCTAGTCATGGGAATATCGAGACGGGGCATCGATATTCCAAAGTAGACTAGCGTATATCTTCTCGACCCATGTGATGGGCGATGGATGATCCCATATCAATTTGTGTTTGACATCGGAGATGGTATGCGGGTGCTCAGTGGAGACTGGGTACACTGAGCGGACTCGCCGAGAACTCCCAGATAGTATTATACCTCACGTAAGATGGCAGTTCTCTGGTGACACTGGTACAGCTTAGTCTGTTGACCCGAGATCGTCATAGAGTCTTGTGTGTCTCCCACTGTGCTTTGATTTCCACCCTACCACGGCTCTACTGAGTCGTGCAAACAGGTGGTTTTTGGGTACAGTCCCGATTCATATGGAGGCAATGAGCGATAGGAGGGGATTCGTCTCTCCCGGTATTAGGGGTTGATGTTGCGCTATGCACGACTGGCCATAACAGGAAATCCCTGGCCAGGGTTGCAGTGATATACTAGTAAGAGTTATCAGCAGTTTCACGATTGTTATGGACCACACGTCGGCATGACTTATCGAGCTATTGGGGTCTGACGTTTACCACCCTTAGGCGAGATATGCGACATATCAGACGAACAGACCGGACTGTACGGTAAGTGTTACTGGTTGGATTCACAGGAGTGTGAGTGGGCTTGCTCGTCGATCTTCTGATCGCTCAATACCCGGGTGGCCGTTACGTTTAGCAGACCGCTTGCGGCATGTGGGTGTTTGATATGATCATCACCTGCTGCCGGCGTATTGACGATTCTTTAGAGTCCTACACAGAGGTTTCCTAGCTCAAGCGAAACGAAATAGGAGCGCATATGAGATATGTGCGGGACCGAGAATAATGCGTGTATGTGATACCGTATTCTATTCTCACGATGAATGTATCGAATGGTTGTATGCGATATAACCTAGTTATCGAATCAAGGATTGATTCGATAAGCCGATACATTGGATATTAGTCGGTTATATGCGATATGACCGGATCGTTAAATCAAGTATTGATTTAATGATTTAATGCATAATTATATATTTGATATATTACTTTGCATTAACTAGTATTGGTTCACTTAAATGGATTTTCTCACTTGAAATGCACATTGTATATGTGATATATTTTTTGTGCACAAGATTGTATCATGTTTGATGATACATGAATGTTTGGGTGTATGTTTAGTTTAAACCATGGTTTTGTTAATGGTTAGGGTTTTGCTTATTCATTTATTTATTTTGTTTATTTATTTTGGAAAAGATAAATACAAATGGTGGCTTTCTTTATTTCTTTCATGAAGCTTCATGAAGTGTTGAAAGCTTGACCATTTTGTTTGCTTCCCTTAACCTAACCATTCACCTAACCCTAATTTAGTCTCTACACTTAACCATGGTTGGTATATGATAAGTATTCATTTTTATTTTCTATTTGAAATACACATATCATATTCCTTCTTCTTCTTCTTCATCTTCAACAATGAAGAAAGCTTGCCTCTATCAATGGCAACTTGAGAAAAAGAGTGAGAAATCCAATTCTAAAGTGAACCCACTTCCTATTTCTTCATCCTCTACCACTTGCCAAGTAGTATAGGGTGTTTTCTTCATAAGTTTCATGGCTTGGTGAAGTTGGAACTTGATCTTGTGTTGCCTCGACGTAGATCATCTTCGGCATCGAAGTCGACGACCTAGCCCGATCATTTCTTCGATGAAATCACCGTGAGAGTCCAAGATCCGATTGGTACAGCGGAGGGACGTCTACGTGGAGCTAAGGAAGTGGAGAACCGGATCTACAAAGGTTGTAGCTGTAGGGTTCCTAGGCACCCTAATGAGGTCTCACAAGGTATCAACCATGCCAATTTCAAATTTTAAACGGTGCCGTGAAATCCTAGAACGGATCGTTGGCTAGAAAACTAGGCGAAACAAAACTAGTTAACATCTTAACTAAATGGAAACGGAAATACAACCTTTGTAGATCCGGTGCTCCACCTCCATAGCTCCGCAATGAAGTGCTCTCGCTGTCCAAAACAAATCCCGGGCTCTAGCGTCGGCTTCATCGGAGAATAGGCGAGCTAGGTCGTCGATGTCCATGCCGAAGATGATCTACGTCGAAGCATCGCTAAATCAAGCTCCACCTTCACCAAGCCATGAAAACTTGTGAAGGAAACACACTCTACTACTTGGCAAGAGGTAGAGGATGAAGAAATAGGAAGTGGGTAGACTTTAGAATTGGATTTCTCACTCATTTCATCAATCCACCATTGATGAAGTGCAAGGTTTTCTTCTTGAGTTCAAGGAAGAAGAAGAAGAATGTTATGATAAGATTAATTAGAAAAGAAAAGAATAATAATTCTTATCATAAAGGTAACCCTGGTAAAGTGTAGAGAGTGAACAAGGGTTAGTAGAGTGGTTAGGGTTAAGCATGAGACAAAAATGGTGACATAATCAAAGTGTTCATGAAGCTTCATGAAAGATTAAAAGAATGCCACCATTTTTCTCACCCTTTTTCTTTTTCCAAATGAATAACTAAATAATAAATAAATAAATGAAAAAGAAAACAAAACCCTAACCATTCACAACCATGGTTTAATCTTTACACTTAACCAATATAGCATGCATCATCAAACATGATACAAACATGTGTACAAAATTATATCGCATATACAATGCGCACATCCGAGTGAGAAAATCCATTCAAAGTGAACCGATACTAGTTAATCCAAAGTAATATATCAAATATATAATTATACATTAAATCATTAAATCAACACTTGATTTAACGATCCGGTCATATCGCATATAACCGACTAGTATCCAATGTATCGGTTTATCGAATCAACCCTCTATTCGATAACTAGGTTATATCGCATATAACCATTCGATACATTTATCGCGAGAATGGAATACGGTATCACATACACGCTTTATTCTCGGTCCCGCACATATCTCATATGCGCTCCTATTTCGTTTCGCTTGAGCCAGGAAACCTCTGTGTAGGACTCTAAAGACTCGTCAATATGCCGGCAGCAGATGATGATCAAATCAAACACCCACAAGCCGCAAGCGGTCTGCTAAACGTAACGGCCACCCGGGTATTGAGCGATCTGAAGATCGACGAGCAAGCCCGCTCACACTCCAGTGAATCCAACCAGTAACACTACCGTACAGTCCGGTCTGATCGTCTGATATGTCGCATATCTCGCCTAGGGGTGGTAAACGTCAGACCCCAATAGCTCGATAAATCGTGTCGATATGAGATCTATAACAATTCGAGAAACTACTGGTAACACTTACCAGTAAATCTCCGCAACCCTGGCCTGGGATTTCCTGTTATAGCCAATCGAACACAGCGCAACATCAACCCCCTATACCGGGAGAGACGAATCCCCTCCTATCGCTCATTACCTCCATGTGACTCGGGACTGTACCCAAAAACCACCGTTTTGCACGCCCTCTTGGACGTGGTAAGATGGAAATCAAAGCACAATGGGAACCACACAAGACTCTATGACGATCTCGGGTCAACAGACTACTCTGTACCAGTGTCACCAGAGAACTGCCATCTGACGTAAGGTATAATACCATCTGGGAGTTCTCGGCGAGTCTGTCCAGTGTACCCAGTCTCCACTGAGCACCCGTATATCATCTCTGATGTCAAACACCGATGGATATGGGATCATCCATCGCCCATCTGTATGGGTCGAGAAGGTATACGCTAGTCTACTCTGGTATATCGATGCCCCGTCTCGATACACCCACGACTAGGGACTTTGAAGGATGTACTTATGGACTACCATGTCCCCACTAGTATGATCCGCATCATAGTCCAGGTAGTCAAGTACACATCATAAGGGATTTACCAACATGTAACAGAGAGACAATCAGCATACACGTTAAGGTAAAGGGTAACCAGATAGCATACTATCACGTCGAGCAAGAAAGTCCTCCCTATATATGTCCCAGCATCCACTACAATATACATCCTATGTACAGTAATGGCCTCTAGGGCATACATATAACTAACAATCTCCCACTTGCACTAGGTCCATCTGTAGCAGTGGTTGCTGTATCTCATACTCAACCATCCCATGAAAGTCTCTCTCTGGGAAAAGGCCTTTGTGAGTGGATCCGCCGTGTTGTCCTCTAAGTCTACTCTCCTTAACCTCGATCACCCTGAAGATCATCTATCTCCATGATCAGGTGATACTGCCTTAGAATATGTCTGGATCACTGATGGGACCTGCGTTCCTTGGCATAAGCCACAACTCCATTGTCTCACAATGGGAGGAACATAGTTCATCTCATGAACCAATATACACCCAGACTGCCTCTTTGGTAGCATCTTAAGTAGCGATGTATCCAGCCTTAATCGTCTAGTATGTCACGGTATCTAGCCTGGAACTCTTCCAACATACCGTCCCTTTACCAAGGGTAAAGACAATGCCTGTGACTGACATTCAGTCGTCATTATCACCCTGGAACCCTTCCAGTGATTTTCCTCAGGATCGATTGATACCTTCTCACTCCAACTAGTGAGTGTCCTAATATCCATTTAGATCTATCTCATATATCCAAAAACCCAGGATTTAGGAGGTATCACTTTGATCCTATGTGGAGAATCATTGTGATAAGCGGAGACTGATCGAGCGTAGCATAGGAAACTCTTTCCTTATCAAGAGTATGTCATCCACGTACCCTACGAGGATCATCACCATACTCCCTACTACCTTTTTATTTATACAAGGTTCATCTACCATTTTGATGATGTCAAACTCTTTGACTAATTCATCAAAACAGATGTTCCAACTCCGCGATGCCTGCTTTAATCCTATAAAGCATCTTGCACACGTTTCCGCTGCTCCCACTGTCTACGAAGCCCTCTGGCTGTGTACTTATAGACGCTCTCTTCCAAAACATCATTTTAGAAAAGCAGTCATGGCACCCAACCGCCAGATATCGTAGTCCTGGTATGTAGCCGTGGCAAGTAGGATCTGGATGGACTTAAGCATAGCTACTTGAAAAGGTTTTATCATTATCCACGCCTGGTCAATGACGAAAACCTTTAACAAGTCTAGCTTTGAAAGTCTCAACTTTTCCATCTACACCAAGTAATATACTCAAGATATACTTGCTCCTGATGGGGATTTAACCCTTCAGATATAGCAACCAAAGTCCATACTTTGTTGGTGTATAAGGATTCCATCTCAGATCGATAAACATCCAGCCATTCTCACAGAGTCCTACTCCTGATGGCCAGGTCGAAACTAGTTGGGTCATCATCTCATGATGCAATCCTTGCTCCCACTGTCATAGAGAAACCGAAGTATCTCTTAAGTGGGTGAGGAACCCTGCTAGATCGGCGGAGAGGCTGAGGTTCGTTGGAATCTACTGAATCCTTTGGTTCTACCAAATCATCTGCTGTAGTTTGTATAGCTGGAACCTTTCCAGTTCTACATAACAGACCTTTCCTCGAGTTTGTCCGGATTTTGCTTTCAGACATAGGCCGGTCAACCCCAAATCTTAACTAGCTTAAGACATGGGTTCTTCCCTTTCCATATCACATATGAAATGGTAGGCGACTGATTTGATTGGAACCTAATTCAATAGGTATGCTACTTCATAAGTGCATAACTCCCAAAAGGAAAATAGGAAACTCAGTAATACTCATCATAGAGCACACCTTATCATATAGGGTGTATCTGCTCCGCCCCGATATACCATCGTGCTATGGTGTATACGGAGGAGTAATGCTGAGAGAGAATCTCATTCTCCTTTAGAATAGTCCAGGAATTCCGTGCTCAAGTATTCTCCTCCTTGATCTCATCAAAGGATATAATACTTATACCCGTATTGGTTCTCTACTTCTAACTTATATTCTGTGAATATCTCAAAAGGTTCGGACTTGTGTTTCAACAGGAACATAGGTCTGAATCTCCAAAGATCATCAGAGAATGTAATGAAGTAAAAAGAACCGGTCTTGGTATGTGTAAACAGGGGACCTACATACATCAACATGTATTATCCCAAGAGTTCACTAACTCTTTCTCTGTTTCCAATAAACAGAGATGTGGTCATCTTATCTTTGTGACATGACTGGCGAGTTTCACAAGATGTAAATTCAAACTAATTTAAATATGCATCTAAATGTAACTTCAGCCAGTCGGGTCGCATTGATATGACCTAGTCTACAATGCCTCAAGAAGGATTCGTTCATTTCTGAACTCTTCCTCTTGTGTGTGTTCTGTATACTAAGAACTGTGGTTTGATTTAGAACATTAATGCTTTTAGATAACGTGCCTGAACCGATCAACTTTTGATATAGGAAATGTTCAAAACATTATCCAACAATACAAAATTTTACCGTTTCTTTACTAATAAAGAGACTGATATGATTTTGTATATCAGGTTCGGTATCTAATAACATTCGTTCAGAATCAATGAATTGTAATACAGGGTGACAGTGACCAACAGACTTGGCTGCAACACTTGCCCCGTTTTCTGCCTCATGAAACTTATCACCCGTTCTCAGTTTTCTACCTTTCTGTAGCCCTATGTAACAGATTACATATCAGGGATCCTGATCTGGTATCACATACCCAGGACGTAGAGGATACTGAGAAACAGTTCTGTATAATGAACACACCCGAAGATGATGCATCAGCATGCATTCTCTTCGTTTGGGCGGCACGGGAAATCTGGTATTCCCTTTATTTCCTGCTCTGTCTTATAACAATTATAAGTTGGAGCGGGACCAACATTCCCCAGCTCAGTATAGCAAGCGGGTTCGGTCAATATTCCGTATTATTATCTTGATTAAGGCGTGATATGGTCGCTACCTGGAGAGAGAGAGAAGAAAACACTCAGCGTGCACTCTTGCAAGAATAGATTGGTTATTATTTTATCTAATCAGGATGGCTCCCACTGCTTTTTATCAAATCTTCCTTCAAACCCTAAAAGGAAAGACTAGCCGGGATTAATTACACACTACAAGTTCGCCAATCTTTCAGCCAGGCCAGTGTCGGTACTTTGAGGGAGGTCCCCCGTGCTTTCGCACGAACCTAATTACTGTAATCCTCGTTTTCCCAGAGGCGTAACCCCGTTGACACCTTTCTAGACACCTACTAGATCGGCTAATTGTAATGTATAAAACTCTTCCAGGAGTAACTCTTACTCGCAGCGGGTATCGGGATCCAACTATCTCATAGAAGGTATGCAATCTCATTGCAAATTTCAACACTTGAAATTACCGATAATATTTTGCCCCTAGCGTCCTATGACATTGACGGGGGCCAAACAACCCATAGTCCGCTAGTCAAATTCAACCCGTCATTTCCTGATTGAATTAAACCCACCCGCACGACCCTTGACGGAGGCCAAACAACACCGTACGAATACCCTAATCCAATCGCATCATATGCTAGCAGATAAGCACTAGTTAGCTACCGTACACTACGCCTTGACGGAGGCCAAACTGTTAGTTATATGTATGCCCTAGAGGCCATTACTGTACATTGGATGTATATTGTAGTGGATGCTGGGACATATATAGGGAGGACTTTCTTGCTCGACATGATAGTATGCTATCTGGTTGCTCTTTACCTTAACGTGTATACTGATTGTCTCTCTATTACATGTTGGTAAAGCCCTTAGGATGTGTACTTGACTACCTGGACTATGATGCGGATCATACTAGTGGGGACATGGTAGTCCATAAGTACATCCTTCAAAGTCCCTAGTCGAGGGTGTATCGAGACGGGGCATCGATATACCAGAGTAGACAAGCGTATACCTTCTCGACCCATACAGATGGGCGATGGATGATCCCATATCCATTGGTGTTTGACATCAGAGATGATATACGGGTGCTCAGTAGAGATTGGGTACACTGGACGGACTCGCCGAGAACTCCCAGATGGTATTATACCTCACGTCAGATGGCAGTTCTCTGGTGACACTGGTACAGAGTAGTCTGTTGACCCGAGATCGTCATAGAGTCTTGTGTGGTTCCCACTGTGCTTTGATTTCCATCTTACCACGTCCAAGAGGGCGTGCAAAACGGTGGTTTTTGGGTACAGTCCCGAGTCACATGGAGGCAATGAGCGATAGGAGGGGATTCGTCTCTCCCGGTATAGGGGGTTGATATTGTGCTGTGTTCGATTGGCTATAACAGGAAATCCCTGGCCAGGGTTGCTGAGATTTACTGGTAAGTGTTACCAGTAGTTTCTCGAATAGTTATAGACCTCATATCGACACGACTTATCGAGCTATTGGGGTCTGACGTTTACCACCCCTAGGCGAGATATGCGACATATCAGACAATCAGACCGGACTGTACGGTAGTGTTACTGGTTGGATTCACTGGAGTGTGAGCGGGCTTGCTCGTCGATCTTCAGATCGCTCATTACCCGGGTGGCCGTTATGTTTAGCAGACCGCTTGCGGCTTGTGGGTGATTGATATGATCATCACCTGCTGCCGGCGTATTGACGAGTCTTTAGAGTCCTACACAGAGGTTTCCTGGCTCAAGCGAAACGAAATAGGAGCGCATATGAGATATGTGCGGGACCGAGAATAATGCGTGTATGTGATACCGTATTCCATACTCGCGATAAATGTATCGATTGGTTGTATGCGATATAACCTAGTTATCGATTCAATCATTGATTCGATAAACCGATACATAGGATACTAGTCGGTTATATGCGATATGACCGGATCGTTAAATCAAGTGTTGATTTAATGATTTAATGTATAATTATATATTTGATATATTACTTTGCATTAACTAGTATTGGTTCACTTTAAATGGATTTTCTCACTCGGGTGTGCGCATTGCATATGCGATATGATTTTTGTGCACTTGATTGTATCATGTTTGATGATACATATCTTTTTTGTTAAGTGTAATGAATTAAACCTAGGTTAAGTAAATGATTAGGGTTTTCTTTTATTCATTCATTTATCTTTTCATTTGCATTTAAAAGATAAATGAGAAAAGGAAAAGAAGTGAAAAATGGTGGCTAGTTTTGTTTTCAACATGAAGCTTCATGAAGCTTTTATTAAGTCACCATTTTTGTCTCATCTGCTTAACCCTGACCGTTCTTTAACCTTGGTCAATTCTCTACACTTAACTTGGGTTATGTTATGATAAGAATGGATTATTGTTTTCTTTTTTCAGAAAAAAAACTTATCATATCATTTCTTCTTCTTCTTCTTTCAACTCAAGAAGAAAAACCTCCACTTCATCAATGGTGATTGATGAAGATGAGTGAGAAATCCAACTCTAAAGTCTACCCACTTCCTATTTCTTCATCCTCTACCTTTTGCCAAGTAGTAGAGTGTGTTTCCTTCACAAGTTTTCAAGGCTCGGTGAAGGTGGAGCTTGATCTAGTGATGCTTCGACGTAGATCATCTTCGGCACGTTGTCGATGACCTAGCCCGTCCATTCTCCGATGAAGCCGACGCTAGAGCCCGGGATTCGTCTTGGACAGCGAGGAGACTTCATTACGGAGCCGTGGAGGTGGAGCACCGGATCTACAAAGGTTGTATATCCGTATTCTCATAGTTAAGTGTTAACTATTTAGCTTTTTCGCCTAGTTTTCTAGCCAACGGTCCGTAGTCGGGTTTCTCGGCACCTAGAATTTTTGAAATTGGCATGGTTGATGCCTTGTGAGACCTCATTAGGATGCCTAGGAACCCTATACAAACAACCGCAGCACGAATACTAACTAGTACGTATCTGAAATGACGGAGGGCTACGACAGTTTTTTCTGAAAACCTATTGCGTAATGAACTTGATATCGTTGTAGAATCAAATGATTTTGAAATGGAGTGCTGTTCATATCAGATTTTTGCATTTTCATACCGCCCAATTTTTATCACATTGCATATCGGTAGATACTCTTGAGCCGTGTTTGCTAGTCAATTGCAGGATACAGGTTCTCAGTTCTAAAACGGTGAAATTCATGGAAAACACAACAAAATCCGGGTTCCTGCCAACCACAGATAAAACACGGTCTCCGCTCTTCATCCGTATGTTGCCAAATACCAGTTTAGGAAGACAAAATGTCAAATCAATGTCACCTTCATGCACAAGGCTCAATGGTAGCATAAAATCCAAGAGATCTACGCGGAGCTCGAGGCAATCATGACAAAATCTTGACAAAAAGTCCACCTTTCCCTCAACAGAAATTCTGGAAAAATCGGGGAGCCAAATTGAGAAAATACATATACCAGAATTATGTACACATCAAACCAGGGAAGCCCAAGAAAGAAGAAAGCCCAAATCAACCTTAAGAGCGCGGATCCGCGGCAAAAGGTGGGTCCAGGCCGCGGATCCGCGGCTGTTTAGGCGCCGCATGCGCAGGGTTTTGGGGGGTATTTTGGTCATTGTACAGGTGTTCTGGTGGTTGCCCTAGGTTTTCATTTTCTGGCCTATAAATAGCCCAGAACTTTGTGAAGGAGAGGGTCCATTCTTGTATTCTCTTTTTCTAGGATTTAGTTCACTTGTTCTTCTTCTTCTCATCTCTTCTCCATTAAACTTGTAGTGAGCTTTGTGAGGGAGGAATGATAAATAAAGAAGATCAATTTATTATCATGCTTGTCTTACTTTTGTTATAATTGTTGTAACTTTAAATTCGTTAAGTAGTTGTTGTTATTTCCTTGTTGTTTCTTCTTCTCTTTTTTCTTTATCCTTACATACGACAATGATACTAACGCTCGATCCTCGCCAAGGTGAGGTCGCAAATAGTTAGTCGTATTCTTCTAATCTCCCTCTTTCTATCTTCCTCTTTTGTTTTGTTTTGTTTTTTTTTATCATGAAGTGTGAGTAGTTTTATACTTGTTAGGGTAGGATAAGGGAAGTTTGAGAGAAGGAAATCTCTCTCACTCTTTCCTTGCCCAACAACTTAAATCGACTCCCGTTAATTGAACCACAATTCGCTCCTTACGGCACCCTATCCTACATGATAGCGGTGATTCCGTAGTGAGACCGGTTGTGGTTGAATTAACCGGAGGTTATGGATAAGAGCCAAGAACGGACGGACAAGCACCAAAAGGAAGACTTATGCGTTGGAAAGCCTAGCTTATACTCGCAAAGTCCTTCCTAGTCGTGCTAATCCCCGTTGTTGCCGATTACCGTAACACCGATATTAAGAGGGGCAACGAAAGATGTGGAGACTCCTAACTCAAACTAACCTAATCCTAACCCTAACAAGCTCTCTTTAAATATCAACTTAACACTTAGATAACTACAAACAAAATCTGAACAACCGGACTTAACTCGTCAAAAAACACATAGAAAAAGATTCCCATCTCCCTGCGGACGACCCGTACTCAACCGGCTAGCTACAAGCAAAACCGTCTTGATTGCGGTATTTAAACTAGAACTTGAACACGCACATATCGTATCAATCAAGTGCTTTTGAGGCTTTTCTAGTTTTGCTAAAGGAGTCACTCCCGGTGAAGGGATCGTCGGTCCTTTCCTCGTCGAATGAGGTGCGGGATATATCATATATATCACTATGCAAAGCAGAACTCTTAAAAGCAATCAAAAGACAAACCGAGTGTGTAGCATCTGCCAGTTATTGCTAAAGGAGTCACTCCCGGTGAAGGGATCTCGGTCCTTTCCTTATCGAATAAGGTGCAGGATATATCACATATACCGCTGTGCAAAGCAAGAACTGTAGCTACCTGTTTTAATTTTGAAATTCGATTCTACAACATCTTAGGTTTCTTTTACTTTCATTAATCACATTAATGAAGTCCCATCATTTAAGTACCTAAACATCACAGATAAATACGACGTACACTTATGCCATCCGCATTCGCCTCGATGTCCCCTCGTGCACCGTTAGGTTAGGTAACTAACGACAGAGCGGGGCAGGGCTAGCGCGGGTGTAAAACATAAGTAACGCCTATATAATATATCATATATACTATATACTGTATCTATCACAGAACATCACATGATCACATCACAGATATCGCAGCAAAAGAAACATATGAAATATTGGATATACTAGGACGTCCGTGTTTTCAATACGAGCCAGTATAAAACACGGATTCCACGGTCGCGATGAATAGCCAAACCCACACCCGTAGACCCCTACGAGAGCGGCAAGCAACCCTATCAATTCTAGAGTTAGGAGACCCGGACTCGAATCCTCGAGTCGGTCTCCCACTGGACCCTAGAACCCGGTTACTTGTGCTCCCCTCCTTGGGTCTATCCTAGTGCGGAAAAGTAAATAATATACAAAAGGTGACATCTTCCGCAACCTGGAAGTGCCCCAATAAAAGAATATTACATACAAGTTTTTACATGAATGAAAATGAAAAACACTCATCTCACATAAAAACCCCGGCTATTCAAACACGACGATCCAATATAACATATCCAGCAACACATAACATCACATGTCATCAACGTAAGTAAATATGTCCATCCCAATTGTCGTTGACATATAGCAACGAAACCGGCGATATCACATATTACACTTACGGTCACAGAAAAGAAAGTGTAAAACTACAACAGTTGGAATCCGCAACCACCTCAGACATCGCATGCCTGACCAAATGAATTACTTAGACATCGCATGCCTAACAATTATAAACCCTGCATTTTAGTCTCAAAATCGAAAACTCTTTTCAATATCAAGTCGGGTAATTCAACAAGATTCCCGACATCCTGATCGAATAATCGTCGCAAACTTCAGTAGGCGGCCGCACCCCCGATACCGTCGACGAAGTGCACCAAGGCGGAACACCGCCACCGCGAGCACCCGAACGGATGCTTTCGGCGACGGGGTTCTCCTACAGTCACTTGGTCGGGGCTATGGAGTGAGACTGTCTATTAAGTTTACCCGGCGAGTATCCGCGTACGCTACGTGATTGCGACGGACTTTTGATCACATCAAAATTCCGTGGCAACCGATCAAGTGAGACTAAAGTGCAATGTTTATAACATTCAATCAGTTATCACATAACTTTTGTGAATTCCAATTATTGTATCCCATTCCAGATAAACAGAAAATGTTAAACTTTTCGATCGAACAATCGAACACCCAAGTTTTCCCGATACAGCTCAACACATGAAATAAGTCTAACAACATTCCGTTCGTGCCTCAGTACCAACGCTCCAGCCGTAGAAGGGTCAAGCAAACGCCTCACATGTGGCACGCCGTACTGCCCCAAACCCGAAGGTTCAAAGGGCAGTTCAAGACGGTCACATAATCGAGTTAAGGTTTGTTGTCTTCTAGAGGGTCCATCGAGTTACTTGCACTACTTAGAACGTCGTCAAACTACGGAAAAATCCAACACTTGGAAATTTCCCGACAGGGGAAAAATTGGGTATTTATATCCGGTCGAACTTTTTAACATATTCTAATATTTATCTGGAAAGCCACACAGACAAAATTTAATAATCCGATCGAAACACCGAATCCCCAAAACAACTCCAGAAAATTCAACTCTACAAAAAATATTAAAAATTCCCAGAAAAATCATCACTGGAAACTAAGAATTACTGTGCAAAATAATTTAAATACTGTGGCGTACGGCCGCGGATCCGCCGCATGAGCCTTGCTCATGCCGCGGAACCGCGGTGGGAAAGTTGAATTAGGTCCACGAAATTTACAGTAATTCCTAGAAAACCCTGCTTGATTTTCTGCATATTTTTAATTTGGAAAAATCCACGTTTTTAGAAAAAGTACAGAGAGCATTTTCTGGGTTGGGTTTTCGGTTCGATCGGGTTTCAAATTCCGTCTAGACTTCGCCTAAGGCTCTAGCTAGGCTCTGATACAACTGTAGGGTTCCTAGGCACCCTAATAAGGTCTCACAAAGCATCAACCATGCCAATTTCAAATTTTAAACGGTGCCGAGAAACCCTAGAACGGATCGTTGGCTAGAAACTAGGCGAAACAAAACTAGTTAACATCTTAACTAAAAGGAAACGGAAATACAACCTTTGTAGATCCGGTGCTCCACCTCCATAGCTCCGCAATGAAGTGCTCTCGCTGTCCAAAACAAATCCCGGGCTCTAGCGTCGGCTTCATCGGAGAATAGACGAGCTAGGTCGTCGATGTCCATGCCGAAGATGATCTACGTCGAAGCATCGCTAGATCAAGCTCCACCTTCACCAAGCCATGAAAACTTGTGAAGGAAACACACTCTACTACTTGGCAAGAGGTAGAGGATGAAGAAATAGGAAGTGGGTAGACTTTAGAATTGGATTTCTCACTCATTTCATCAATCCACCATTGATGAAGTTCAAGGTTTTCTTCTTGAGTTCACGGAAGAAGAAGAAGAATGTTATGATAAGATTAATTAGAAAAGAAAAGAATAATAATTCTTATCATAAAGGTAACCATGGTAAAGTGTAGAGAGTGAACAAGGGTTAGTGGAGTGGTTAGGGTTAAGCATGAGACAAAAATGGTGACATAATCAAAGTGTTCATGAAGCTTCATGAAAGATTAAAAGAATGCCACCATTTTTCTCACCCTTTTTCTTTTTCCAAATGAATAACTAAATAATAAATAAATAAATGAAAAAGAAAACAAAACCCTAACCATTCACAACCATGGTTTAATCTTCACACTTAACCAATATAGCATGCATCATCAAACATGATACAAACATGTGCACAAAATTATATCGCATATACAATGCGCACATCCGAGTGAGAAAATCCATTCAAAGTGAACCGATACTAGTTAATGCAAAGTAATATATCAAATATATAATTATACATTAAATCATTAAATCAACACTTGATTTAACGATCCGGTCATATCGCATATAACCGACTAGTATCCAATGTATCGGTTTATCGAATCAACCCACGATTCGATAACTAGGTTATATCGCATATAACCATTCGATACATTTATCGCGAGAATGGAATACGGTATCACATACACGCATTATTCTCGGTCCCGCACATATCTCATATGCGCTCCTATTTCGTTTCGCTTGAGCTAGGAAACCTCTGTGTAGGACTCTAAAGACTCGTCAATACGCCGGCAGCAGATGATGATCATATCAAACACCCACAAGCCGCAAGCGGTCTGCTAAACGTAACGGCCACCCGGGTATTGAGCGATCTGAAGATCGACGAGCAAGCCCGCTCACACTCCAGTGAATCCAACCGTAACACTACCGTACAGTCCGGTCTGATCGTCTGATATGTCGCATATCTCGCCTAGGGGTGGTAAACGTCAGACCCCAATAGCTCGATAAATCGTGTCGATATGAGGTCTATAACAATTCGAGAAACTACTGGTAACACTTACTAGTAAATCTCAGCAACCCTGGCCAGGGATTTCCTGTTATAGCCAATCGAACACAGCGCAACATCAACCCCCTATACCGGGAGAGACGAATCCCCTCCTATCGCTCATTGCCTCCATGTGACTCGGGACTGTACCCAAAAACCACCGTTTTGCACGCCCTCTTGGACGTGGTAAGATGGAAATCAAAGCACAGTGGGAACCACACAAGACTCTATGACGATCTCGGGTCAACAGACTACTCTGTACCAGTGTCAACAGAGAACTGCCATCTGACGTAAGGTATAATACCATCTGGGAGTTCTCGGCGAGTCCGTCCAGTGTACCCAGTCTCCACTGAGCACCCGTATATCATCTCTGATGTCAAACACCGATGGATATGGGATCATCCATCGCCCATCTGTATAGGTCGAGAAGGTATACGCTAGTCTACTCTGGTATATCGATGCCCCGTCTCGATACACCCACGACTAGGGACTTTGAAGGATGTACTTATGGACTACCATGTCCCCACTAGTATGATCCGCATCATAGTCCAGGTAGTCAAGTACACATCCTAAGGGCTTTACCAACATGTAACAGAGAGACAATCAGCATACACGTTAAGGTAAAGGGTAACCAGATAGCATACTATCATGTCGAGCAAGAAAGTCCTCCCTATATATGTCCTAGCATCCACTACAATATACATCCTATGTACAGTAATGGCCTCTAGGGCATACATATAACTAACAGTAGCCACTTCCCTTTTAGTTAAAGTTGTTTACTTGCATCGCATCACCTATAAATCTAGTTAACGATCCGTATTAGGGTTTGTAGGCACATGAAATTTTTGAATTGGGCATGTTTGATCACTTGTGAGACCTCATTAGTGTGCCTAGGAACCCTACAGTGGTATCAGAGCCTAGCCAGAGCCTTAGGCGATGCGTAGACGGAGTTTGAAGTCTGATCAAACCGAAACCCTAAAACCAAAATGCTCTCTGGAAATTTTTCAAAAACTAGGTTTTTTCCAGATTAAAAATATGCAGAAAAATCAGCAGGAGATTGTAAGAGTTACTGCGAAATTCGATCGCCCAATTCCATCAAACCGCCGCGGTTCCGCAGCACGAGCATGGCTCGTGCGGCGGTTCCGCGGCCGTACAGTCTCGATGTTCAATTAAGTTTTCACAGTAATTCCTATATTGTTGTGCTATATTTTCTGGGAATTTTTAATATTTACTCAAGAGTTGAGTTTTCTGGGTTGTATTGGGGACTCAGTGTTTCGATCGGATCGTCTAACTTTGTCTATGTGTTTTTCCGGATAATTTTAGTATATGTTAAAAAGTTCGACCGGATATAAATACCCACTTTTTCCCCTGCCAGGAAATTTCCAATTATTGGATATTTCTGTAGTTTAACGACGTTCTAAGTAGTGCAAGTAACGCGATGGTCCCTCTAGAAGACAACAAACCTTAACTCGATTATGTGACCACCTTGAACTGCCCTTTGAACCTTAGGGTTTGGGGCAGTACGGCGTGCCACATGTGAGGCGTTGGCTTGACCCTTCTACGGCTGGACCGTTGGTACTGAGGCACGAACTGAATGTTTTTAGACTTATTTCATGTGTTGAGCTGTATCGGGAAAACTTGGGTGTTCGAATGTTCGATCGGAAAGTTTAACATTTTCTATCTTATCCGGAATGTGATACAATAATTGGAATTCACAAGTAGTTATGAGATAACTGAATGAATGTTATAAACATAGCACTTTAGTCTCACTTGATCGGTTGCCACGGAATTTTGATGTGATCAAAAGACCGTCGCAATCACGTAGCGTACGCGGATACTCGCCGGGTAAACTTAATAGACAGCCTCACTCCATAGCCCCGACCAAGTGACTGTAGGAGAACCCCGTCGCCGAAAGCATCCGTTCGGGTGCTCGCGGCAGCGGTGTTCCGCCTTGGTGCACTTCGTCGACGGTATCAGGGGTGCAGCCGCCTACTAAAGTTTGCGACGAGCATTCGATCAGGGTGTCGGGAATCTTGTTGAATTGCCCGACTTGATATTGAAAAGTGTTTTCGATAATGAGACTAAAATGCAGGATTTATAATTGTTAGGCATGCGATGTCTAAGGAATTCATTTGATTAGGCATGCGATGTCTAAAGAGGTTGCGGATTCCAACTGTTGTAGTTTTACACTTTCTTTTCTGTGACCGTAAGTGTAATATGTGATATCGCCGGTTTCGTTGCTATATGTCAACGACAATTGGGATGCGCATATTTACTTACGTTGATGACATGTGATGTTATGTGTTGCTGGATATGTTATATTGGATCGTCGTGTTTGAATAGCCGGGGTTTTTTTTATGTGAGATGAGTGTTTTTCTTTTTCATTCATGTAAAAACCCTGTATGTAATATTCTTTTATTGGGGCACTTCCAGGTTGCGGAAGATGTCACCATTGTATATTATTTACTTTTCCGCATTAGGATAGACCCAAGGAGGGGAGCACAAGTAACCGGGTTCTAGGGTCCAGTGGGAGACCATCTCGAGGAGTCGAGTCCGGGTCTCCTAACCATAGAATTGGTAGGGTTGCTTGCCGCTCTCGTAGGGGTCTAGGGGTGTGGGATTGGCTATTCATCACGACCGTGGAATCCGTGTTTTATACTGGCTCGTATTGAAAACACGGACGTCCTAATATATCCAATGTTTCATATGATTCTTCTGCCGTGTTATCTGTGATGTGATCATGTGATTTGTTTCAGATAGATATTATATATAGTATATATGATATATTATATAGACGTTGCTTATGTTTTACACCCGCACTAGCCCTGCCTCGCTCTGGCGTTAGTTACCTAACCTAACGGTGCAGACGGGACATCGAGGCAAATGCGGATGGCATAAGCGTACGTTATATTTATCTGTGATGTTTAGGTGGACTTAAATGATGGGATATTCGTTAATGAGATTAATGAAAGAAAATAAACCTAAATGATGTTGTGGAATCGAATTTCAAAAAAAAAAAAGGTAGCTACAGTTCTTGCTTTGCATCGCGGTGTTCATTGTAGAACATCCTGCACCTCATTCGATGAGGAAAGGACCGAGATCCCTTCACTGGGAGTGACTCCTTTAGCAATAACTGGCAGATGCTACACACTCGGTTTGTTTTTTGATTGCTTCTATAGTTTCTGCTTTGCACAGTGATATATATGATATATCCAGCACCTCATTCGACGAGGAAAGGGCCGACGATCCCTTCACTGGGAGTGACCCCTTTAGCAAAACTAGAAAAGCCTCAAAAACATTCCATTTAAAAACCATTTGATTCCGCAACGAGGTCAAGTTCAAACCGTTAAAGGTTTTCTTAAAAACCATTCGCAACCCTCCGTCATTTTAGGAAGTAGAGTACTTAGTATTCGTGCTACGTTTGTCGACCATAGCCGAGGCGTAGTGTGCGGTAGCTAAGTGATGTCTTCCTATACAGCATATGATGCGATTAGTTAGGACAGTCATGTGGCTTTGTTGACCTTAGCCAAGGGTCATGTGGGTGGGTCTAATTAATCAAGAAATGACGGGTAGAACTTGACTAGTACCTATGATTTGTTGACCTTAGCTAAGGTCATAGGTGCTAGGGGTAAAAACCATTATCGGGAGTTTCAAGTGTTGAAATTTGCAATGAGATTGCATACCTTCTATGTAATAGTTGGATCCCGATGCCCACTGCGAGTAATTGTTACTCCTGGGAGAGTTTTGCACTTTACAATTAGCCGATCAAGTAGGTGTCTAGAAAGGTGTCAACGGGGTTATGCCTCTGGGAAAACGAGGTTTACTGTAATTAGGTCCGTGCGAAAGCACGGGGAACCTCCCTCAAAGTACCGACTCTGGCCTGGCTGAAAGATTGGCGAACTTGTAGAGTGTAATTAATCCCGGCTAGTCTTTCCTTTTAAGGTTTGAAGGAAGATTTGATAAAAACAGTGGGAGCCATCCTGATTAGATAAAATATATAACCAATCTAATCTTGCAAGAGCGCACGCAGAGTGTTTTCTTTTCTCTCTCTCCAGGTAGTGACCATATCACGCCTTAATCAAGATAATAATATGGATGTATTGACCGAACCCGCTTATTATACTGAGCTAGGAAACGTTGGTCCTGCTCCAACTTATAATTGTTATAAGACAGAGCAGGAAATAGGGAAATACCAGAATTCCCATGCCGCCCAAACGAAGAAAGTGCTTGAGATGTATCTCCTTCGAGTGTGTTCATTACAAAGAACTGTTTCTCAGTATCCTCTACATCCTGGGTATTTGATACCGGATCAGGATCCCAGATATGTAATCTGTTACATAAAGCTACAAAAAGGTAGAAAACTGAGAACGGGTGATAAGTTTCATGAGACAGAAAACGGGGCAAGTGTTGCAGCCAAGTCTGTTGGTCACTGTCGCCCTGTATTACCGATACGTTGATTCTGAACAGATACTATTAGATACCGAACCTGATATACAAAATCATATCAGTCACTTTATTAGTAAAGAAATGATAAAATTTTGTATTGATGGATAATGTTTTGAACATTTCCTATATCAAAAGTTGATCGGTTCAGGCACGTTATCTAAAAGCATTGACGTTCTAAATCAAACTACAGTTCCTAGTATACAGAACACAAACAAGAGGAAGAGTTCAGAAATGAACGGATCCTTCTTGAGGCATTATAGACTAGGTCACATCAATGCGACCCGACTGGCTGAAGTTACATTTTAGATGCATATTTAAATCAGTTTGAATTTACATCTTGTGAAACTTGCCAGTCATGTCACAAAGATTAGATGACCATAGCCCTGTTTATAGGAAACAGAGAAAGAGTTAATGAACTCTTGGGACTGATACATGATGATGTATGTAAGGTCTCCTGTCTACACATGCCAGGACTGGTTCTTTATACTTTATTACATTCTCTGATGATCTCTCAAGATTCAGACATATGTTCCTGTTGAAACACAAGTCCGAAACTTTTGATATATTCACAGAATATAAGTTGGAAGTAGAGAACCAAAATATCGGTATAAGCATTATGTCCTGTGATAAGATCAGGGAGGAGAATACTTAAGCATGGCATTCCTGGACTATTCTAAAGGAGAATGAGATTCTCTCTCAGTGTTACTCCTCTGAATACACCACAGCACAACGGTGTATCAGGGCGGAGCAATCGCACCGTATTAGATATGGTATGCTCTATGATGAGTACTACTGAGTTACCTATTTCCTTTTAGGGGTTGTGCACTTGAGAAGCTGCATACCTATTGAATTAGGTTCGAATCAAATCGGTTCCTACCACTCCATATAAGATATGGTGTGGGAAGAGCCTATCTCTTAAGTAAGTTGAGATTTAGGATTGTTTGGCCTATGTCTAAAGCAAAATCCGAACTAGATCGAGGCAAGGACAGTTCTGTAGAACTGGAAAGGTTCCAGCTGTACAAAACTGCTAATGATTTGACAGAACCAAAGGATTCAATAATCCCCGACGAACCTTAGCCTCTCCGCCGAACTAGCAGGGTTCCTCATCCGCTTAAGAGATACTTCGGTTTCTCGATGACAGTAGAAGCGAGGAATGCATCATGAGATGATGACCCAACTAGTTTCGAGCAGGCCATCGAGTGTAGGGACTCTGTAAGAATGGCTGGATGCTTAGCGATCCGAGATGGAATCCATGTACACCAGCAAAGTATGGACTTTGGCTGCTATATCTGAAGTGTTAAATCCCATCAGGAGCAAGTATATCTTGAGAAGATTACTTGGTGTAGATGGAAAAGTTGAGACTTTCAAAGCTAGACTTGTTAAAGGTTTTCGTCATCAACCAAGCGTGGATAATAATGAAACTTTTTCCAGGGACTATGCTTAAGTCCATCCAGATCCTACTTACCATTGCTACATACCATGACTACGATATCTGGTGGTTGGGTGCCATGACTACTTTTCTAAATAGTGATTTAGAAGAGAACGTCTATAAGAACACAGCCAGAGGGCTTCGTAAACAGTGGGAGCAGCGGAAACGTGTGCAAGTTGCTTTACAGAATAAATCAGACATCGCGGAGTTGGAACGTCTGTTTTGATGTGATAGTCAGAGTGTTTGACTTCATCAAAATGGTAGATGAACCTTGTATATACAAAACGGTAGTAGAGAGTAAGGTAGTTATCCTCGTATTGTACGTGGACAACATACTCTTGTTAGGAAAAGAGTTTCCTATACTACGCTCGGTCAATCTCCGCTTATCACGAGGATTCTCCAATAGGATCAGAGTGATACCTCCTAAATCCTGAGTTTTCATCTATGAGATAGATGTAATTGGATGCTAGGATTCTCACTAGATGTAGTGAAATAATATCAATCGATCCTGGGGAGAATGACTGGAAACGTTCCAGGGTGATAAAGACGACTGAATGTCAGTCACAGGCATTGTCTTTACCCTCTGTGGAGGGACGGTATGTTGGAAGAGTTCCAAGCTAGATACCGTGGCAGACTAGACGATAAAGGCTGGTAACATCGCAATTAAAGATACTACCAAAAAGGCAGTTTGGGTGTATATTGGTTCATAAGATGAACTAGGTTCCTACCATTGTATGACAATAGAGTTGTGGCTTTGGCCAAGGAACCATGATCCCATCAGTGACCCAGACATATTCTGAGGCAGCATCACCTGATCATGGAGATAGTTGATCTTCAGGGTGATCAAGGTTAGGAGAGTAGACTCAGAGGATAACACCGCGGATCCACTCACGAAGGCCTTTTCCTAAAGAGAGACTTTTAGGGGATGGTTGAGTATTAGATACTACAACTACTGCAACAGATGGCCCTAGTGCAAGTGGGAGATTGTTAGTTATATGTATGCCCTAGAGGCCATTACTGTACATTGGATGTATATTGTAGTGGATGCTGGGACATATATAGGTTGGACTTTCTTGCTCGACATGATAGTACGCTATCTGGTTGCTCTTTATCTTAACATGTATACTTTCTGTCTCTCTGTTACATGTTGATAAAGCCCTTAGGATGTGTACTCGACTTCCAGGACTATGATGCAGATCATACTAGTGGGGCCTGGATAGTCCATGAGTACTTCCTTCAATGTTCCTAGTCGTGGGAATATCGAGATGGGGCATCGATATTCCAGAGTAGACTAGCGTATATCTTCTCGACCCATGTGATGGGCGATGGATGATCCCATATCCATTTGTGTTTGACATCGGAGATGGTATGCGGGTGCTCAGTGGAGACTGGGTACACTGAACGGACTCGCCGAGAACTCCCAGATGGTATTATACCTCACGTCAGATGGCAGTTCTCTGGTGACACTGGTACAGCTTAGTCTGTTGACCCGAGATCGTCATAGAGTCTTGTGTGTCTCCCACCGTGCTTTGATTTCCACCCTACCATGGCTCTACTGAGTCGTGCAAACAGGTGGTTTTTGGGTACAGTCCCGATTCACATGGAGGCAATGAGCGATAGGAGGGGATTCGTCTCTCCCGGTATTGGAGGTTGATGTTGCGCTATGCACGACTGGCCATAACAGGAAATCCCTGGCCAGGGTTGCAGTGATATACTGGTAAGAGTTATCAGTAGTTTCATGATTGTTATGGACCACACGTCGGCATGACTTATCGAGCTATTGGGGTCTGACGTTTACCACCCCTAGGCGAGATATGCGACATATCAGACGAACAGACCGGACTGTACGGTAAGTGTTACTGGTTGGATTCACAGGAGTGTGAGCGGGCTTGCTCGTCGATCTTCTGATCGCTCAATTCCCGGGTGGACGTTACGTTTAGCAGACCGCTTGCGGCTTGTGGGTGTTTGATATGATCATCACCTGCTGCCGGCGTATTGACGAGTCTTTAGAGTCCTACACAGAGGTTTCCTGGCTCAAGCGAAACGAAATAGGAGCGCATATGAGATATGTGCGGGACCGAGAATAATGCGTGTATGTGATACCGTATTCTATTCTCGCGATGAATGTATCGAATGGTTGTATGCGATATAACCTAGTTATCGAATCAAGGATTGATTCGATAAGCCGATACATTGGATATTAGTCGGTTATATGCAATATGACCGGATCGTTAAATCAAGTATTGATTTAATGATTTAATGCATAATTATATATTTGATATATTACTTTGCATTAACTAGTATTGGTTCACTTAAATGGATTTTCTCACTTGAAATGCACATTGTATATGTGATATATTTTTTGTGCACAAGATTGTATCATGTTTGATGATACATGAATGTTTGGGTGTTTGTTTAGTTTAAACCATGGTTATGTTAATTGTTAGGGTTTTGCTTATTCATTTATTTATTTTGTTTATTTATTTTGGAAAAGATAAATACAAATGGTGGCTTTCTTTGTTTCTTTCATGAAGCTTCTTGAAGTGTTGAAAGCTTGACCATTTTGTTTGCTTCCCTTAACCTAACCATTCACCTAACCCTAGTTTAGTCTCTACACTTAATCATGGTTGGTATATGATAAGTATTCATTTTTATTTTCTATTTGAAATACACATATCATATTCCTTCTTCTTCTTCTTCATCTTCAACAATGAAGAAAGCTTGCCTCTATCAATGGCAACTTGAGAAAAAGAGTGAGAAATCCAATTCTAAAGTGAACCCACTTCCTATTTCTTCATCCTCTACCACTTGCCAAGTAGTATAGGGTGTTTTCTTCACAAGTTTCATGGCTTGGTGAAGTTGGAGCTTGATCTTGTGTTGCCTCGACGTAGATCATCTTCGGCATCGAAGTCGACGACCTAGCCCGATCATTTCTTCGATGAAATCACCGCGAGAGTCCAAGATCCAATTTGTACAGCGGAGGGACGTCTACGTGGAGCTAAGGAAGTGAAGAACCGGATCTACAAAGTTTGTAGCCACTTCCTTTTTAGTTAAAGTTGTTTACTTGCATCGCATCACCTATAAATCTAGTTAACGATCCGTATTAGGGTTTGTAGGCACATGAAATTTTTGAATTGGGCATGTTTGATCACTTGTGAGACCTCTTTAGTGTGCCTAGGAACCCTACACTAGGGACCTTGAAGGATGTACTTATGGACTACCATGTCCCCACTAGTATGATCCGCATCATAGTCCAGGTAGTCAAGTAAACATCCTAAGGGCTTTACCAACATGTAACAGAGAGACAGTCAGTGTCCACGTTAAGGTAAAGAGCAACCAGATAGCATACTATCATGTCGAGCAAGAAAGTCCTCCCTATATATGTCGAAGCATCCACTACAATATACATCCTATGTATAGTAATGGCCTCTAGGGATACATATAACTAACAATCTCCCACTTGCACTAGGGTCATCTGATAGCAGTGGTTGTAGTATCTCATACTCAACCATCCAATAAAAGTTTCTCTCTGGGAAAAGGCCTTTGTGAGTGGATCCGCCGTGTTATCCTATGAGTCTACTCTCCTAACCTCGATCTCCGTAGAGATCAACCATCTCCATGATCAGGTGATACTGCCTTAGAATATGTCTGGATCACTGATAGGACGGACATTCCTTGGCATAAGCCACAACTCCATTGTCACACAATGGGAGGAACTAAGTTCATCTCATGAACAAATATACATCCAGACTGCCTCTTTGGTTGCATCTTAGGTAGCGATGTATCCAGCCTTTATCGTCTTGTAAGCCACGGTATCTAGCTTGGAACTCTTCCAACATACCGTCCATTTACTAAGGGTAAAGACAATGCCTGTGACTGACATTCAGTCGTCCTTATCACCCTGGAACCTTTCCAGTGATTCTCCCCTGGATCGATTGATACCATCTCACTACAATTAGTGAGAATCCTAACATCCAATTAGATCTATCTCATAGGTCCAAAACCCAGGATTTAGGAGGTATCACTTTGATCCTATATGGAGAATCCTTGTGATAAGCGGAGATTGACTGAGCGTAGCATAGGAAACTCCTTCCCTATCAAGAGTATGTCATCCACGTACTCTACGAGGATCACCACCATACTCCCTACTACCCTTTTTGTATATACAAGGTTCATCTACCATTTTGATGAAGTCAAACTCTTTGACTACCACATCAAAACAGATGTTCCAACTCCGCGATGCCTGCTTTATCACATAAAACATCTTGCTCGTGTTTCCGCTGCTCCCACTGTCTACGAGGCCCTCTTGCTGTGTACTTACAGACTCTCTTTTCTGAAACATCATTTTAGAAAAGCAGTCATGACACCCAACCACCAGATATCGTAGTCATGGTATGTAGCCGTGGCAAGTAGGATCTGGATGGATTTAAGCATAGCTACTTAGAAAATGTTTCAACAAAATCCATACCTGGTCAATGATGCAAACCTTTAACAAGTCTAGCTTTGAAAGTCTCAACTTTTCTAAGTACACCAAGTAATCTTCTCAAGATATACTTGCTCCTGATGGGGATTTAACCCTTCGGATATAGCAACCAAAGTCCATACTTTGTTGGTGTATAAGGATTCCATCTCAGATAGCTAAGCATCCAGCCATTCTTACAGAGTCCCACTCCTGATGGCCAGCTCGAAACTAGTTGGGTCATCATCTCATGATGCAATTCTCGCTCCCACTGTCATAGAGAAACAGAAGTATCTCTCAGATGGGTCAGGAACCCTACTAGATCGGCGGAGAGGCTGAGGTTCGTTGGTAACTATTGAATCATTTGGTTCTTTCAAATCATCAGCTGCAGTTTGTATAGCTGGAACTGCTTCCAGTTCAACATAACAGACCTTGCCTCGAGCTTGTCCGGATTTTGCTTTTAGACATAGCCCGGATAACCCCTAAATCTTAACCAACTTAAGATATGGGCTCTTCCCTTTCCATATCACATATGAAGTGGTAGGCAACTGATTTGATTTGAACCCTATTCAATAGGTATGCAGCTTCTCAAGTGCATAACTCCCAAAAAGGAAAATAGGAAACTCAGTAGTACTCATCATAGAGCGCACCATATCGAATAGGATGCAATTGCTCCGCCCCGATATACCATAGTGCTATGGTGTATACGGAGGAGTAATGCTGAGAGAGAATCTCATTCTCCTTTAGAATAGTCCAGGAATTCTATGCACAAGCATTCTCCTCCTTGATCTCATCAAAGGACATAATACTTATACCCGTATTGGTTCTCTACTTCTAACTTATATTCTGTGAATATCTCAAAAGGTTCGGACTTGTGTTTCAACAAGAACATATGTCTGAATCTAAAGAGATCATCAGAGAATGTAATGAAGTACAAAGAACCGGTCTTAGCATATGTAGACAGGGGACCTTCATACATCAGCATGTATCAATCCCAAGAGTTCACTAACTCTTTCTCTACTTCCAATAAACAGAGCTGTGGTCAACTTATCTTTGTGACATGATCGGCAAGTTTTCGCAAGATGTAAATTCTGTTAGTTATATGTATGCCTTAGAGGCCATTACTGTACATAGGATGTATATTGTAGTGGATGCTGGGACGTATATAGGGAGGACTTTCTTGCTCGACATGATAGTATGCTATCTGGTTGATCTTTACCTTAACATGTATACTGATTGTCTCTCTGTTACATGTTGGTAAAGCCCTTAGGATCTGTACTTGACTACCTGGACTATGATGCGGATCATACTAGTGGGGACATGGTAGTCCATAAGTACATCCTTCAAAGTCCCTAGTCGTGGGTGTATCGAGACGGAGCATCGATATACCAGAGTAGACTAGCGTATACCCTCTCGACCCATACAGATGGGCGATGGATGATCCCATATCCATTGGTGTTTGACATCAGAGATGATATACGGGTGCTCAGTAGAGACTGGGTACACTAGACGGACTCGCCGAGAACTCCCAGATGGTATTATACCTTACGTCAGATGGCAGTTCTCTGGTGACACTGGTACAGAGTAGTCTGTTGACCCGAGATCGTCATAGAGTCTTGTGTGGTTCCCACTGTGCTTTGATTTCCATCTTACCACGTCCAAGAGGGCATGCAAAACGGTGGTTTTTGGGTACAGTCCCGAGTCACATGGAGGCAATGAGCGATAGGAGGGGATTCGTCTCTCCCGGTATAGGGAGTTGATGTTGCGCTGTGTTCGATTGGCTATTACAGGAAATCTCTGGTAAGTGTTACCAGTAGTTTCTCGAATTGTTATAGACCTCATATCGACACGACTTATCGAGCTATTGGGGTCTGACGTTGACCACCCCTAGGCGAGATATGCGACATATCAGACGATCAGACCGTACTGTACGGTAGTGTTACTGGTTGGATTCACTGGAGTGTGAGCGGGCTTGCTCGTCGATCTTCAGATCGCTCAATACCCGGGTGGCCGTTACGTTTAGCAGACCGCTTGCGGCTTGTGGATGTTTGATATGATCATCATCCGCTGCCGGCGTATTGACGAGTCTTTAGAGTCCTACACAGAGGTTTCCTGGCTCAAGCGAAACGAAATAGGAGCGCATATGAGATATGTGCGGGACCGAGAATGATGCGTGTATGTGATACCGTATTTCATTCTCGTGATGAATGTATCGAATGGTTGTATGCGATATAACCTAGTTATCGATTCAAGCGTTGATTCGATAAGCCGATACATTGTATACTAGTCGGTTGTGTGCAACATGACCGGATCATTGAATCAAGTGTTGATTTAATGATTTAATGTATAATTATATATTTGATATATTACTTTGCATTAACTAGTAATGGTTCACTTTAAATGGATTTTCTCACTTGGATTGTGCAAGTTGTATATGTGATATACTTTTATGCACATATTTGTATCATGTTTGATGATGCATATTAACTTGGTTAAGTGTAAAGATTAAACCAGGGTTTACTTAATGATTAGGGTTTTGATTATCTTATTCATTTATTTATTTATTCATTTATTTTGTTTTGAAAAGATAAGAAAAGAATGGTTGCTAGTTTTGTTGTTTAGTTGAAACTTCATGAATCTTTGACCTAGTACACCATTCTTGTCTCTTGCTTAACCCTAACCATCATATCTAACCATGGTCCATTCTCTACACTAAACTAAGGTTAATATTATGATAAGTATTCTTTTTCCTTTTATTTTAAATAACTTATCATATCATTTCTTCTTCTTCTTCCTTGAACTCAAGAAGAAAACCTTGAGGTCATCAATGGTGATTGATGATAAAGAGTGAGAAATCCAATTATAAATTGAACCCACTTCCTATTTCTTCATCCTCTACCTCTTGCCAAGTAGTAGAGTGTGTTTTCTTCACAAGTTTCTTGACTTGGTGAAGTCGGAGCTTGATTTAGCGATGCCTCGACGTAGATCATCTTCGGCATGGACATCGATGACCTAGCCCGTCCATTCTCCGATGAAGCCGACGCTAGAGCCCGGGACTTGTTATGGACAGCGAGGAGACTTCATTGCGGAGCTATGGAGGTAGAGAACCGGATCTACAAAGGTTGTATTTCCGTATCTCTTAGTTAAGTGTTAACTTGTTTCTTTTTCGCCTAGATTTCTAGCCAACGATCCGTAGTCGGGTTTCTCGGCACCTAGATTTTTTAAAATTGGCATGGTTGATGCCTTGTGAGACCTCATTAGGATGCCTAGGAACCCTACAGTGGTATCAGAGCCTAGCTAGAGCCTTAGGCGAAGTCCAGACGGAATTTGAATTCCGAACGAACCCGAAACCCCAATACAAATTGCTCTCTGTACTTTTTCTGAAAACGTGGATTTTTCCAGATTAAAAATTACCAAAAAATTCAGCAGGTAATTGCATGAGTTACTGTGAAGCACGTGATAATAATTCGACTACAGAGGCGCCGAACCGCGGCCCCCACCATGGGATTCGCGGCGGTTCCACGGCCACTGTGTTGAGTTACACCACGTGGCTTGCACAGTAATTCATGTTCTGTAATGCTGAGTCTTCTGGAAATTTTTAGTATTTATTCAAGAGTTGAATTTTCTGGGGTAGTGTTGGGACTTCGTATATTCGATCGGAGTATCAAATTTTGTCTGTGTGGCTTTCCGGATAAATTTTAGAATATGTTAAAAAGTTCGACCGGATATAAATACCCAATTTTTCCCCTGTCGGGAAATTTCCAAGTGTTGGATTTTTCCGTAGTTTAACGACGTTCTAAGTAGTGCAAGTAACTCGATGGACCCTCTAGAAGACAACAAACCTTAACTCGATTATGTGACCGTCTTGAACTGCCCTATGAACCTTAGGGTTTGGGGCAGTACGGCGTGCCACATGTGAGGCGTTGGCTTGACCCTTCTACGGCTGGACCGTTGGTACTGAGGCACGAACTGAATGTTGTTAGACTTATTTCATGTGTTGAGCTGTATCGGGAAAACTTGGGTGTTTGACTGTTCGATCCGAAAGTTTATCATTTTCTATTTATCCGGAATGGGATACAATAATTGGAATTCACAAGAAGTTATGAGATAACTGAATGAATGTTATAAACATAGCAGTTTAGTCTCACTTGATCGGTTGCCACGGAATTTTAATGTGATCAAAAGTCCGTTGCAATCAGGTAGCGTACGCGGATACTCGCCGGGTAAACTTAATAGACAGCCTCACTCCATAGCCCCGACCAAGTGACTGTAGGAGAACCCCGTCGCCGAAAGCATCCGTTTGGGTGCTCGCGGTAGCGGTGTTCCGCCTTGGTGCACTTTGTCGACGGTGTCGGGGGTGCGGCCGCCTACTGAAGTTTGCGACGAGCATTCGATCAGTATGTCGGGAATCTTGTTGAATTGCCCGACTTGATATTGAAAAGTGTTTTCAATTTTGAGACTAAAATGCGGGGTTTATAATTGTTAGGCATGCGATGTCTAATGAATTCATTTGGTCAGGCATGCGATGTCTGAGGTGATTGCGAATTCCAACTGTTGTAGTTTTACACTTTCTTTTCTGTGACCGTAAGTGTAATATGTGATATCGCCGGTTTCGTTGCTATATGTCAACGACAATTAGGATGGACATATTTACTTACGTTGATGACATGTGATGTTATGTGTTGCTGGATATGTTATATTGGATCGTCGTGTTTGAATAGCCGGGGGTTTTTATGTGAGATGAGTGTTTTTCATTTTCATTCATGTAAAAACTTGTATGTAATATTCTTCTATTGGGGCACTTCCAGGTTGCGGAAGTTGTCACCCTTTGTATATTATTTACTTTTCCGCACTAGGATAGACCCAAGGAGGAGGGCACAAGTAACCGGGTTCTGGAGTCCAGTGGGAGACCAACTCGAGGAGTCGAGTCCGGGTCTCCTAACTCCAGAATTGGTAGGGTTGCTTGCCGCTCTCGTAGGGGTCTAAGGGTGTGGGTTTGGCTATTCATCGCGACCGTGGAATCCGTGTTTTATACTGGCTCGTATTGAAAACACGGACGTCCTAGTATATCCAATATTTCATATGATTCTTCTGCTGCGATATCTGTGATGTGATCATGTGATGTTCTGTGATAGATACTGTATATAGTATATATGATATATTATATAGGCGTTACTTATGTTTTACACCAGCGCTAGCCCTGCCCCGCTCTGCCGTTAGTCACCTAACCTAACGGTGCACGAGGGGACATCGAGGCGAATGCGGATGGCATAAGTGTACGTCGTATTTATCTGTGATGTTTAGGTATTTAAATGATGGGACTTCATTAATGTGATTAATGAAAGTAAAAGAAACCTAAAGATGTTGTAGAATCGAATTTCAAAATAAAACAGGTAGCTACAGTTCTTGCTTTGCACAGAGGTATATGTGATATATCCTGCACCTTATTCGATGAGGAAAGGACCGAGATCCCTTCACCGGGAGTGACTCCTTTAGCAATAACTGGCAGATGCTACACACTCGGTTTGTCTTTTGATTGCTTTTAAGTGTTTTTTCTTTGCACAGCGATATATATGATATATCCCGCACCTCATTCGACGAGGAAAGGACCGACGATCCCTTCACCGGGAGTGACTCCTTTAGCAAAACTAGAAAAGCCTCAAAAGCACTCCATTTTTAAAATCATTTGATTCTACAGCGATATCAAGTTCATTACGCAATAGGTTTTCAGAAAAACCTGTCGTAGCCCTCCGTCATTTCAGATACGTACTAGTTAGTATTCGTGCTGCGGTTGTTTGGCCTCCGTCAAGGCGTAGTGTACGGTAGCTAACTAGTGCTTATCTGCTAGCATATGATGCGATTGGATTAGGGTATTCGTACGGCGTTGTTTGGCCTCCGTCAAGGGTCGTGCGGGTGGGTTTAATTCAATCAGGAAATGACGGGTTGAACTTGACTAGCGGACTATGGGTTGTTTGGCCTCCGTCAAGGTCATAGCGAGCTAGGGGCAAAACATTATCGGGAATTTCAAGTGTTGAAATTTGCAATGAGATTGCATACCTTCTATGAGATAGTTGGATCCTGATACCCGCTGCGAGTAAGAGTTACTCCTGGGAGAGTTTTACACATTACAATTAGCCGATCAAGTAGGTGTCTAGAAAGGTGTTAACGAGGTTACGCCTCTGGGAAAACGAGGTTTACATTAATTAGGTTCGTGCGAAAGCACGGGGGATCTCCCTCAAAGTACCGACACTGGCCTGGCTGAAAGATTGGCGAACTTGTAGTGTGTAATTAATCCCGGCTAGTCTTTCCTTTTAGGGTTTGAAGGAAGATTTGATAAAAAGCAGTGGGAGCCATCCTGATTAGATAAAATAATAACCAATCTATTCTTGCAAGAGCACACGCTGAGTGTTTTCTTCTCTCTCTCTCCAGGTAGCGACCATATCACGCCTTAATCAAGATAATAATACGGAATATTGACCGAACCCGCTTGTTATACTGAGCTGGGGAACGTTGGTCCCGCTCCACCTTATAATTGTTATAAGACAGAGCAGGAAATTGGGGAATACCAGATTTCCCGTGCCGCCCAAACGAAGAGAGTGCATGCTGATGCATCATCTTCGGGTGTGTTCATTACAGAGAACTGTTTCTCAGTATCCTTTACGTCCTGGGTATGTGATACCGGATCAGGATCCCAGATATGTAATCAGTTACATAGGGCTACAGAAAGGTAGAGAACTGAGAACGGGTGATAAGTTTCATGAGGCAAGAAAACGGGGCAAGTGTTGCAGCCAAGTCTGTTGGTCACTGTCACCCTGTATTACCAATACATTGATTCTGAACGAATGTTATTAGATACCGAACCTGATATACAAAATCATATCAGTCTCTTTATTAGTAAAGAAATGATAAAATTTTCTATTGTTGGATAATGTTTTGAACATTTCCTATATCAAAAGTTGATCGATTCAGGCACGTTATCTAAAAGCATTAATGTTCTAAATCAAACTACAGTTCTTAGTATACAAAACACACAGAAGAAGAAAAGTTCAGAAATGAACGAATTCTTCTTGAGGTATTGTAGACTAGGTCAGATCAATGTGACCCGACTAGCTAGAGTTACATATAGATGCATATTTAAATCAGTTTGAATTTACATCTTGTGAAACTCGCCAGTCATGTCACAAAGATAAGATGACCATAGCTCCGTTTACTGGAAACAGAGAAAGAGTTAGTAAACTCTTGGGATGATACATGTTGATGTATGTAGGTCCCCAGTCTACACATGCCAAGACCGGTTCTTTGTACTTCATTACATTCTCTGATAAATCTCTCAAGATTCAGACATATGTTCCTGTTGAAACACAAGTCCGAACCTTTTGAGATATTCACAGAATATAAGTTAGAAGTAGAGAACCAAAATACGGGTATAAGTATTATGTCCTTTGATGTGATCAAGGAGGAGAATACTTGAGCACGAAATTCTTGGACTTTTCTAAAGGAGAATGAGATTCTCTCTCAGCATTACTCCTCCGTATACACCATAGCACGATGGTATATCGGGGCGGAGCAATAACACCCTATGTGATAAGGTGTGCTCTATGATGAGTACTACTGAGTTACCTATTTCCTTTTGGGAGTTATGCGCTTGAGAAGCTGCATACCTATTGAACAGGGTTCCAATCAAATCAGTTGCCTACCATTTCATATGTGATATGGAAAGGGAAGAGCCCATATCTTAAGCTAGTTAAGATTTGGGGTTGTCCGGCCTACGTCAAAAAGCAAAATCCGGACAAGCTCGAGGTAAGGTCTGTAATGTAGAACTGGAAAGGTTCCAGCTATACAAACTAAAGAAGATGATTTGATAGAACCAAAGGATTCAATAGTTACCAACGAACCTCGGCCTCTCCGCCGATCTAGTGAGGTTCCTCACCCGCCTGAGAGATACTTCAGTTACTCTATGACAGTGGGAGCGAGGATTGCATCATGAGATGATGACCCAACTAGTTTCGAGCTGGCCATCAGGAGTAAGACTCTATAAGAATGGCAGGATGCTTAGCGATCTGAGATGGAATCCTTATACACCAACAAAGTATGGACTTTGGTTGCTATATCTGAAGGGTTAAATCCCCATCAGGAGCAAGTATATCTTGAGAAGATTACTTGGTGTAGATGGAAAAGTTGAGACTTTCAAAGCTAGACTTGTTAAAGGTTTTCTTCATTGACCAGGCGTGGATAATGATGAAACCTTTTCAAGTAGCTATGCTTAAGTCCATCCAGATCCTACTTGTCACGGCTACATACCATGACTGCGATATCTGGTGGTTGGGTGTCTTGACTGCTTTTCTAAATGATGATTTAGAAGAGTGTGTCTATAAGTACACAGCCAGAGGGCTTCGTAAACAGTGGGAGCAGCGGAAACGTGTGCAAGATGCTTTATATAGGATAATGCAGGCATCGCGGAGTTGGAACATCTGTTTTGATGAATTAGTCAAAGAAGTTGACATCATCAAAATGGTAGATGAACCTTGTATAAACAAAAAGGGTAGTAGGGAGTATGGTGACGATCCTCGTAGAGTACGTGGATGACATACTCTTGATAGGGAAGGAGTTTCCTATGCTACGCTCGAGCAATCTCCGCTTATCACTATGATTCTCCATATAGGATCAAAATGATACCTCCTAAATCCTGAGTTTTGGATCTATGAGATAGATTTAAATGGATGTTAGGATTCTCACTAGTTGTAGTGAGGTGGTATCAATCGATCCTGGGGAGAATCACTGGAAGGGTTCCAGGGTGATAAAGACGACTGAATGTCAATCGCAGGCATTGTCTTTACCCTCTGTAAAGGGACGGTATGTTGGAAGAGTTCCAAGCTAGATATCGTGACATACTAGATGATAAAGGCAGGATACATCGCTACTTAAGATGCTACCAAAGAGGATGTTTGGGTGTATATTAGTTCATGAGATGAACTACGTTCCTACCATTGTGAGACAATGGAGTTGTGGCTCATGCCGAGGAACGCCGGTCCCATCAGTGATCCAGACTTATTCTAAGGCAGCATCGCCTGATCATGGAGATAGTTGATCTCCAGGGTGATCGAGGTTAGGAGAGTAGATTCAGAGGACAACACAGCGGATCCACTCACAAAGGCCTATTCCTAGAGTGAGATTTATATAGGGATGGTTGAGTATGAGATACTACAACCACTGCTACAGATGGCCCTAGTGCATGTGGGAGATTGTTAGTTATATGTATGCCCTAGAGGCCATTACTGTACATAGGATGTATATTGTAGTGGATGCTGGGACGTATATAGGGAGGACTTTCTTGCTCGACATGATAGTATGCTATCTGGTTGATCTTTACCTTAACGTGTATACTGATTGTCTCTCTGTTACATGTTGGTAAAGCCCTTAGGATCTGTACTTGACTACCTGGACTATGATGCGGATCATACTAGTGGGGACATAGTAGTCCATAAGTACATCCTTCAAAGTCCCTAGTCGTGGGTGTATCGAGACGGGGCATCGATATACCAGAGTAGACTAGCGTATACCTTCTCGACCCATACAGATGGGCGATGGATGATCCCATATCCATTGGTGTTTGACATCAGAGATGATATACGGGTGCTCAGTAGAGACTGGGTACACTGGACGGACTCGCCGAGAACTCCCAGATGGTATTATACCTTACGTCAGATGGCAGTTCTCTGGTGACACTGGTACAGAGTAGTCTGTTGACCCGAGATCGTCATAGAGTCTTGTGTGGTTCCCACTGTGCTTTGATTTCCATCTTACCACATCCAAGAGGGCGTGCAAAACGGTGGTTTTTGGGTACAGTCCCGAGTCACATGGAGGCAATGAGCGATAGGAGGGGATTCGTCTCTCCCGGTATAGGGAGTTGATGTTGCGCTGTGTTCGATTGGCTATAACAGGAAATCCCTGGCCAGGGTTGCTGAGATTTACTGGTAAGTGTTACCAGTAGTTTCTCAAATTGTTATAGACCTCATATCGACACGACTTATCGAGCTATTGGGGTCTGACGTTGACCACCCCTAGGCGAGATATGCGACATATCAGACGATCAGACCGTACTGTACGGTAGTGTTACTAGTTGGATTCACTGGAGTGTGAGCGGGCTTGCTCGTCGATCTTCAGATCGCTCAATACCCGGGTGGCCGTTACGTTTAGCAGACCGCTTGCGGCTTGTGGATGTTTGATATGATCATCATCCGCTGCCGGCGTATTGACGAGTCTTTAGAGTCCTACACAGAGGTTTCCTGGCTCAAGCGAAACGAAATAGGAGCGTATATGAGATATGTGCGGGACCGAGAATGATGCGTGTATATGATACCGTATTTCATTCTCGCGATGAATGTATCGAATGGTTGTATGCGATATAACCTAGTTATCGATTCAAGCGTTGATTCGATAAGCCGATACATTGTATACTAGTCGGTTGTGTGCGACATGATCGGATTATTGAATCAAGTGTTGATTTAATGATTTAATGTATAATTATATATTTGATATATTACTTTGCATTAACTAGTAATGGTTCACTTTAAATGGATTTTCTCACTTGGATTGTGCAAGTTGTATATGTGATATACTTTTATGCACATGTTTGTATCATGTTTGATGATGCATATTAACTTGGTTAAGTGTAAAGATTAAACCATGGTTTACTTAATGATTAGGGTTTTGATTATCTTATTCATTTGTTTATTTATTCATTTATTTTGTTTTGAAAAGATAAGAAAAGAATAGTTGCCAGTTTTGTTGTTTAGTTGAAACTTCATAAAACTTTGACCTAGTCCACCATTCTTGTCTCTTGCTTAACCCTAACCATCATATCTAACCATGGTCCATTCTCTACACTAAACTAAGGTTAATATTATGATAAGTATTCTTTTTCCTTTTATTTTAAATAACTTATCATATCATTTCTTCTTCTTCTTCCTTGAACTCAAGAAGAAAACCTTGAGGTCATCAATGGTGATTGATGATAAAGAGTGAGAAATCCAATTCTAAATTGAACCCACTTCCTATTTTTTCATCCTCTACCTCTTGCCAAGTAGTAGAGTGTGTTTTCTTCACAAGTTTCTTGACTTGGTGAAGTCGGAGCTTGATTTAGCGATGCCTCGACGTAGATCATCTTCGGCATGGACATCGATGACCTAGCCCGTCCATTCTCCGATGAAGCCGACGCTAGAGCCCGGGACTTGTTATGGACAGCGAGGAGACTTCATTGCGGAGCTATGGAGGTGGAGAACCGGATTTACAAAGGTTGTATTTCCGTATCTCTTAGTTAAGTGTTAACTAGTTTCTTTTTCGCCTAGATTTCTAGCCAACGATCCGTAGTCGGGTTTCTCGGCACCTAGATTTTTTAAAATTGGCATGGTTGATGCCTTGGAAGACCTCATTAGGATGCCTAGGAACCCTACAAATTCAAACAGATTTAAATATGCATCTATGTGCAACTTAGCTAGTCGGGTCGCATTGATATGACAGTCTACAATACCTCAAGAAGGATCCGTTCATTTCTGAACTCTTCCTCTTGTGTGTGTTCTGTATACTAGGAACTGTAGTTTGATTTTGAACGTCAATGCTTTTAGATAACGTGCCTGAACCGATCAACATTTGATATAGGAAATGTTCAAACCGTTATCCAACAATACAAAATTATATCCTTCTTTACTAATAAAGAGACTGATATGATTTTGTATATCAGGTTCGGTATCTAATAACATTCGTTCAGAATAAATGTATTCAGGTAATACAAGGTGACAGTGACCAACAGACCTGGCTGCAACACTTGCACCGTTTTCTGCCTCATGAAACTTATCACTCGTTCTCAGTTCTCTACCTTTCTGTAGCCCTATGTAATAGATTACATATCTGGGATCCTGATTCGATATCAAATACCCAGGACGTAGAGGATACAGAGAAACAGTTCTATGTAATGAACACACCCGAAGAAGATGCATCAGCATGCACTTTCTTCGTTTGGGCGGCATGGGAATCCTGGTATTCCCCTATTTCCTGCTCTGTCTTATAACAATTATAAGTTGGAGCGGGACCAACGTTCCCCAGCTCAGTATAACAAGCGGGTTCGGTCAATATTCCGTATTATTATCTTGATTAAGGCGTGATATGGTCGCTATCTGGAGAGAGAGAGAAGAAAACACTCAGCGTGCGCTCTTGCAAGAATATATTGGTTATTATTTTATCTAATCAGGATGGCTCCCACTGTTTTTATCAAATCTTCCTTCAAACCCTAAAAGGAAAGACTAGCCGGGATTAATTACACACTACAAGTTCGCCAATCTTTCAGCCAGACCAGTGTCGGTACTTTGAGGGAGGCACCCCGTGCTTTCGCACGGACCTAATTATTTAAACCTCGTTTTCCCAGAGGCGTAACCTCGTTAACACCTTTCTAGACACCTACTTGATCGGCTAATTGTAATGTGTAAAACTCTCCCAGGAGTAACTCTTACTCACTGTGGGTATCGGGATCCAACTATCTCATAGAAGGTTTGCAATCTCATTGCAAATTTCAACACTTGAAATTCCTGATAATATTTTGCCCCTAGTGTTCTATGACCTTGACGAATGCCAAACAACCCATAGTCCACTAGTCAAGTTCAACCCGTACATTTCTTGATTGAATTAAACCCACCCGCACGACCCTTGACGAATGCTAAACAACGTCGTACGAATACCCTAATCCAATCTGCATCATATGCATAAGCAGATAAATACTAGTTAGCTACCGTACACTACGCCTTGACGAATGCCAAACTACCGCAGCACGAATACTAATTAGTACTTATCTGAAATGACGGAGGGCTACGACAGGTTTTTCTGAAAACCTATTGTGTAATGAACATGATATCGTTGTAGAATCAAATGATTTTAAAATGGAGTGTTTTTTAGTCTTTTCTAGTTTTGCTAAAGGGGTCACTCCCGGTGAAGGGATCGTCGGTCTTTTCCTCGTCGAATGAGGTGCAGGATATATCATATATACCGCTGTGCAAAGCAAAACTACAAAAGCAATCTAAAGACAAACCGAGGGTTGTAGCATCTGCCAGTTATTGCTAAAGGAGTCACTCCCGGTGAAGGGATCTCGGTCCTTTCCTTATCGAATAAGGTGCAAGATATATCATATATATCGCTGTGCAAAGCAAGAACTGTAGCTACCTGTTTTATTTTTGAAATTCGATTCTACAACATCTTTAGGTTTCTTTTACTTTCATTAATCACATTAATGAAGTCCCATCATTTAAGTTACCTAAACATCACAGATAAATACGATGTACACTTATGCCATCCGCATTCGCCTCGTTGTCCCCTCGTGCACCGTTAGGTTAGGTAACTAACGACAGAGCGGGGCAGGGCTAGCGCGGGTGTAAAACATAAATAACGTCTATATAATATATCATATATACTATATATAGTATCCATCACAGCATATCAAATGATCACATCACAGATATCGCAGCAGAAGAAACATATGAAATATTGGATATACTAGGGCGTCCGTGTTTTCAATACGAGCTAGTCTAAAACACGGATTCTACGGTCGCGATGAATAGCCAAACCCGCACCCCTAGACCCCTACGAGAGCGGCAAGCAACCCTACCAATTCTAGAGTTAGGAGACCCGGACTCGACTCCTCGAGTTGGTCTCCCACTGGACTCCAGAACCCGGTTACTTGTGCCCTCCTCCTTGGGTCTATCCTAGTGCGGAAAAGTAAATAATATACAAAGGGTGACATCTTCCGCAACCTGGAAGTGCCCCAATAAAAGAATATTACATACAAGTTTTTACATGAATGAAAATGAAAAACACTCATCTCACATAAAACCCCCCCGGCTATTTAACCACGACGATCCAATATAACATGTCCAGCAACACATAACATCACATGTCATCATCGTAAGTAAATATGCGCATCCCAATTGTCGTTGACATATAGCAACGAAATCGGCGATATCACATATTACACTTACGGTCGCAGAAAAGAAAGTATAAATCTACAACAGTTGGAATCCGCAAACGCTTTAGACATCGCATGCCTAATAAAATGAATTCCTTAGACATTACATGCCTAACAATTATAAACCCCGCATTTTAGTCTCATTTATCGAAAACTCTTTTCAATATCTAGTCGGGCAATTCAACAAGATTCCCGGCATCCTGATCGAATGCTCATCGCAAACTTTAGTAGGCGGCCGCACCCCCGATACCGTCGACGAAGTGCACCAAGGCGGAACACCTCTACCGCGAGCACCCAAACGGATGCTTTCGGCGACGGGGTTCTCCTACAGTCACTTGGTCGGGGCTAAGGGGTGTAGCTGTCAATTAAGTTTATCCGGCGAGTATCCGCGTACACTACGTGATTGCGACGGATTTTTGATCACATCTAAATTCCATGGCAACCGATCAAGTGAGACTAAACCGCTAGATTTACAACATTCTTTCAGTTATCTCATAACTACTTGTGAATTCCAATTATTGTATCACATTCCAGATAAATCAAAAATGTTAAACTTTTCGATCGAACAATCAAACACCCAAGTTTTCCCGAAACAGCTCAACACATGAAATAAGTTTAAGAACATTCACTTCGTGCCACAGTACCAACGGTCCAGCCGTAGAAGGGTCAAGCCAACGCCTCACATGTGGCACGCCGTACTGCCCCAAACCCTAAGATTCAAAGGGTAGTTCAAGACGGTCACATAATCAAGTTAAGGTTTGTTGTCTTCTAGAGGGTCCATCGCGTTACTTGCACTACTTAGAACGTTCTTAAACCACGGAAAAATCCAACATTTGGAAATTTCCCGGCAGGGGAAAAAGTGGGTATTTATATCCGGTCGAACTTTTTAACATTTTCTAAAATTATCCGGAAAAACCCAGACGAAGTTAAACTTCCCGATCGAAACACCGAGTCCCCAATACAACCCAGAAAACTCAACTCTTGAGTAAATATTAAAAATTCCCAGAAAATACAGCACTAACATATAGGAATTACTGTGCAAAGAAAATGAAAAGATGCCCTTAAATGGCCGCGGAACCGCCGCACATGCCTGGGTGGGGCCGCGGTTCCGCGGCGCTTTAGTCGATTTGGGCTTTCGTGCTTCATAGTAACTCTTATAATACCCTGCTGTAATTTTTGGATATTTTTAATTTTGAAAAATCCACATTTTCAGAAAATGTACAGAGAAGGGTTATGCATTAGGGTTTCGGGTTCGATCGGGTTTCTAACTTCGTCTACGCATCGCCTAAGGCTCTAGCTAGGGTCTGATACCACTGTAGAGTTCCTAGGCACACTCAAGAGGCCTCACAAGGCATCAACCATGCCAAATTCAAAATTTTCCGGTGCCGAGAAACCCTAATACAGATCGTTAACTAGAGAATAGGCGAAACTACAAGCTAGTAAACAACTTTACTGCTAAGTGAAAGAGACTACAACCTTTGTAGATCCGGTCCTCCACCACCATAGCTCCGTGTTGACGTCCCTCCACTGCGATCATCGGATCCCGGACTCTGGCGATGGTTTCGTCGGAGAAATGATCGGGGTAGGTCGTCGACTTCGATGCCGAAGATGATCTACGTCAAGGCAACTCAAGATCAAGCTCCAACTTTACCAAGTTATGAAACTTGTGAAGAAAATACCCTATACTACTTGGCAAGTGGTAGAGGATGAATAAATAGGAAGTGGGTTCACTTTAGAATTGGATTTCTCACTCTTTTTGTCAAGTCACCATTGAAGCTAGCAAGCTTCATTCTTCTTGAAGAAGAAGAAGAAAAAGAATATGATAAGAATAATAAATAAAATGAAAATAATGTCATTCTTATCATTTTTGCAACCATGGTTAAGTGTAGAGAATAAACTAAGGTTAGGTGAATGGTTAGGTTTAGGAATGAAAACAAGAATGGTCAAAGCTTCTTGAAGCTTCAAAGAAACAAACAAAAGAAGCAACCTTTTTCTTTTCTTGCCCATAAATAAATAAATAAAATAAATAGTTAAGAAAGATAACAAAACCCTAACCGTTCACTTAAACATGGTTTAAAGTAAACCTACACCCAAGCTTGCATGTATCATCAAACATGATACAATCAAGTGCACAAAAATATATCACATATACAATGTACACATCAAGTGAGAAAATCTACTTTAAGTGAACCAATAATAGTTAATCCAAAGTAATATATCAAATATATATTTATACATTAAATCATTAAATCAACACTTGATTTAACGATCCGGTCATATCGCATATGACCGACTAATATTCAATGTATCGGCTTATCGAATCAATCCTTGATTCGATAACTAGGTTATATCGCATACAACCAATCGATACATTCATCGCGAGAATAGAATACGGTATCACATACACGCATTATTCTCGGTCCCGCACATATCTCATATGCGCTCCTATTTCGTTTCGCTTGAGCCAGGAAACCTCTGTGTAGGACTCTAAAGACTCGTCAATACGCCGGCAGTAGGTGATGATCATATCAAACACCCACAAGCCGCAAGCGGTCTGCTAAATGTAACGGCCACCCAGGTATTGAGCGATCAGAAGATCGACGAGCAAGCCCGCTCACACTCCTGTGAATCCAACCAGTAACAGTTACCATACAGTCCGGTCTGTTCGTCTAATATGTCGCATATCTCGCCTAGGGGTGGTAAACGTCAGACCCCAATAGCTCGATAAGTCGTGTCGATATGAGGTCTATAACAGTTCGAGAAACTACTGGTAACACTTACCAGTAAATCTCAGCAACCCTGGCCAGGGATTTCCGGTTATAGCCAATCGAACATAGCGCAACATCAACTCCCTATACCGGGAGAGACGAATCCCCTCCTATCGCTCATTGCCTCCATATGATTCGGGACTGTACCCAAAAACCACCGTTTTGCATGCCCTCTTGGTCGTGGTAAGATGGAAATCAAAGCACAGTGGGAATCATACAAGACTCTATGACGATCTCGGGTCAACAGACTACTCTGTACCAGTGTCACCCGAGAACTGCCATCTGACGTAAGGTATAATACCATCTGGGAGTTCTCGGCGAGTCCGTCCAGTGTACCCAGTCTCCACTGAGCACCCGTATATCATCTCTGATGTCAAACACCAATGGATATAGGATCATCCATCGCCCATCTGTATGGGTCGAGAAGGTATACGCTAGTCTACACTGGTATATCGATGCCCTGTCTCGATACATCCACGACTAGGGACCTTGAAGGATGTACTTATGGACTACCATGACCCCATTAGTATGATCCGCATCATAGTCCAGGTAGTCAAGTAAACATCCTAAGGGCTTTACTAACATGTAACAGAGAGACAGTCGGTGTACACGTTAAGGTAAAGATCAACCATATAGCATACTATCTTGTCGAGCAAGAAAGTCCTCCCTATATATGTCCAAGCATCCACTACAATATACATCCTATGAATAGTAATGGCCTCTAGGGCATACATATAACTAACAACTTGGACATATATAGGGAGGACTTTCTTGCTCGACATGATAGTACTCTATCTGGTTGTACTTTATCTTAACATGTATTCTGATTGTCTCTATGTTACATGTTGATAAAGCCCTTAGGATATGTACTTGACTACTGGGACTATGATGAGATCATACTAGTGGGGCCATGGTAGTCGACGAGTACATCCTATAACCGTTCCTAGTCGAGGGTGTATCGAGACAGGGCATCGATGCACCAGAGTAGACTAGCGTATACGCATCTTGACCCATATGATGGGCGATGGATGATCCCATATCCATCGGTGTTTGACATCAAGGATGGTGTATGGGTGCTCAGTAGAGACTGGGTACACTGGACTGACTCGCCGAGAACTCCCAGATGGTATTATACCTCACGTTAGATGGCAGTTTTCCGGTGACACTGGTAAATAGAAGTCTGTTGACCCGAGATCGTCAAAAAGTCTTGTGTGATTCCCACTGTGCTTTGATTTCCATCATACCATGTCCTAGAGGGCGTGCAAAAAGGTGGCTTTTGGGTACAGTCCCGAATCACATGGAGGCAATGAGCGATAGGAGGGGATTCGTCGATCCCGGTATAGGGAGTTGATGTTGTGCTGTGTTCGATTGGCTATAACTGGAAATCCCTGGCCAGGGTTGCTGAGATTTACTGGTAAGTGTTATCAGTAGTTTCTCGAACTGTTATAGACCTCATATCGACACGACTTATCAAGCTACTGGGGTCTGACATTTACCACCCCTAGGCGAGATATGCGACATATCAGACGACGAGACCGGACTGTACGGGAATGTTACTGATTGGATTCACAGGAGAATGTACAGGCTTGCTTGTTGATCTTCTGAGCGCTCAATACCTGGGTGGCTGTTACGTTTAGCTGACCGCTTGCAGCTTGTGGGTGTTTGATATGATCATCATCTACTGCCGGCGTATTGACGATTCTTTAGAGTCCTACATAGAGGTTTCTTGGTTCAGGCAAAACGGAGTAGGGGCACATATGTGATATGTGCAAGACCGAGGATAATCCGATATGAGATACCGTATTATATTCTTGCGATATTTGATATCAGCCAGGTCATCGGATCAATTGTTGATTCGATGAATCGGTAAATGATATATTAGTCGGTTATATGCGATATAGCCGAATTGTCGGATCAAGTGTTGATTCGATAATTTAATGTATAATAATATATATGATATATTAAATTACAATAACTAATATTATCTCACTAAAAGATTCTTTTTCTCACTCAGGTAATACATTGATATATATGCGATATATGTTAATTGTATTATTTTATTTTGTTAAAATAAATATTATATATGTGATATATAATATTGTAACATGATATGATAACTAATGCAACATGATTAGTGGAGATTAAACAAGATTAGGGTTTGAATTGGGTTAATTCATTCATGAACCTTCCAGAAGGTTTCTTTTTGTTTTTGCAAAGATATTTTCAAGTGACTCATTCTTAACCCAACCCAAATCCTTACCCTTGGTTAAGTCTCTACAAGGGTTAGCCAAGTCATGGTTAACCATGGTTTCATAATTAATCATTATCTTCTTTTCATTATTCATCAAAAATGAATTATCATCTTCTTCCTTCTTCTTTTTCCATTGAAAAGCTTTCTAGTTTTTTGCCAAGTGATGAAATGGAGTGAGAAATAGAAAATAAATGAGAGAAAAAATCCTACTTCATCATCCTCATCTATCCTTGCCCTTTAGATGAGAGTGTTCACTTCATTTAGTGAGTGTTAGCTTGTGTTAATGAAACTTCAAGGTAGATCATCTTTGTTATCGAAGATCGGAAGCAAGTTTGCATCATTCTCTTCGTGGAGCCTCTAGAGAGTCCGGAACACGATGATCACAGTGAAGGGACCTCAACAAAGAGCTTAAGAAGTGAAGGACCGGATCTATAAAGGTTGTAATCCCTCTCACTTAGTGTTAAAATGTTTAACTTACTAGTTTTCACCTAATCTCTAGTTTAATGATCCGGTTTTGGGTTGTTCGGCATGGCTAAATTTTAAATCGGGCATGGTTGATGTTTCATAGACCCTTGTGCGTGTGCCTAGCAACCCTACAGTGGTATCAGAGCTAAGCTAGAGCTTTAGGCGAAGTCTAGGCGAAGTTTAAAGTCCGATCGAACCCGGATAACCCCGATTAAACCCTTTTCTGAATTTTTTTGAAAAATGTGATTTTTTATGAATTAAAAATACTCAGAAAAAAAAGCAGGGAAATATAGGAATTACAGTGAGGTACGGACAATTGATTCGGTCATGTGACCGCGGAACCGCGGCCAAACCAAGCACGTGGCCGCGGTTCCTCGGCTGAATAGTAACATTGTGGTCTGTGACTTCACAGTATTATTCCTGGGTTCTTTTGCACAATTCTGGGAATTTTTAATTACACTCAAGTGTTGAGTTTTCTGGGTTATATTGGGGACTCGTTGATTCGATCGGATAATATAACTTCATTTAGTTTTTCCGGATAATTTTAGAAACTGATAAAAGGTTCGAACGGATATCAATAACTCACTTTTTCCCCTGCCGGAAAATTTCCAAGCATTGGATTTTTCCGTAGTTTAAGAACGTTCTAAGTCGTGCAAGTAACGCGGTGGACCTTGTAGAAGACAACAAACCTTAACTCGATTATGTGATTGTCTTGAACTGCCTCTAAACCTTAGGGTTTGGGGCAGTACGGCGTGCCACATGTGAGGCGTTGGCTTGACCCTTCTACGGCTGGACCATTTGTACTGTGGAATGTGATGGATGTTTTTAAACTAATTTCAAGTGTTGAGAACTATTTGGGAAAACTTGGGTGTTTGATTATTCGATCGGAAAGTATAACATTGTCTATTTATCTGGGATGTGATACAATATTTGGAATCCACAGATAGTTATGAGATAACTAATTTGAATGTTATAAATCTAGCAGTTCAGTCTCAGATGATCGGTTGCCACGGGATTTTGATGCGATCAAAAGTCCGTCGCAATCACGTAGCGTACGCGGATACTCGCTGGGTAAACTTAATAGACAGCCACGCCCCAAAGCCCCGACCAAGTAACTGTAGGAGAACGCCGTCGCCAAAAGCATCCGTTCGGGTGCTCGCTGTAGCGGTGTTCCGCCTTAGTTCACATCGTCGACGGCATCCGAGGGTGCTGCCGTCTACTAAAGTTTGCGACGAGCATTCGATCAGGATATCGGGAATCTTATTGAATTGCCCGACTTGATATTGAAAAGAGTTTTCGATAATGAGACTAAAATGCGTGGTTTATAATTGTTAGGCAAGCGATGTCTAAGGAATTCATTTGGTTAGGCATGCGATGTCTAAGGAAGTTGCGGATTCCAACTGTTGTAGTTTTACACTTTCTTTTCTGTGACCGTAAGCGTAGTATGTAGTGTATCGCCGGCTTCGTTGTTATACATCAACGACAATCGGGATACGCATACTTACTTACGTTGATGATATGAGATATTATGTGTTGCTGTGATATGTTATATTGGATCGTCGTGTTTTGAATAGCCGGGGGTTTTATGTGAGATGAGAGTTTTTCTTTTTTCATTCATGGAAAATTCATTTGTATGCAATATTCTTTTATTGGGGCACTTCCGGGCTGAGGATGATTTCACCGTTGTATATTATTTACTTTTCCGCATTAGGAAGACCTAAGGCGGGGAGCACAAGTAACCGGGTTCTAGGGTCCAGTGGGAGACCATCTCGAGGAGTCGAGACCGGGTCTCCTAACCCTAGAATTGGCAGTGTTGCTTGCCGCTCTCGTAGGGGTCTAGGGATGTGGGTTTGGCTATTCATCGCGACCGTGGAATCCGTGTTTTATACAGGCTCGTATTAAAACACGGACGTCCTAGTATATCCAATATTTCATATATGTTCTTCTGCTGCAATGTTCTGTGATGAGATCATATTACTGCCTGAGACGAATGTTTATATTATATATATGAGATATATTTTATATTGCAGATTTTGTTTCATATGTAATGCTTGTGAAGCATAATTAAAATGGGACTTCATTAATGAGATTCATGGAATAAAAGAAACCTAAGATGTTGTAGAAACTTGTTTAAAAACTGGCAGCTCTAGTTCTTGCTTTGCATAGCGGTGTTCCATGTAGAACATCCAGCACCTTATTTGATAAGGAAAGAGCCGAGATCCCTTCACCGGGAGTGACCTCTTTAGTGAAACTAGCAGATACTACAAACTCGGTCTGTCTTTTGATTGCTTCAATAGTTCTTACTTTGCATAGTGATATTTGTGAAATATCCTACACCTTATTTGATGAGGAAAGAGCCGACGATCCCTTCACCGGGAGTGACCTCTTTAGCGAAACTAGAAAAGCCTAAAAAACACTCCATTTAAAAATCACTCGATTCTACAACGATATCAAGTTCATTACGCAAAGGGTTTTCTTAAAAACCTGTCATAGCCCTCCGCCATTTCAGATATGTACTACTTAGTATTCGTGCTGCGGTAGTTTGGCCTTCATCAAGGCGTAGTGTACGGTAGCTAACTTGTGCTTATCTGCTAGCATACGATGCGATTGGATTAGGGTATTCGTACGACGTAGTTTGGCCTTCGTCAAGGGTCATGCGGGTGAGTTTAATTCAATCAAGAAATGAACGGGTTGAACTTGACAAGCGGACTATGGGTAGTTTGGCCTTCGTCAAGGTCATTGGATGCTAGGGGTAAAATATTATTGGGAATTTCAAGTGTTGAAATTTGCAATGAAATTGCATACCTTCTATGAGATAGTTGAATCCCGATCCCCGCTGCGAGTAAGAGTTACTCCTGGGAGAGTTTTACACATTACAATTAGCCGATCAAGTAGGTGTCTAGAAAGGTGTCAACGGGGTTACGCTCCTAGGAAAACGAGTTTTACTTTAATTAGGTCCGTGCGAAAGTACGGAGAACCTCCCTCAAAGTACCGGCACTGGCCTGACTGAAAGATTGGCGAACTTGTATGGTGTAATTAATCCCGGCTAGTCTTTCCTTTTAGGGTTTGAAGGAAGATTTGACTAAAACAGTGGGAGACATCCTGATTAGATAAATTGATAACCAATCTAATCATGTAAAAGAGCACGCTGAGTGTTTTCTTCTCTCTCTCTCTCCTGGTAGCGACCATATCACGCCTTAATCAAGATAATAAAACGGATATATTGACCGAACCCGCTTGTTATACTGAACTGGGGAATGTTGGTCCCGCTCTAACTTATAATTGTTATAAGACAGAGAAGGAAATAGGAGATTACCAGAATTCCTGTGCCGCCCAAACGAAGAAAAAGCATGCTGATGCATCTTCTTCAGGTGTGTTCATTACAGAGAACTGTTTCTCAGTATCCTTTAGGTCCTGGGTATTTGATACCGGATCAGGATCCCATATATGTAATTTGTTATATGGGATACAGATTGGTAGAGAACTGAGAACGGGTGATAAGTTTCTTGAGATAGAAACGGTGCAAGTATTGCAGCCAAGTCTGCTGGTCACTATCACCCTGTATTACCAGAATACATTGATTCTAAACGAATGTTATTAGATACCGAACCTGAAATGCAACATCATATCAGTCTCTTTATTAGTAAAGAAGTGATATAATTTTGTATTGATGGATAATGTTTTGAACATTTCCTATATCAAGAGTTGATCGGTTCAGGTACGTTATTTAAAAGCATTGACGTTCTGAATCAAACTACAGTTCTTAGTATACGGAACACACATAAAAGGAAGAGTTCAGAAATGAACTAATCCTTCTTGAGGCATTGTAGACTAGGTCATATCAATGCGACCCGACTAGCTGTAGTTACATATAGATGCATATTTAAATTAGTTTGAATTTACCTCTTGTGAAACTTGCCGGTCATGTCACAAAGATAAGATGTCCACAGCTCCGTTTATTGGAAACAGAGAAAGAGTTAGTGAACTCTTGGGATTGATACATGATGATGTAAGGTCCCCTGTCTACACATGCCAAGACCGGTTCTTTTTTACTTCATTACATTCACTGATTATCTCTCAAGATTCGGACATATGTGTAAGTGCACGGCGGTGCCCCGGTCGTCAATCCGACGGCCAAATTCGGAAACGGTGATAAACTTTAATTTTGCGAACTTAGCAAACCGGCACCACCGCGCACTAAACCCCGGATCGGGCCATTAAACTAGATCTAGCTAACAACAAGACGGGTTAGAGATATACCGAGTGATCCGAGTCCTCCGGTCTTCTCGTCATCGTCCCGATCTCTCGCGGAATGTCCGGTCTCCATCTCCTCGCCGGTAGGGTACCACGTCGCCTGCATCTTTTACGGGCTCCCACCTCAATACCGAGGCAACTCGGGCATGAAGCTGGCAAGTCGACATGCCCAAGACTAGCTGTAGGATGTGTAGAATCTATGTCTCATTGGGGTTTTGGTTGCCAAGAAGGATGAAAAGAATCATGAACTTTGGAGAAGGTTTTTGAGAATTTGGCAAGCATGAAAATGAGATGTGAATTAATCCTTCATCCAAAAATGAGCCCTCTCATTTTTCCTCTCCTCTCAATCTTGTGGCCGGCCATATGTTAGAATGGAGGAGGGAATGGATATGTAGCGTGAAGGGAGGTGATGGTAGTAGAAAGCAAGGGGTGACCACATCCAAAAACATCATGATAACATATGAACATCAAACCCATACCCTTTCATGTCTTAATTAAATGCAAGTGATGGAGGGAATCAAAGATGCTATCATAATCTATATAATTGCAAGAAACCCCCTCCACAAATGTTATTTGCACAAATGCAAATAACCCCCTCTATCGGAAAAGTCCGGGCGGGAAAGAACAAAGGAAAACCGGCCGGAACGGAATGCAAACTGGCAACCCCAGAAAACTGGTCCCGTAATAAATTACAGGAAAACCCCGATACTGTGCATACACACCCGCATCTGTATTCCGTCCGGATACAAATGCAAAGAGACAAAATCTACACTGTACTAAACTAGGATCCGGCTTAAACCAAAGCCGGCTAGTAATATCCGTTCGATCCTGATCCGTGCAATACCGCACGTATCTGACCGAACCCTGCCATATATCTATACGGCCTCTAGTACAAACCGTCCGATCCTGATCCATGCAATACCGCACGTATCCGATCGGACCCTGCCATATCTCCATACGGCCTCTACAGCGTTTCACCCAAAAGCTGAGTAACTGAATGTGTGGTGGACTCTAAAGACTCGTCAATACTATGGCTGTGGATTTAACCACTAGCACGTCAGAAGTATAAGCCAATACGTAACGGGCCACCAGCTATTGACTAAAAGGGACGTCGATGAGCGAACTCATCCTGACACCCTTACTGAGCCTGTCAGTGACAATATCCGTACAGTCCGGTCCGTTCGTCTATGAGCATCGCATGTCGGGCCTAGGGGGTGGGTAAAAGTCAGACCCCCAAAAGCGGTACAAGTCGTGTCGGAGTGTAGCCTAGAACACCCTGAGATACTACTGGAATACCTACCAGTAAATCTCCTGCCTTGGCCAAGGACTTCGTGTAATGGCTCTCCTAGACACAGCGCGACCTCACCCCCAATACCGGGAGAGACGAACCCCTGAAGATCCGCTCACTGCCTCCATGTGGCTCGGGACTGTACCCAACTAAAACCTGTTTGCACGACTCATTTGAGCCGTGGTAGGGTAGTAATCAAAGTACAGTGGGAACTCACACGAGACAAATGACGATCCCCAGGTCGATGAACTAACCTGTAGACATGTCACCTGGGAACTGCTATCTGACGTCAGGTATAAGACCAACTAGCATGTTCCCGGCGAGTCCTGTCCGGTGTACTCATAACCCAATGAGCACCTGTATACATCTTAGGTGAACCAACTGACACCAGTGGCTTGTGAGACCGGCCACCGCCCCTCGTCGGGGTCTCGACTGTATACACTAGTCTACTCTGGAGAATCGATGCCCTGTCTCGAAACTCCTACGACTAGGGACCTTTTAAGGATATGCTTATAGACTACCAGCTCCCACGTATATGATCGCCCTCATACTGCTGGCCGTCAAGCAAGAATCCTATGGGCTCTATCAACGAGTAATAGTGACATGTAAGGTCACCTGAAGCAGTACACGATGATAAAGGTAAACCAGATAGCATACTATCATTTCGAGTAAGACTGTCGTACCGGGATAGGTCCTCCCTCAATCATTGCAATCACGTGCCTGTGATCCAATAATTGACTCTGAGGGCACTATCTCCAACAATCTCCCACTTGCACTCAAGGCTAATTATTGCGATGTCGCATACTCACAGCCCGTGTGATACCGAACACCCAACTCCTCTACTGGTCAGTCTCACAAAACTCGTTTGCGAAACTATTGCGTTCAAGGAATAGCCTCAGCGAGTGGATCCACCTTGAAGTTTCTTTCTATGTCTCTCTATATCTCAAGTTCGCGGAGAAAGCCATCTCCCGAAATGAGCAATACCTGTCTTAGAATGTCTGGATGTCTGATGGGACCTAGCTCATAAATGAACTCCAAATCCAAACTTCTTAGACTGTATCGTCAACTGAGCTTAATCAGTATCCTGCGCCATGCCTCCCTCAGTATTGCCTTGGATCACCTGTCCAGAATACTTCCCCTCGTCAGAAGGAAAACTATAACTCTGACAAGCTCCTTGTCGTCCATGTCACCTTGGAAGCCTGGAATGATAACTGTCTCCCAAATGAGGCTGTCGTTATCATATCCCTAGAACATCCACTTATGTTCTAAAACTGCTTCCGACTGTTTCTCCAGGATTGGATCAATGTCAACTTATTGCATCTAGTGCAAGAACAACATCTGGTGTGGTACTTGACATCTCATGATTGACTCAATTGCCTAAGCAAGTGATCTGCCAATCATGCACATCCCTCTCTACTTTAGTCTATAAGACACCTTTAGAGAGGGTGACTCCATCACCTGCAGGTACACTACCGTGCCAGGAGTCGTCCATTCTAAATACTCTTAGAATGCTGTCAAAGTACCCTGATTGGGAAATCACCCAAATCAAGATCTAAAACCATAGATCTAGTAACCAGTATGTCTGATATGATGTCCAAGTCCTTTGTGGAGAAACCACTGTGTGAAGACCAAAGTATAACCGATCGTAGTATAGGAATATCACTTCCTACTCTGTGTATGTCATCCAAATACCAGGATATCACACCCTACTACCTTCTCAACAGATCCATCCCCTATTCTGATGAAGTCAAACATATGACTGTCACATCAGAAATAGATGATCTATCTCCGCTACATCTGCTTTAGTCTATAAATAGACATAAGCCTGATGTCCACCAATGCTTCCGCTGCTCCTACTGACTACGACAACCCTCTGGCAGAGTCATATAGACGTGCACTTCTAAAACTAGTTTAGAATGACGCTATATTCATCCTCCTGCCGGGTCTCGGAGCCTGGAACAACAACAATGGCAAGTGTGGGTAAACAAGAACTTCCCTGTCACCGTCCTTGAGGCTACCGGAGTACCTCTCGGGTGCCTGAAGTTACCCACGTTATCTGCGGAGTGGCCAATGGAATGTCAAAAAAGATTGAATCTTTAGGTTCCTTATCAAATCTTCAGTAATCGTTTGCGGTTCTGGAATCACTTCCAGTTCTACCATACTCCCACTACTGTTTTTGAAAAAATCCATTTTTAATAAAACTGTGGCGAGTCTAGAACAATATTTCTATTGATCTGCCAGATGGTAGAAAATCAACCCTCGTCATAGCCTGGGTCAACCCACAAACAGCCATTACAGAAACGTGCCTTGAGTTATCCAGAGTCTGGTTTTAATCATAAGCCGGATAACTCCCCGTACCTTAACAATGTTAAGATATGAACTGTACTATATCCAATATAGAACCAGAGGCACTGATTTAATTGAACCAGATTCAAATCATGCAGCTATCTCCAGTGCATGTCAACTAAATGGAAGGAGGCCGATCAGCGTTACTCAACTTAGGAATGCTTCCAATTATGAGTAACCTGAAAGAGAAGCAATTTCTCTTTATCATTACTATCAACTGAATACCATACACAAGTATCTACATCTTCGATCACTTTGAAGAATCCCGATACTTGCTACACTTGGTTCTATACTCTATTCAAATACCTATAACTCCTCAACACTTAGACCCTGTGTTTCTACGAAACACATGTCTAAGAACTAGAGAAGTTAAAAGTAAACAGAATATAGTATGAGGACCAACCCCTCTGTCCCAATGGACACTGGACAACATACAATACTCTGTATAAGTCCGCTGAGTCTAACAACTCTTTCACTGTGTGTCGTAGGTTGAAAACTGTACTTATGGTTAAGAAGAATTACACCGCTGTTTAATGCTCATTACCTAACCATCCACTGATATAGGTAAATGTCATCGACATAATATCAAAAGGTATATCTCACTCTATTCAAATAGACGTACAGATATATCAATTTAAAATTGGTGCACAACAGCGGATATTCAAAACCAAATATTTACCGACCGGCAAACAGCCCAGGTGATCTCCTCAAATATCACCGATTACAACGAATCCCGATATAATGAGGATGATCACCCAATTCCCAATAACTTACTCCCACTCATCATCTGTAAAACCATATAGATGTGAGAATCAAACCTGGTAAATACATACCCTGGAGCAAGTGTCCAATCGGGAAATCAGTTTTCTTTTAACAGTACACAGTTGAACTGAAACATTGAAATGTATCGATGGGGTATCCTGGTATTCTTAGTAATGCCTCTACCATTATCCAGATTCACAACTATAACCGTATGATTCTTTGCCTCCTCTCCAAATCCCTTTATATGTCTTTGGTCATTACCTTCTGCACACCCCTTAGGCCAAATGGTTTTCTTCCTTCCCTACCGTTCGGCACCAGCCTATGGTTTGGAAGAAGACTATCCAATAAGCATAATGGGTGTACTGTCCTAGTCCTAGGAGCACTCGCAATGAGAGAAGGTGAAGATAAAAGACAACCGAATAAACCTTATTCCTATTTCTCCTGGACCAGAATCCATCCCCGAACTGGAACAAGTTCCTTTCGAGTTCGTATATAACCATACGATGGAGTATCCAATAAACTGTGGATCTTCGTAGTGATACGGAGTGTCCTGGAGAAATACAAAGGTGATTTAGGATTGGCGAAGAAATACTTGGTTTGGTCGTGAATATCAGTCGCAATTTACTTTGCCCTCTTACTAATCCCTTGCTTTGTCTTAATCTTAATACCTTCTGCACACCATCGTTATGCTAATTGGTTTTCTTCATTCCCTACCGGTCGGCACCAGCCTAAGGTTTGGAAGAAAACCATCCAATTTGCGTAATAGGTGTACTATCTCCTAAACCAAGGAGTACTCGCAACCTGAGAGAAGGTAAAAGGAAAAGACAACTGAATAGTCTTATCCGTTTTCTCCAGAACCTTAAACCATCCTCGAATAAATTCCTTCGAGTTCGTATATAACCATACGATGGTTTTGTCCAATGGAAGTGGACGTTCGTAGTAATACGGGGTGTCCTGGAGAAAAGGGTAAAAGTAGGAGTGGCAATGAGGTCTGCAACTCTGACAATCCAAAAGCCAGTGTTAAGAAGGTTCGGTCAATTTGGTCACTGAGTCATAGTCATAGGGTCGGGTCAATGGTCGATGCCAGAGAGAGAGAGAAAAGAAACACTCAGCGTGCACTCTATCCTAGATCAGAATGGTTACCAATTTATCTAATCTGGAAACCTCCCACTGTACCTCAAATTCTCCTCCAAACCTGAAAGAAGAATTAGTCGGGGTCACCCGAGGAGTAAACTAACTCATCAGTGGGAATCGGGATCCAACTCTCATCGCATGATAACGTGACGTAATCCGCTCACGTCATCACACTCCAGAAGGTATGCGCATATCTGGCAAGTTTCAGTTCTTTTGAAACTCCCGATGTGATTTCTACCCCATGCTCTTATGACCTTGACTTTGGCCAACATATCATAAGTCACATGTCAAGTTCAACCCGTCATTCTCCAGGTTAATTTGAGCCCACCCGTACATACCCTTGACTTGGGCCAAAATGGTAGTACGACTGCCCCAAACCAACACATATATCTATGCTGCATATGAATAACCAACAGCTACCAAACACTGTGCCTTGACTTTGGCCAACATACACAGCTTGAATACTATTGACTATCCATATGAAATGACGGAGGGCTACGAATGGTTTCTGGCGAAAAACCTTTAACGTAATGAACTTGATATCGTTGAAGGAACGGATAGCTTTTTAGAAAATATAGTGACGAAAACCTTTACTAAAGAGGTCACTCCCGGTGAAGGGATCTCGGCTCTTTCCCCGTAGAATGGGGTGCTGGATATTCATAACCGAATATCACTGTGCAAAGCAAAAGTAATCGGCTATAATGAAGTTAATGCCCTGACGCAAACTTTTGTCCAAGAGGTCACTCCCGGTGAAGGGATCTCGGCCCTTGCCTCGTCGACTGAGGAGCAGGATATTCCAAATGAATACCACGATGCAAAACAAAAGTGAACGTCCTTGCAATAACAGCTTTTTTTGAAAAGTGTTCCAACAACATCAGAATAGGTTTGTTTTAACTTGCATTGATCCGAATCAATGCAGTCCCATCAATTGATCACACCACAAAGAACGAAAATATACTGACGTACGTATATGCCATCCGCATTCGCCACTGGGTCCCGTCATCACCCGTTAGGTTAGCTAACTAACGGCAGAGCGGGGACTGGACTAGCGCGGATGAAAAACATATACAACATCTACTAATATATATACCAATATATTATATTCGCTCAAGGCGTGAATAAAATGCAATATCACAGAAATGTACAGCATCACAGAACAATACAGATATCTGGAATCCCCGGGTTTCACAGAGCCACTACTGAAACCCGACGTTCCCCTGGTCGTGTGGATAGCCTGTGCAATGAAATCCTATACCCCCTACGAGTGCGGCGAATAGCCAGCCAATCCTGGAGTGAAGCTCCCTCCGTCCCAATGCCATGAGATGCGGGCTTGTTGCCCTCTAGAACCCGGCTATCCGTGCACCCCTCCGCGGGGTAACCCTAGTACAGAAAGTAAAATATACATACAACGGGTACATCGACCGCAACCAGGTCGTGCCCCAAAAGAATAATACAAACAGGCAGTGACGGCAGTCCACATGTCGGACGCTCGCCCCGCAATATCAAATGTACATAATACAACAAAACTGTACTAGCATTGCATCCAGGCTATCCCCCACGACCGATCCGCAACAACACAGCAAAAACATAGAACATCAACGTGAAAGTCACGTTCGCAAATCCGTCTAACCGGGCTATAGCAGTTAGACCGGATTTACCGATCGAGTGACATTCACGGTCGCAGATATAATGTAAATACTGTGAAATATTATGTTTAAAATATCCGATCGATCAAAAATTAACAAGTGGGCCCCCAAGCAAAACTGTAGCACTCACAGAAATTCTGGACCCAATCTTAATATTCCAAAACCCCTAATTAAAGCCCAGAAGCCCACTGGAGAATTTCGAAGCATTGATCCCACCAACCTGCGGCGGAACCGCGGCAACAAAGGGGTTTTGCCGCGGTTCCGCGCTCGAGATGAGGGATCATTGTCTCAAATTTTCCCAGAGTTCTTAGAACTCCCTGAACATCATTCTGAGACAACCTGAAAAATTTTTTGAGACCAAAAATTTTCAACAGAAACTGATGCTAACAAAAAATATAGATTTTGGAATTTTGGTCGATCGGAAATGCAAAACACATCAAACGAAGCTAGACGAAGTAAATGGCGAGGCTTTGATACCACTGTAAGTGCACGGCGGCGCCCCGGTCGTCAATCCGACGGCCAAATGCGGAAACGGTGATAAACTTTAATTTTGCGAACTTAGCAAACCGGCACCACCGCGCACTAAACCCCGGATCGGGCCATTAAACTAGATCTAGCTAACAACAAGACGGGTTAGAGATATACCGAGTGATCCGAGTCCTCCGGTCTTCTCGTCATCGTCCCGATCTCTCGCGGAATGTCCGGTCTCCATCTCCCCGCCGGTAGGGCACCACGTCGCCTGCATCTTTTACGGGCTCCCACCTCAATACCGAGGCAACTCGGGCATGAAGCTGGCAAGTCGACATGCCCAAGAATAGCTGTAGGATGTGTAGAGTCTATGTCTCATTGGGGTTTTGGTTGCCAAGAAGGATGAAGAGAATCATGAACTTTGGAGAAGGTTTTTGAGAATTTGGCAAGCATGAAAATGAGATGTGAATTAATCCTTCATCCAAAAATGAGCCCTCTCATTTTTCCTCTCCTCTCAATCTTGTGGCCGGCCATATGTTAGAATGGAGGAGGGAATGGATATGTAGCATGAAGGGAGGTGATGGTAGTAGAAAGCAAGGGGTGACCACATCCAAAAACATCATGATAACATATGAACATCAAACCCATACCCTTTCATGTCTTAATTAAATGCAAGTGATGGAGGGAATCAAAGATGCTATCATAATCTATATAATTGCAAGAAACCCCCTCCATAAATTTTATTGGCACAAATGCAAATAACCCCCTCCATCGGAAAAGTCCGGCCGGGAAAGAACAAAGGAAAACCGGCCGGAACGGAATGCAAACTGGCAACCCCAGAAAACTGGTCCCGTAATAAATTAAAGGAAAACCCCGATACTGTGCATACACACCCGCATCTGTATTCCGTCCGGATACAAATGCAAAGAGACAAAATCTACACCGTACTAAACTAGGATCCGGCTTAAACCAAAGCCGGCTAGTAATATCCGTTTGATCCTGATCCGTGCAATACCGCACGTATCTGACCGAACCCTGCCATATATCTATACGGCCTCTAGTACAAACCGTCCGATCCAGATCCGTGCAATACCGCACGTATCCGATCGGACCCTGCCATATCTCCATACGGCCTCTACAGCGTTTCGCCCGAAAGCTGAGTAACTGAATGTGTGGTGGACTCTAAAGACTCGTCAATACTATGGCTGTGGATTTAACCACTAGCACGTCAGAGGTATAAGCCAATACGTAACGGGCCACCAGCTATTGACTAAAAGGGACGTCGATGAGCGAACTCATCCTGACACCCTTACTGAGCCTGTCAGTGACAATATCCGTACAGTCCGGTCCGTTCGTCTATGAGCATCGCATGTCGGGCCTAGGGGGTGGGTAAAAGTCAGACCCCCAAAAGCGGTACAAGTCGTGTCGGAGTGTAGCCCAGAACACCCTGAGATACTACTGGAATACCTACCAGTAAATCTCCTGCCTTGGCCAAGGACTTCGTGTAATGGCTCTCCTAGACACAGCGCGACCTCACCCCCAATACCGGGAGAGACGAACCCCTGAAGATCCGCTCACTGCCTCCATGTGGCTCGGGACTGTACCCAACTAAAACCTGTTTGCATGACTCCTTTGAGCCGTGGTAGGGTAGTAATCAAAGTACAGTGGGAACTCACACGAGACAAATGACGATCCCCAGGTCGATGAACTAACCTGTACACATGTCATCTGGGAACTGCTATCTGACGTCAGGTATAAGACCAACTAGCATGTTCCCGGCGAGTCCTGTCCGGTGTACTCATAACCCAATGAGCACCTGTATACATCTTAGGTGAACCAACTGACACCAGTGGCTTGTGAGACCGGCCACCGCCCCTCGTCGGGGTCTCGACTGTATACATTAGTCTACTCTGGAGAATCGATGCCCTGTCTCGAAACTCCTACGACTAGGGACCTTTTAAGGATATGCTTATAGACTACCAGCTCCCACGTATATGATCGCCCTCATACTGCTGGCCGTCAAGCAAGAATCCTATGGGCTCTATCAACGTGTAATAGTGACATGTAAGGTCACCTGAAGCAGTACACGATGATAAAGGTAAACCAGATAGCATACTATCATTTCGAGTAAGACTGTCGTACCGGGATAGGTCCTCCCTCAATCATTGCAATCACGTGCCTGTGATCCAATAATTGACTCTGAGGGCACTATCTCCAACAATATGTTCCTGTTCAAACACAAGTCTGAACCTTTTGAGATATTCATAGAATATAAGTTAGAAGTAGAGAACTAAAAAAAAAAAAATAGGGTATAAGTATTATGTCCTTTGATGAGATCAAGGAGGAGAATACTTGAGCATGGAATTCCTGGATTATTCTAAAGGAGAATGAGATTCTCTCTCAGCGTTACTCCTCCGTATACACCATAGCACGATGGTATATCAAGGCGGAGCAATAGCACCCTATGTGATATGGTGTGCTCTATGATGAGTACTACTGAGTTTACTATTTCCTTTTGGGAGTTATGCACTTGAGAAGCTGCATACCTATTGAATAGGGTTCAAATCAAATCATTTACCTACCACTTCATATGTGATATGGAATAGGAAGAGCCCATATCTTAAGTACGTTAAGATTTAGGGTTGTCCCGCCTATGTCTAAAAAGAAAAATCCGGACAAGCTCGAGGCAAAGTCAGTTATGTTAATGTTTGTTAGATATCCCAAGCATTCGCAATGGAATATCTTGTACCTAACCGAGGAACAAAAGTTATTTGTTTCTCAGCATGCCACCTTTGTGAAAGGGAATTTCTTGTGAAGAAATTATTGGTCATGAGGTAGAACTGGAAAGAGTTCCAGCTATACAAACTGCAGCTGATGATTTGGTAGAACCAAATGATTCAATAGTAACCAACGAACCTCAGCCTCTCCGCCGATCTAGTAGGGTTCCTTACCCACATGAGAGATACTTCGGTTTCTCTATGACAGTGGGAGCGAGGATTGCATCATGAGATGATGACCCAACTAGTTTCGAGCTGGCCATCAGGAGTGGGACTCTGTAAGAATGGCTGGATGCTTAGTGATCTGAGATAGAATCCTTATACACCAACAAAGTATAGACTTTGGTTGCTTTATCTGAAGGGTTAAATCCCCATCAAGAGCAAGTATATCTTGAGAAGATTACTTGGTGTACATGGAAAAGTTGAGACTTTCAAAGCTATGCTTAAGTCCATTCAGATCCTACTTGCCACGGCTACATACCATGACTATGATATCTGGCGTTTGGGTGTCATGACTGCTTTTCTAAATGATGATTTAGAAGAGAGCGTCTGTAAGTACACAGCCAGAGGGCTTCGTAAACAGTGGGAGCAGCGGAAATGTGTGCAAGATGTTTTATGTGATAAAGCAGGCATCGCGGAGTTGGAACATCTGTTTTGATGTGGTAGACAAAGAGTTTGACTTCATCAAAATGGTAGATGAACCTTGTATATACAAAAAGGTAGTAGGGAGTATGGTGGTGATCCTCGTAGAGTACATGGATGACATACTATTGATAAGGAAGGAGTTTCCTATGCTACGCTCGGTCAATCACCGCTTATCACAAGGATTCTCCATATAGGATCAAACTGATACCCCCTAAATCCTAGGCTTTGGATCATGAGAAATATCTAATTGGATGCTAGGATACTCACTAGTTGTAGTGAGATGGTATCAATCGATCCTGGGGAGAATCACTGGAATGGTTCCAGAGTGGTAAGGTCGACTGAATGTCAGTCGTAGGCATTGTCTTTACCCTCAGTGGAGGGACGTTATGTTGGAAGAGTTCCAAGCTAGATACCGTGACTTACTAGACGATTAAAGGCAAGATACATCGTTACGAAGGATGCTACCAAAGAGGCAGTCTGGATATATATAAGTTCATGAGATGAACTTCGTTCCTACCATTGTGTGACAATGGAGTTATGGCTTTTGCCAAGGAACCCCCCGTCCCATCAGAAATCCAGATATAATTCTTAGGCAGTATCACCTGATCATGGAGATGGTTGATCTCTAAGGAGATCGAGGTTAGGAGAGTAGACACAGAGGACAACAGCGCGGATCCACTCACAAAGGCCTTTTTCCCAGTAGAGACTTTTTATGGGATGGTTGAGTACGAGATACTTCAACCACAGCTAATTGTTGGGTATGTGATACCGCAACAGATGGCCCTAGTGCAAGTGGGAGATTGTTAGTTATATGTATGCCCTAGAGGCCATTACTGTACATACGATGTATATTGTAGTGGATGCTTGGACATATATAGGGAGGACTTTCTTGCTCGACATGATAGTACGCTATCTGGTTGTATTTTATCTTAACATGTATTCTGATTGTCTCTATGTTATATGTTGATAAAGTCCTTAGGATATGTACTCGACTACTGGGACTATGATGAGATCATACTAGTGGGGCCACAGTAGTCGACGGGTACATCCTATAACTGTTCCTAGTCGAGGGTGTATCGAGACAGGGCATCGATGCACCAGAGTAGACTAGCGTATACGCATCTTGACCCATATGATGGGCGATGGATGATCCCATATCTATCGGTGTTTGACATCAAGGATGGTGTACGGGTGCTCAGTAGAGACTGGTTACACTGGACGGACTCGCCGAGAACTCGCAGATGGTATTATACCTCACGTCAGATGGCAGTTCTCCGGTGATACTGGTAAAGAGTAGTCTGTTGACCCGAGATCGTCATAGAGTCTTGTGTGATTCCCACTGTGCTTTGATTTCCATCATACCATGTCCAAGAGGGCATGCAAAAAGGTGGCTTTTGGGTACAGTCCCGAATCACATGGAGGCAATGAGCGATAGGAGGGGATTCGTATCTCCCGGTATAGGGAGTTGATGTTGTGCTGTGATCGATTGGCTATAACTGGAAATCCCTGGCCAGGGTTACTGAGATTTACTGGTAAGTGTTATCAGTAGTTTCGCGAACTGTTATAGACCTCATATCGACACGACTTATCAAGCTACTAGGGTCTGACGTTTACCACTCCTAGGCGAGATATGCGACATATCAGATGACGAGACCGGACTGTATGGGAGTGTTACTGATTGGATTCACAGGAGAATGTATAGGCTTGCTTGTTGATCTTCTGAGCGCTCAATACCTTGGTGGTTATTACGTTTAGCTGACCGCTTGCAGCTTGTGGGTGTTTTATATGATCATCACCTACTGCCGGCGTATTGACGATTGTTTAGAGTCCTACACAGAGGTTTCTTGGTTCAGGCAAAACGGAGTAGGGGCACATATGTGATATGTGCAGGACCGAGGATAATGCGATATGAGATACCGTATTATATTCTCGCGATATTTGATATCAGCCGGATCATCGGATCAAGTGTTGATTCGATGAATCGGTAAATGATATATTAGTCGGTTATATGCGATATAGCCGGATTGTCGGATCAAGTGTTGATTCGATAATTTAATGTATATGATATATTAAATTACATTAACTAATATTAGCTCACTAAAAGATTCTTTTTCTCACTCGGGTAATACATTGATATATATGCGATATATGTTAATTGTATTATTTTATTTTTTTACAATAAATATTATATATGTGATATATAATATTGTAACATGATATGATAACTAATGCAACATGATTGGTGGAGATTAAACAAGATTAGGGTTTGAATTGGGTTAATTCATTCATGAACCTTCTAGAAGGTTTCTTTTTGTTTTTGCAAAGATATTTTCAAGTGACTCATTTTAACCTAACCCAAACCCTTACCCTTGGTTAAGTCTCTACAAGGGTTAGCCTAGTCATGGTTAACCATGGTTGCATTATTAATCATTATCATCTTTTCATTATTCATCACAAATGAATTATCATCTTCTTCTTTCTTCTTTTTCCATTGAAAAGCTTTCTAGCTTTTTGCCAAGTGATGAAAAGGAGTGAGAAATAGAAAATAAATGAGAGCAAAAATCCTACTTCATCATCCTCATCTATCCTTGCCCTTTAGATGAGAGTGTTCACATCATTTAGTTAGTGTTAGCTTGTGTTAATGAAACTTCAAGGTAGATCATCTTTGTTATCGAATATCGGAAGCAAGTTTGCATCATTCTCTTCGTGGAGCCTCTCGAGAGTCCGGAACACGATGATCGCAGCGAAGGGACCTCAACACGGAGCTTAAGAAGTGAAGGACCGGATCTACAAAGGTTGTAATCCCTCTCACTTAGTGTTAAAATGTTTAACTTGCTAGTTTTCACCTAATCTCTAGTTTAAAAATCCGGCTTTGGGTTGTTCGGCACGGCTAGATTTTAAATAGGGCATGGTTGATGTCTCGTAGACCCTTATGCGTGTGCCTAGCAACCCTACATGAATTACGTCACGCCTTTAGACGTTGCGTGATTTAAGTGCTGCTCACGAGCTAATATTTCGGGTCGTGACAGATTCCCTCTGTGCTTTGATTTCCACCATTCCACGGTTAGGAGATCGTGCAAAAAGGTGGTTTTTGGGTACTGTCCGAGTCACATTGAGGCAATGTGCGATAGGAGGGGATTCGTCTCTCCCGGTATTGGGAGTTGATATTGCGCAATGCTCGATTGGCCATAACATGAAATCCCTGGCCAGGGTTGCTGAGATCTACTGGTAAGTGTTATCAGTAGTTTCTCTGTCACGACCCGAAAGTACGGAACATGACCGGCACTTAAACTACGAACGTCTCGAGGCGCACGTAATCTAAGTAAACCAAAAACCCAGAAATCCAAACCAAGAAAAGTAGTAGAGTGCAGGAAAAACCAACTTAAAGCGAGTAGTTTCAATAGCATAAGCCGTATTATGCGGTTTTTAAAAACATCAAAAAAAATTACTGAAAATTTCGGCAGAGTCTCCTTTGTAAATACTGGCTCCCAAACGGGATACAACATGAATAGTATACGAAATCAAGAAAAAGGCATCCCCAAGCGGGAGCTAGCTCTTCGTCAATCGACGGTCACAACCACACAAGCAATATAATATACAACGCCAACGGCAAGGATCAAAACTCAAAAGGAAACTCAAAACCACCAGAAAACCACAGAAATATAACGCGCGACTCTAAGGTCGAAAGAATAACCACACTGGTCTCTATCTCAAAAATAAAATACATGTTTGGTTGATGGAACTTCTAGATACAACAGAATAATGATATACAAGATATAATGATTGGTGCGATACAAATAAACCCACCTACTAGCAAGTCACCCAGAAATGGAAAGAGTGCCAGCAAGCCGTAATGAAACCTGTACGGCGAAACCTGCAAGAACTGTGGCACAACGGGGGTGAGTTGCCAACTCGTGAGTAGAAAAACATCTACGCACAGAAATCGCATAAATAACGCAACCTAGGTCAATGATCATAATATAGCCTCAAAAATGCATATAACATGCAGCCTATAACAATGGATAGGGTAAATATCTAATCCGAGTGTAAACTCATGTGCCCGTGTTAGTGCCTCAGGTAGCAATATATCATATGAATGAGGTATGAATGCATGAAAACAGAATACATGTAAATGAAGAAACTGTTTTCATAAATTAGTGAGATTTTCTTCGTATTTTTAAACTGAGGTATCATAAATGAAATCAGTATCAACAGTGTCTAGCATCGACACAAAACATAAATCTCACTGTCTCGAAATATCAATGTCTCAATCTCAATATCTAGGACGCCGTCAGTCCAGACCGGCCCCTACCATCTATCTCAAGACCACGACGGTATCCTCCGGATATCCGACGCGTCGGGTAATATCACCGGTCGGTAGTGCTCCCCTGCCGGGCTCAACGTCAACACCACATTCCTCTTGCTCCGGGGTACCGCACCGGGCCCACCATGTACCCGAAACGGTTCGTCCACTCCTCGAATCGGGTCTCGAAATCCATCAGCAAACTCATGGTGGACGACTCATACATCATAGGAAAACCGCACTTTTTATTTTAAAAGGGAGAAAAGGTTTATTTATGTTTTTGCGGTTTTCCTCCAAATCCAAGAAATCTCATGAAATCCGAATCCAAGTCATCAATAGCATGTAAACAGTGAATATAGGCATGAGAATCCATGAATGCGACACAACAGTGAATAATAACATGCATGAAGTAGTAGGCAATAACTACAATGTCTAACTAGTATATAAGGCAAGTACACTAATATCATGTCCAAACTATTAGCTAACAACCTATGTCAAATGAAATAGTATTTTCTAAAGTGTTCGTGACATGTCAATTACCGATGAAGATGTGTGTGAGCCGGCAAGTAAGTGTACGTGGTACATACGCGTCATCGGTAATGGTGCTGGTGTCCTAACAGCATGATATTAATAATGCAATAAGAATTTATAATATAAGTATGCGATGCGGAGCGAACAGTAAAAATGAGCGGGAGCTGAATACTAGACGCAACTATAACTAATCTGATATAAGTCCTACAAATGGTGCCTTTTGAAATAACACGAATCATGGGGTTTTGAAAATAGGGGCTACGGTGTTTTTAAGAAAAGATACGTTTTTAAAATATCCGTAGAGTCCCTTGGGCTGTCTTTTAAAATACCCACGATTCGTTAGTTTTGAAATAGGTAAGAATTGAATCTAATCTAACAACTAAACTAAACTAAAGGGCTAAGCTAACAAGCTGGACTACAGGTAAGGAACCGCCTAACATCTGAGTCGATACATATACCTACCTGTATATGTATAGTCGGTGATCCCGCCTCAATAATATCATAGCCGATACCATATCTATAATCAGGCATCCCAAGTCAAGAGTGCGGATCAATCATCAATATAGCTCGTACGTAAATCCGTCGTACGGCATCCCAAATCTGGGTACGGGTCAATATCACATTCATCATACTATTCACCTGGTATCCTCTTTATCAATTATCATGATCGGGGTACTGATCTACGTCTAGTACCATACTGATACCGCCTAAGTATGCATGCAGGTGTAAGAATCACTACGCCAAAAGACCCGCTAAAACATCATGTCGTATATCAATACGACCCAAATCACATCACCGATCTCCTGGCCTCAAGCCCAATCTCATCGACTCGAATGGACTTTGACTTCTTCCCCCACTTTCTCTACCTCCCTCTCTCTCCTCTCCCACTCCCAATCAGCCAACCCCCCCACCCTCCTACAGCAGCAACAGCCTCCCCCCCATTTCCCTTCTCTTTTCTCTTCAAACTTCATCAAAAATTTGTTTCAACTCATTCCAATTTGTAATTTTCCCTAATTAAATGTATTAGTGACGGCTTAAAATAATAATAAAATAATATTTTTTTTCAGAAAATTTGAAATTTCACCCGCGGCTCAATAAACACCAAATAATAGTAATTTCATAGCTAGAATATGTATATTTAATTTTTATAATAAGATATTTGTATTTTGACTTTTTACAGAAAACCCCCTTATTTTACGGTTTTTTCGAAATTTCACCGAAACGATTTTCAAAACGTTACATTCTCTAACCATTATAGACCTTGCATCGGCATGATTTATCAGGCTATTGGGGTCTGACGTTATACCACCCGCAGGCTGTGATATGCGACATATCTGACGAAGAGATCGGAATGTACGGTAGTGTTACTGATTGGATTCGCAGGAGTTTGAGCAGGCTTGCTTGTTGATCTTCTAATCGCTCAATACCCGGGTGGCCGTTACGTTTAGCAAACCGCTTGCGGCTTGTGGGTGTTTGATATGATCATCACCTACTGCTGGCGTATTGACGAGTCTTTAGAGTCCTACACAGAGATTTCCTGGTTCATGTGAAATGGAGTAGGAGCACATATGTGATATGTGCAGGACCGAGATTAATACGATATATGATACCGTATTATATTCTCGCGATATGTGATATCGGTCAGTTATATGTGATATACCCGGGTTATCGATCAAGTGTTGATTCGATAGATTGATTCATATGATATTAGTCGGTTGTATTTGATATAGCCGGATTATTAAATCAAGTGTTGATTTGATAATTTAATATATAATTATATATGTGATATATTAATTTACATTAACTAATATTTGATCACTAAGTATTTTTTTTCTCACTTGTGTACACTTAGTATATATGTGATATATATTAATGTATATTTTATAGTGTCATGCTTGATGATACATGTTACATGGGTGTATAAGACTTACACTATAGTTAGGAGAATCCTTGGGTTTATATTTATCAAAGTAAATCAAAATTGGATGGATTTTGTCATAGTAGAAGCTTTGAGAATGCTTGTGGATAACCATTGACTAAGTCCACCATTTTTATCATGCTAAGATATTTATTAACCCAACCTTTATCCTTACCCTAGTTAAATCTCTACATGAGTTAGTGCATGACACTAACTCACCCATGATTTATATTCTCACCTCATGAGTTCATTCTCTTCACTTGATTTCCTTCTTCATTTTGAGCTTCTTCTTCCTCAAGAAAAGCTTTCTAGCTTTTTGAAAATGGTGAGAAAAATTGTGAGAAAAAGAAAACTAAATAGAGCCCATTTCCTACCTCATCATCCTCTACTATTAGCCATTTAGTTTAGGGTGTTTACTTCACTAAACCTTAGTTTAGTGAACAGGTAGCATGAGCTTGAGTCTCCTCGACATAGATCATCTTCGGCCTCGAAGAGTACAAGATTGTTTGCATCTTTCATTTTGTGGAGCCTCTCAAGAGTTCGGGAGATCACAACATGCAGCGAAGGGACTTCTACACGGAGCATTTGAAGTGAAGGACCGGTCTATAAAGGTTGTATTCCTCATTCACTTAAACTTGCAAAGTTGTTTGTGTAGGGTTCCTAGGCACTTTCAAGAGGTCTCACAAGGCATCAACCATGCCAATTTCAAAAATTATGGTGCCGAGAAACCCTAGTGTACGGATCGTTGGCTAGATGTCTAGGCGAAACAATAAACTAGTTAACACTTAACTACAAGTAAACGGAAATACAACCTTTGTAGATCCGGTCCTCCACCTCCACGGCTCCGTGATGAAGTCCTCTCCGCTGTCCAAATCAAAGTCCGGGCTCTAGCGTCGGCTTCATCGGAGAAAAAGAAGGCTAGGTCATCGACGACGTGCCGAAGATGATCTACGTCGAGGCATCGCTAGATCAAGCTCCACCTTCACCAAGCCGTGAAAACTTATGAAGGAAACACACTCTACTACTTGGCAAGAGGTAGAGGATGAAGAAATAGGAAGTGGGTAGACTTTAGAATTGGATTTCTCACTCATTTCCATCAATCACCATTGATGGAGCTTGCTTTCTTCACTTGAAGAAAAGAAGAAGATGAAGAAGCTAATTATGATAAGTTGTTTTAATAATAGAAAAAGAATTATACTTATCATAACTTAAACCAAGGTTAGATGTAGAGAGTTAACTCAAGTTAGATGAATGGTTAGGGTTTTAATAAAAAGACAAAAAGGTTACAAAAGTCAAAGTTGCATGAAGCTACAAGAAGCTTCATGTAAGAAAGCAACCTTTTTATTTTCTTTTCACTTTTTCCTTTAATCCAAATTAAAAGATAATTGCATGAATAAATGAATAAAAACCTTAACCATTTATTTAACCAGGGTATTAACTCTTTACACAAACCCTAGCTATCATATATCATCATACATGATACAAGCATGTGCACAAAACTATATCGAATATACAATGTGCACATCCGAGCGAGAAAATCCATTTAAAGTGAACCGATACTAGTTAATGCAAAGTAATATATCAAATATATAATTATACATTAAATCATTAAATCAACACTTGATTTAACGATCCGGTCATATCGCATATAACCGACTAGTATCCTATGTATCGGCTTATCGAATCAACCTTTGATTCGATAACTAGGGTATATCGCATATAACCTAATCGATACATGCATCGCGAGAATGGAATACGGTATCACATACATGCATTATTCTCGGTCCCGCACATATCTCATATGCGCTCCTATTTCGTTTCGCTTGAGCCAGGAAACCTTTGTGTAGGACTCTAAAGACTCGTCAATACGCCGGCAGTAGGCGATGATCATATCAAACGCCCACAAGCCGCAAGCGGTCTGCTAAACGTAACGGCCACCCGGGTATTGAGCGATCTGAAGATCGACGAGCAAGCCCGCTCACACTCCAGTGAAACCAACCAGTAACACTACCGTACAGTCCGGTCTGATCGTCTGATATGTCGCATATCTCGCCTAGGGGTGGTAAACGTCAGACCCCAATAGCTCGATAAGTCGTGTCGATATGAGGTCTATAACTGTTCGAGAAACTACTGGTAACACTTACCAATAAATCTCAGCAACCCTGGCCAGGGATTTCCTGTTATAGCCAATCGAACACAGCGCAACATCAACCCCCTATACCGGGAGAGACGAATCCCCTCCTATCGCTCATTGCCTCCATGTGACTCGGGACTGTACCCAAAAACCACCGTTTTGCACGCCCTCTTGGACGTGGTAATATGGAAATCAAAGCACAGTGGGAACCACACAAGACTCTATGACGATCTCGGGTCAACAGACTACTCTGTACCAGTGTCACCAGAGAACTCCCATCTGACGTGAGGTATAATACCATCTGGGAGTTCTCGGCGAGTCCGTCCAGTGTACCCAGTCTCTACTGAGCACCCGTATATCATCTCTGATGTCAAACACCAATGGATATAGGATCATCCATCGCCCATCTGTATGGGTCGAGAAGGTACACGCTAGTCTACTCTGGTATATCGATGCCCCATCTCGATACACCCACGACTAGGGACTTTGAAGGATGTACTTATGGACTACCATGTCCCCACTAGTATGATCCGCATCATAGTCCAGGTAGTCAAGTACACATCCTATGGGCTTTACCAACATGTAACAGAGAGACAATCAATGTACATGTTAAGGTAAAGAGCAACCAGATAGCATACTATCATGTCGAGCAAGAAAGTCCTCCCTATATATGTCCCAGCATCCACTACAATATACATCCAATGTACAGTAATGGCCTCTAGGGCATACAAATAACTAACAATCTCCCACTTGCACTAGGGCCATCTGTAGCAGTGGTTGTAGTATCTCATACTCAACCATCCCATAAAAGTCTCTCTCTGGGAACAGGCCTTTGTGAGTGGATCCGCTGTGTTGTCCTCTGAGTCTACTCTCCTAACCTCGATCTCCCTGGAGATCAACCATCTCCATGATCAAGTGATACTGCCTTAGAATATGTCTGGATCACTGATGGGACGGACGTTCCTTGGTATAAGCCACAACTCCATTGTCTCATAATGGTTGGAACGTAGTTCATCTCATGAACCAATATACATCCAAACAGCCTCTTTGGTAGCATCTTTAGTAGCGATGTATCCTGCCTTTATCGTCTAGTATGCCACGGTATCTAGCTTGGAACTCTTCCAACATACCGTCCCTTTACTGAGGGTTAAGACAATTCCTGTGACTGACACTCAGTCGTCTTTATCACCCTGGAACCCTTCCAGTGATTCTCCCCAGGATCGGTTGATACTGTCTCACTGCAACTAGTGAGAATCCTAACATCCATTTAGATCTATCTCATAGATCCAAAAACCCAGGATTTAGGAGGTATCACTTTGATCCTATATGGAGAATCATTGTGATAAGCGGAGATTGATCGAGCGTAGCATAGGAAACTCTTTCCCTATCAAGAGTACGTCATCTACGTACCCTACAAGGATCATCACCAAACTCCCTACTACCTTTTTGTTTATACAAGGTTCATCTACCATTTTGATGATGTCAAACTCTTTGACTAATTCATCAAAACAGATGTTCCAACTCCGCGATCCCTGCTTTAATCCTATAAAGCATCTTGCACACGTTTCCGCTGCTCTCACTGTCTACGAAGCCCTCTGGCTGTGTACTTATAGACGGACTCTTCTAAAACATCATTTAGAAAAGCAGTCATGACACCCAACCAACAGATATCGTAGTCATGGTATGTAGCCGTGACAAGTAGGATCTGGATGGACTTAAGCATAGCTACTTGAAAAGGTTTCATCATTATCCACACCTGGTCAATGATGCAAACTTTCAACAAGTCTAGCTTTGAAAGTCTCAACTTTTCCATCTACACCAAGTAATCTTCTCAAGATATACTTTCTCCTGATGGGGATTTAACCCTTCAGATATAGCAACCAAAGTCCGTACTTTGTTGGTGTATAAGGATTCCATCTCAGATCGATAAACATCCAGCCATTTTTACAGAGTCTTACTCTCGATGGCCTGCTCGAAGCTAGTTGGGTCATCATCTCATGATGCAATCCTCGCTCCCACTGTCATAGAGAAACCGAAGTATCTCTCAGGTGGGTGAGGAACCCTACTAGATCGGCGGAGAGGCTGAGGTTCGTTGGTAACTATTGAATTCTTTGGTTCTGTCAAATCATCAGCTGTAGTTTGTATGGCTGGAACATTTCCAGTTCTACATAACTGACCTTGCCTCGAGCTTGTCCGGATTTTGCTTTTCAGACATAGGCCGGACAACCCCAAATCTTAACTAACTTAAGAAATGGGCTCTTCCCTTTCCATATCACATATGAAGTGGTAGGCAACTGATTTGATTTGAACCCTATTCAATAGGTATGCAGCTTCTCAAGCGCATAACACCCAAAAGGAAATAGGTAACTCAGTATTACTCATCATAGAGCACACCTTATCACATAGGGTGTAATTGCTCCACCCCGATATACCATCGTGCTATGGTGTATACGGAGGAGTAATGCTGAGAGAGAATCTCATTCTCCTTTAGAATAATCCAGGAATTCCGTGCTCAAGTATTCTCCTCCTTGATCTCATCAAAGGACATAACACTTTTACCCGTATTGGTTCTTTACTTCTAACTTATATTCTGTGAATATCTCAAAAGGTTCGGACTTATGTTTCAACAGGAACGTATGTCTGAATCTTGAGAGATTATCAGAGAATGTAATGAAGTAAAAGAACCGGTCTTGGCATGTGTAGATAGGGGACCTACATACATCAACATGTATCATCCCAAGAGTTCACTAACTCTTTCTCTGTTACCAATAAACAGAGCTGTGGTCATCTTATCTTTGTGACATGACTGGCGAGTTTCACAAGATGTAAATTCAAACTGATTTAAATATGCATCTACATGTAACTTCAGCTAGTCGGGTCGCATTGATATGACCTAGTCTACAATGCCTCAAGAAGGATCCGTTCATTTCTGAACTCTTCCTCTTGTGTGTGTTCCGTATACTAAGAACTGTAGTTCGATTTAGAACATCAATGCTTTTAGATAACGTGCCTGAACCGATCAACTTTTAATATAGGAAATGTTCAAAAGATTATCCAACAATACAAAATTTTATCATTTCTTTATTAATAAAGAGATAGATATGATTTTGTATATCAGGTTCGGTATCTAATAACATTCGTTCAGAATCAATGTATTTGTAATACAGGGTGACAGTGACCAACAGACTTGGCTGCAACTCTTGCCCCGTTTTCTGCCTCATGAAACTTATCACCCGATCTCAGTTCTCTACCTATCTGTAGCCCTATGTAACAGATTACATATCTGGGATCCTGATCTGGTATCACATACCCAGGACGTAGAGGATACAGAGAAACAGTTCTGTATAATGAACACACCCGAAGATGATGCATCAGCATGCACTCTCTTCGTTTGGGCGGCACGGGAAATCTGGTATTCCCCAATTTCCTGCTCTGTCTTATAACAATTATAAGTTGGAGCGGGACCAACGTTCCCCAGCTCAGTATACCAAGCGGGTTCGGTCAATAATCCGTATTATTATCTTGATTAAGGCGTGATATGGTCGCTACCTGGAGAGAGAGAGAAGAAAACACTCAGCGTGCGCTCTTGCAAGAATAGATTGGTTATTATTTTATCTAATCAGGATGGCTCCCACTGCTTTTTATCAAATCTTCCTTTAAACCCTAAAAGGAAAGACTAGCCGGGATTAATTACACACTACAAGTTCGCCAATCTTTCAGCCAGGCCAGTGTCGGTACTTTGAGGGAGGTCCCCCGTGCTTTCGCACGAACCTAATTAATGTAAACCTCGTTTTTCCAGAGGCGTAACCTCGTTAACACCTTTCTAGACACCTACTTGATCGGCTAATTGTAATGTGTAAAACTCTCCCAGGAGTAACTCTTACTCACAGCGGGTATCGGGATCCAACTATCTCATAGAAGGTATGCAATCTCATTGCAAATTTCAACACTTGAAATTCCCGATAATGTTTTGCCCCTAGCTCGCTATGACCTTGACGCATGCCAAACAACCCATAGTCTGCTAGTCAAGTTCAACCCGTACATTTCTTGATTGAATTAAACCCACCCGCACGACCCTTGATTCATGCCAAACAACGCCGTACGAATACCCTAATCCAATCGCATCATATGGTAGCAGATAAGCACTAGTTAGCTACCGTACACTACGCCTTGACGCATGCCAAACAACCGCAGCACGAATACTAACTAGTACTTATCTGAAATGACGGAGGGCTACGATAGGTTTTTCTGAAAACCTATTGCGTAATGAACTTGATATCGTTGTAGAATCAAATGATTTTGAAATGGAGTGCTTTTGAGGCTTTTCTAGTTTTGCTAAAGGAGTCACTCCCGGTGAAGGGATCGTCGGTCCTTTCCTCGTCGAATGAGGTGCGGGATATATCATATATATCGCTGTGCAAAGCAAAAACATTTAAAAGCAATCAAAAGAAAAACCGAGTGTGTAGCATCTGCCAGTTATTGCTAAAGGAGTCACTCCCGGTGAAGGGATCTCGGTCCTTTCCTCATCGAATAAGGTGCAGGATATATCATATATACCGCTGTGCAAAGCAAGAACTGTAGCTACCTGTTTTATTTTGAAATTCGATTCCACAACATCTTAGGTTTCTTTTATTTCATTAATCACATTAATGAAGTCCCATCATTTAATGTACCTAAACATCACAGATAAATACGACGTACACTTATGCCATCCGCATTCGCCTCGATGTCCCCTCGTGCACCGTTAGGTTAGGTAACTAACGACAGAGCGGGGCAGGGCTAGCACGGGTGTAAAACATAAGTAACGCCTATATAATATATCATATATACTATATACTGTATCTATCATAGAACATCACATGATCACACAGCAGAAAAATCATATGAAATATTGGATATACTAGGACGTCCGTGTTTTCAATACGAGCCAGTATAAAACACGGATTCCACGGTCGCGATGAATAGCCAAACCCACACCCCTAGACCCCTAAGAGAGCGGCAAGCAACCCTACCAATTCTGGAGTTAGGAGACCCGGGCTCGACTCCTCGAGTTGGTCTCCCACTGGACCCCAGAACCCGGTTACTTGTGCCCTCCTCCTTGGGTCTATCCTAGTGCGGAAAGTAAATAATATACAAACGGTGACAACTTCCGCAACCTGGAAGTGCCCCAAATAAAAGAATATTACATACAAGTTTTTACATGAATGAAAATGAAAAACACTCATCTCACATAAAAAACCCCGGCTATTCAAACACGACGATCCAATATAACATATCCAGCAACACATAACATCACATGTCATCAACGTAAGTAAATATGCGCATCCCAATTGTCGTTGATATATAGCAACGAAACCGGCGATATCACATATTACACTTACGGTCACAGAAAAGAAAGTGTAAAACTACAACAGTTGGAATCCGCAATCACCTCAGACATCGCATGCCTGACCAAATGAATTCTTTAGACCTCGCATGCCTAACAATTATAAACACCGCATTTTAGTCTCAAAATCGAAAACACTTTTCAATACCAAGTCGGGCAATTCAACAGGATTCCCGACATCCTGATCGAATGCTCGTCGCAAACTTCAGTAGACGGCCGCACCCCCGATACCGTCGACGAAGTGCACCAAGGCGGAACACCGCTGCCGGGAGCACCCGAACGGATGCTTTTAGCGACGGGGTTCTCCTACAGTCACTTGGTCGGGGCTATGGGGTGAGGCTGTCTATTAAGTTTAACCGGCGAGTATCTGCGTACGCTACGTGATTGCGACGGACTTTTGATCACATCAAAATTCCGTGGCAACCGATCAAGTGAGACTAAACTGCTACGTTTATAATATTCATTCCATTATCTCATAACTATTTGTGAATTCCAATTATTGTATCCCATTCCAGATAATTAGAAAATGTTAAAATTTCCGATTGAACATTCGAACACCCAGGTTTTCCCGAAACAGGTCAACACATGAAATAAGTCTAACAACATTCAGTTCGTGCCTCAGTACCAACGGTCCAGCCGTAGAAGGGTCAAGCCAACGCCTCACATGTGGCACGCCGTACTGCCCCAAACCCGAAGGTTCAAAGGGCAGTTCAAGACGGTCACATAATCGAGTTAAGGTTTGTTGTCTTCTAGAGGGTCCATCGCGTTACTTGCACTACTTAGAACGTCGTTAAACTACGGAAAAATCCAACACTTGGAAATTTCCCGACAGGGGAAAAATTGGGTATTTATATCCGGTCGAACTTTTTAACATATTCTAATATTTATCCGGAAAGCCACATAGACAAAATTTGATACTCCGATCGAAACACCGAATCCCCAAAACAACTCCAGAAAATTCAACTCTTGAATAAATTTTAAAAATACCCAGAGAACTCAGCACCTGAAACAATGAATTACTGTGCAAACAGTTAGGGCTGACGTCATGATTCTGCCGCGGAACCGCCGCTTAAGCTAGGCTTATGCCGCGGTTCCGCCGCCGTTTACACTGTTCATTCAAAACTTTTGGCACCGTAATTCTTAGATTTCCCTGCTGAGTTTTCTGCATATTTTTAATTTGGAAAAATCCATGATTATAGAAAAAGTACAGAGAGCAAGTTAAGGTTTGGGTTTTCGGGTCGTTCGGACTTCAAACTCCGTCTAGACTTCGCCTAAGGCTCTAGCTAGGCTCTGATACCACTGTAGGGTTCCTAGGCACTCTCAAGAGGTCTCACAAGGCATCAACCATGCCAATTTCAAAAATTATGGTGCCGAGAAACCCTAGTGTACGGATCGTTGGCTAGATGTCTAGGCGAAACAATAAACTAGTTAACACTTAACTACAAGTAAACGGAAATACAACCTTTGTAGATCCGGTCCTCCACCTACACGGCTCCGTGATGAAGTCCTCTCCGCTGTCCAAATCAAAGTCCGGGCTCTAGCGTCGGCTTCATCGAAGAAAAAGCGGGCTAGGTCATCGACGACGTGCCGAAGATGATCTACGTCGAGGCATCGCTAGATCAAGCTCCACCTTCACCAAGCCATGAAAACTTGTGAAGGAAACACACTCTACTACTTGGCAAGAGGTAGAGGATGAAGAAATAGGAAGTGGGTAGACTTTAGAATTGGATTTCTCACTCATTTCCATCAATCACCATTGATGGAGCTTGCTTTCTTCACTTGAAGAAAAGAAGAAGATGAAGAAGCTAATTATGATAAGTTGTTTTAATAATAGAAAAAGAATTATACTTATCATAACTTAAACCAAGGTTAGATGTAGAGAGTTAACTCAAGTTAGATGAATGGTTAGGGTTTTAATAAGAAGACAAAAAGGTTACAAAAGTCAAAGTTGCATGAAGCTACAAGAAGCTTCATGTAAGAAAGCAACCTTTTTTATTTTCTTTTCACTTTTTCTTTTAATCCAAATTAAAAGATGATTGCATGAATAAATGAATAAAAACCTTAACCATTTATTTAACCAAGGTATTAACTCTTTACACAAACCCTAGCTATCATATATCATCATACATGATACAAGCATGTGCACAAAACTATATCGAATATACAATGTGCACATCCGAGCGAGAAAATCCATTTAAAGTGAACCGATACTAGTTAATGCAAAGTAATATATCAAATATATAATTATACATTAAATCATTAAATCAACACTTGATTTAACGATCCGGTCATATCGCATATAACCGACTAGTATCCTATGTATCGGCTTATCGAATCAACCTTTGATTCGATAACTAGGGTATATCGCATATAACCTAATCGATACATGCATCGCGAGAATGGAATACGGTATCACATACACGCATTATTCTCGGTCCCGCACATATCTCATATGCGCTCCTATTTCGTTTCGCTTGAGCCAGGAAACCTCTGTGTAGGACTCTAAAGACTCGTCAATACGCCGGCAGCAGGCGATGATCATATCAAACACCCACAAGCCGCAAGCGGTCTGCTAAACGTAACGGCCACCCGGGTATTGAGCGATCTGAAGATCGACGAGCAAGCCCGCTCACACTCTAGTGAAACCAACCAGTAACACTACCGTACAGTCCGGTCTGATCGTCTGATATGTCGCATATCTCGCCTAGGGGTGGTAAACGTCAGACCCCAATAGCTCGATAAGTCGTGTCGATATGAGGTCTATAACTGTTCGAGAAACTACTGGTAACACTTACCAGTAAATCTCAGCAACCCTGGCCAGGGATTTCCTGTTATAGCCAATCGAACACAGCGCAACATCAACCCCCTATACCGGGAGAGACGAATCCCCTCCTATCGCTCATTGCCTCCATGTGACTCGGGACTGTACCCAAAAACCACCGTTTTGCATGCCCTCTTGGACGTGGTAAGATGGAAATCAAAGCACAGTGGGAACCACACAAGACTCTATGACGATCTCGGGTCAACAGACTACTCTGTACCAGTGTCACCAGAGAACTGCCATCTGACGTGAGGTATAATACCATCTGGGAGTTCTCGGCGAGTCCGTCCAGTGTACCCAGTCTCTACTGAGCACCCGTATATCATCTCTGATGTCAAACACCAATGGATATGGGATCATCCATCGCCCATCTGTATGGGTCGAGAAGGTACACGCTAGTCTACTCTGGTAAATCGATGCCCCATCTCGATACACCCACGACTAGGGACTTTGAAGGATGTACTTATGGACTACCATGTCCCCACTAGTATGATCCGCATCATAGTCCAGGTAGTCAAGTACACATCCTAAGGGCTTTACCAACATGTAACAGAGAGACAATCAATGTACACGTTAAGGTAAAGAGCAACCAGATAGCATACTATCATGTCGAGCAAGAAAGTCCTCCCTATATATGTCCCAGCATCCACTACAATATACATCCAATGTACAGTAATGGCCTCTAGGGCATACATATAACTAACAGTTTGCAAGATGTTTTGTTTATATCTCTAGTTAAGATTCTAGGTTAGGGTTGTTTAGAACGGCAAAAATTTGAAAACGGCATGGACGATGGCTCCCGAAACCTCGCTGCCTTGCTATGTAATGCTATAGGGGGTTGATGTTGCGCTGTGTTCGATTGGCTATAATTAGAAGTCCCTGGCTAGGGCTGATATGGAGACCTACTGGTAAATGTTATCAGTAGTTTCTCGACCCGTTATTGTTAGTTATATGTTTGCCCTAGAGGCCATTACTGTACATTGGATGTATATTGTAGTGGATGCTGGGACATATATAGGGATGACTTTCTTGCTCGACATGATAGTATGCTATCTGGTTGATCTTTACCTTAACGTGTACACTAATTGTCTCTCTGTTACATGTTGGTAAAGCCCTTAGGATGTGTACTTGACTACCTGGACTATGATGCGGATCATACTAGTGGGGACATGGTAGTCTATAAGTACATCCTTCAAAGTCCCTAGTCGTGGGTGTATCGAGACAGGGCATCGATATACCAGAGTAGACTAGCGTGTACCTTCTCGACCCATACAGATGGGCGATGGATGATCCAATATCCATTGGTGTTTGACATCAGAGGAGATATACGGGTGCTCAGTAGAGACTGGGTACACTGGACGGACTCGCCGAGAACTCCCAGATGGTATTATACCTTACGTCAGATGGCAGTTCTCAGGTGACACTGGTACAGAGTAGTCTGTTGACCCGAGATCGTCATAGAGTCTTGTGTGGTTCCCACTGTGCTTTGATTTCCATCTTACCACGTCCAAGAAGGCGTGCAAAACGGTGGTTTTTGGGTACAGTCCCGAGTCACATAGAGGCAATGAGCGATAGGAGGGGACTCGTCTCTCCCGGTATAGGGAGTTGATGTTGCGCTGTGTTCGATTGGCTATAACCGGAAATCCCTGGCCAGGGTTGCTGAGATTTACTGGTAAGTGTTACCAGTAGTTTCTCGAATTGTTATAGACCTCATATCAACACGACTTATCGAACTATTGGGGTCTGACGTTTACCACCCCTAGGCGAGATATGCGACATATCAGACGATCAGACCGGACTGTACGGTAGTGTTACTGGTTGGATTCACTGGAGTGTGAGCGGGCTTGCTCGTCGATCTTCTGATCGCTCAATACCCGGGTGGCCGTTACGTTTGGCAGACCGCTTACGGCTTGTGGTTGCTTGATATGATCATCACCTGCTGCCGGCGTATTGACGAGTCTTTAGAGTCCTACACAGAGGTTTCCTGTGTTGGAGATAGTGCCCTCAGAGTCAATTATTAGGTCACAGGTACGTGATTGTAATGATTGAGGGAGGACCTATCCCGGTGGGACAGTCTTACTCGAGATGATAGTATGCTATCTGGTTTACCTTTATCATCGTGTACTGCTTTAGGTGACTTGACACGTCGCTATTACATGTTGATAGAGCCCCTAGGATTTATGCTTGACCACCAGCAGTATGAGGGCGATCATATAAGTGGGAGCTGGGGGTCTATAAGCTTATCCTTAAAAGGTCCCTAGTCGTGAGAGTTTCGAGACAGGGCATCGATTCTCCATAGTAGACTAGTGTATACAGTCGAGACCCCGACGAGGGGCGGTGGACGGTCTCACAAGCCACTGGTGTCAGTTGGATCACCTAAGATTTATACAGGTGCTCATTGGGTTATGAGTACACCGGACAGGACTCGCCGGGAACATGCTAGTTGGTCATATACCAGATGTCAGATGGCAGTTCCCTGGTGACATGTGTGCAGGTTAGTTCATCGACCTGGGGATCGTCATTTGTCTCGTGTGAGTTCCCACTGTACTTTGATTACTACCCTACCACGGCTCAAAGTAGTCGTGCAAACAGGTTTTAGTTGGGTACAGTCCCGAGCCACATGGAGGCAGTGAGCGTATCTTCAGGGGTTCGTCTCTCCCGGTATTGGGGGTGAGGTCGTGCTGTGTCTAGGAGAGCCATTACACAAAGTCCTTGGCCAAGGCAAGGAGATTTACTGGTAGGTATTCCAGTAGTATCTCAGGGTGTTCTGGGCTACACTCCGACACGACTTGTACCGCTTTTGGGGGTCTGACTTTTACCAACCCCCTAGGCCCGCCATGCGATACTCATAGACGAACGGACCGGACTGTATGGATATTGTCACTGACAGGCTCAGTAGGGTTGTCAGGCTGAGTTCGCTCACAGACGTCCCTTTTAGTCAATACCTGGTAGCCCGTTACGTATTGGCTTATACCTCTGACGTGCTAGTGGTTAAATCCACAACCAAGGTGTTGACGAGTCTTTAGAGTCCCCCACATTCAGTTACTCAGCTTTCGGGCGAAAGGTTGTAGAGGCCGTATGGAGATATGGCAAGGTCCGATCAGATACGTGCGGTATTGCACGGATCAGGATCGGACAGTTTGTACTATAGGCCGTATGGTTATATGGCAGGGTTCGATCAGATACGTGCGGTATTGCACGGATCAGGATCTAACAGATTTTACTAGCCGGCTTTGGTATAAGCCGGATCCTAGTATAGTACAGTGTAGATTATGTCTCATTGCATTTGTATTTCGGTCGAAATACAAATGCGGGTGTGTATGCACAGTATCGGGGTTTTCCTGTAATTTATTACGGGACCAGTTTTCTGGAGTTGCCAGTTTGTTTTCCGTTTCGGCCAATTTTCCTTTGTTCCGTTCATTGGCCGAAGATTGGTGGAGGAGGGCTTATTTGCATTGTTGCAAATAGGCATTTGTGGAGGGGGTCTTTGCATATTATCATGTCATGATACTTGTCCCATCATTTGACTTCATAAACTTATGATTGCTTGACTTTGTATATCATCATGGTTGTTGATGATGAGGTTGGTGGTAGGTGGTTGAGTGTGGGTTTTGATTTGGTGATCATTTCCTTTTGCATGATAGTCTTCTCTCTCTCTCCCTTTGGTATTATTTGGAGGGCTCTCTCATTATCTTGAAAATGACACTCTCATTCTCTCCTCTCTTTATGTCATGGCCGGCCTTCCCCTTGGAAGGGCTGTCCAAGTTTTTTGAGGGTGGAAATCTTGTTCATTTCATGCTCCAAAAGCCTACAAGTTCCTCCACATAATCCTTGTATCATCCCTCCACCAAAAGGCACCTCCATGAACCCCAAATGAGACACAATCCTCTACCACACATTCTACAGCAAACCTTGGGCACGTCGAGTAGCCGGCTTCGTGCCCGAGTTGCCTCGGCATTGAGGTGGGAGCCCGTAAACAAAGTAGGCGATGTGGTGCACTTCCGGCGACGAGGAGGAGACGGGACTTTTCCGCAGGAGATCGGGACCATGGCGAGAAGACCGGAGGACTTGGATCGTTGGTATATCTCTATTCCCTTCTTGTAGTTTGCTAGGACTAGTTAATGGTTCGATCCGGGTTATAGTGCGCGGTGGTGCCGGTTTGCTAAGTCCGCAAAAATTTAAGTTTTTCACCGCTTCCGCATTCCGGCGTCGGATTGACGGCCGGGGCGCCGCCGTGCACTTACAGTGGTATCAGAGCCTCCCCATTAACATAGTCTAGCTTGGTGTAATGTGTTTTACGTTTCCGATCGAACAAAATCCCGAAACCGCATTTTTCATGCACATCAGTTTCTGTCGAATTTTTTTTGAGTCCAAAAATTTTTCAGGTTGTCTCAGAGTGATGTGCAGAGAGTTCTAAGAATACTGCAAAATTTTGGTGAAGTGATGATTCCGTACGACCGCGGAAGGGCGGCCTAAGCCCCTCATTGGCCGCGCTTCCGCCGCAGGAATAAGACTTCAGTTCATCAATTGTTTTTCAGTGGGCTTGTGGACTTAAAATATGGGTTTTGGAATATTAAAATTGGGCCCAGGTTTTCTGTGAGTGCTACAGTTTTGATTGGGGGCCCACTTAATTTTTGATCGATCGGATATTTTAAACACATTTTTCACAGTATTTACATTATATCTGCGACCGTGAATGTCACTCGATCGGTAAATCCTGTCTAACTTCTATAGCCCGGTTAGACGGATTTGCGAACATGACTTTCACGTTGATGTTCTATGTATTTGCTGTGTTGTTGCGGATCGGTCGTAGGGATAGCCTGGATGCAATGCTAGTACAGTTTTGTTGTATTATGTACATTTGATATTGCGGGGCGAGCGTCCGACATGTGGACTGCCGTCACTGCCTGATTGTATTATTATTTTGGGGCACGACCTGGTTGCGGTCGATGTACCCGGTGTATGTATATTTTACTTTCTGTACTAGGATTGCCCCGCGGAGGGGTGCACGGATAGCCGGGTTCTGGAGGGCAACAAGCCCGCATCTCATGGCATTGAGACGGAGGGGGCTTCACTCTAGGATTGGCGGGCTATTTGCCGCACTCGTAGGGGGTACAGGTTGACCCAGGAGGGGTGCCCAAGTTACCGGATTCCGTGAAGTGCTGGGTAGTCCATTCACGTTGCTGAAGGGGGCTGCCTCGCTTCAGGTTTTGGCGGGTAACTTGCCGCGCCCGTAGGGGTCTAGGATTTCATTGCACAGGCTATCCACACGACCAGGGGAACGTCGGGTTTCAGTAGTGGCTCTGTGAAACCCGGGGATCCCAGATATCTGTATTGTTTCTGTGATGCTGTTCATTCTCTGTGATGTTGCATTCTATTCACGCCTTGAGCGAATATAATATATTGGTATATATATTAGTAGATGTTGTATATGTTTTGCATCCGCGCTAGTCCAGTCCCCGCTCTGTCGTTAGTAAGCTAACCTAACGGGTAATGACGGGACCCAGTGGCGAATGCGGATGGCATATACGTACATCAGTATATTTTCGTTCTTTTTGGTGTGATCAATTGATGGGACTGCATTGATTCGGATCAATGCAAGTTAAAAACAAACCTAATCTGATGTTGTTGGAACACTTTTCAAAAAGCTGTTATTGCAAGGACGTTCTCTTTTGTTTTGCATCGTGGTATTCAGTTGGAATATCCTGCTCCTCAGTCGACGAGGCAAGGGCCGAGATCCCTTCACCGGGAGTGACCCCTTGGACAGAAGTTTGCGTCAGGGCATTGACTTCACTATAACCGATTACTTTTGCTTTGCACCGTGGTATTCAGTTGGAATATCCTGCACCCCATTCTACGGGGAAAGAGCCGAGATCCCTTCACCGGGAGTAACCTCTTTAGCGAAGGTTTTCGTCACTATATTTTCAAAAAGCTATCTGTTCCTTCAACGATATCAAGTTCATTACGTCAAAGGTTTTCGCCAGAAACCATTCGTAGCCCTCCGTCGTTTCATATGGGTAGTCAATAGTATTCAAGCTGTGTTTGTTGGCCAAAGTCAAGGCACAGTGTTTGGTAGCTGTTGGTTATTCATATGCAGCATAGATAGATGCGTTGGTTTGGAACAGTCGTATAGCCTTGTTGGCCAAAGTCAAGGGCTTGTGCGGGTGGATTCGAATCAACCTGGAGAATGACGGGTAGAACTTGACATGTGACTTATGATTTGTTGGCCAAAGTCAAGGTCATAAGAGCATGGGGTAGAAATCACATCGGGAGTTTCAAAAGAACTGAAACTTGCCAGATATGCGCATACCTTCTGGAGTGTGATGACGTGAGCGGATTCCGTCACGTTATCATGCGATGAGAGTTGGATCCCGATTCCCACTGATGAGTTAGTATACTCCTCGGTTAATCCCGACTAATTCTTCTTTCAGGTTTGGAGGAGAATTTGAGGTACAGTGGGAGGTTTCCAGATTAGATAAATTGGTGACCATTCTGATCTAGGTTAGAGTGCACGCTGATTGTTTCTTTTCTCTCTCTCTTGGTAGCGACCATTGACCCGACCCTAAGACTTTGACTCAGTGACCAAGTTGACCGAACCTTCTTAAACACTGGCTTTTGGATTGTCAGAGTTGCGAACCTCGTTGCCACTCCTACTTTTACCCTTTTCTCCAGGACACCCCGTTTTACTACGAACGTCCACTTCCATTGGACAAAACCATCGTATGGTTAGATACGAACTCGAAAGAATTTATTCGAGGATGGTTTCCGGTTCTGGAGAAAACGGATAGGATTATTCAGTTGTCTTTTCCTTTTACCTTCTCTCAAGTTGTGAGTACTCCTTGGTTTAGGGGTAGTACACCTATTACGCAAATTGGATAGTCTTCTTCCAAACCTTAGGCTGGTGCCGACCGGTAGGGAATGAAGAAAACCAATTAGCCTAACGATGGTGTACAGAAGGTATTAAGTTCAGACAAAGCAAGGGATTAGTAAGAGGGCAAAGTAAATTGCAACAGATATTCACGACCAAAACAAGTATTCCTTCGCCAATCCTAAAATCACCTTTGTATTTCTCCAGGACACTCCGTATCACTACGAAGATCCGCAGTTTATTGGATACTCCATCGTATGGTTATATACGAACTCGAAAGGAACTTGTTCCAGTTCGGGGATGGATTATGGTCCAGGAGAAATAGGAATAAGGTTTATTCGGTTGTCTTTTATCTTCACCCTCTCTCATTGCGAGTGTTCCTAGGATTGGGACAGTACACCCATTATGCTTATTGGATAGTCTTCTTCCAAACCATAGGCTGGTGCCGAACGGTAGGGAAGGAAGAAAACTATTTGGCCTAAAGGGGTGTGCAAAAGGTAAAGACTAAAGACATATGAAGGGATTTGGAGAGGTGGCAAAGAATTAGACGGTTACAGTCGTGAATCTGGAAGAGGCATTACTAGGAATACCGGGATACCCCATCGAAACATTTTAATGTTTCAGTTTCACTGTGTACTGTTAAAGGAAAACTGATTTCCCAATTAGTCCTTACTCCAGGGTATGTATTTACCAGATACGTTTCTCACATCTGTATGGTTTTACAGATGATGAGTGGGAGTAAGTTATTGGGAATTGGGTGATCATCCTCATTATATCGGGATTCGTTGTAATCGGTGATATTTGAGGAAATCACCTGGGCTGTTTGCCGGTCGGCAAATATTTGGTTTTGAATATCCGCAGTTATGCACCAATTTCAAATTGATATATCTGTACGTCTATTTTCATAGAGTGAGATATACCCTTTTGAAATTATGTCTGCGACATTTACCTATATCGGTGGATGGTTAGGTAAGGAGCATTAAACAGCGGTGTAATTCTTCTTAACCATGAGTACAGTTTTCAGCCTACGACACACAGTGAATGAGTTATCAGACTCAAGGGACTTATACAGAGTATTGTATGTTGTCCAAGGTCCATAAGGACAGAGGGGTTGGTCCTCGTACTATATTCGGTTTACGTATGACTTCTCTAGTTTTTAGACAAGTGTTTCGTAGGAAACACAGGGTCCAATTTTGAGAAGTTATAGGTATTTGAATAGAGTAGAGAACCAGGTATAGCAAGTATCGGGATTCTTCAAAGAAATCGAAGATGTAGATACTTGTGTATGGTATTCAGTTAATAGTAATGATAAAGAGATCTTGCTTCTCTTTCAGGTTACTCATAATTGGAAGTATTCCTAAGTTGAGTAACGCTGATCGGCCTCCTTCCATTTAGTTGACATGCGCTGGGGACAGCTGCATGATTTGAATCTGGTTCAATTAAATCAGTGCCTCTGTTTCTATATTGGATATAGAACAGTTCATATCTTAACGATGTTAAGGTACGGGGAGTTGTCCGGTTTATGATTAAAACCAGACACTGGACAACTCAAGGTACGTTTCTGTAATGGCTGTTTGTGGGTTAACCCAGGCTATGACGAGGGTTGACTTTCTACCATCTGGATGAACAATAGCGATATTGTTCTAGACTCGCCACAGTTTTATTAAAGATGGATTTTTTCAGAAAACAGTAGTGGGAGTACGGTAGAACTGGAAGTGATTCCAGAACCACAAACGATTACTGAAGATTTGATAAGGAACCTAAAGATTCAATCTGGATTGACATTCCATTGGCCACTCCGCAGATAAGGTGGATAACTTCAGGCACCCGAGAGGTACTCCGGTAGCCTCAAGGACGATGACAGGGAAGTTCTTGTTTACCCACAATTGCCATTGCTGTTGTTCCAGGTTACGAGACCCGGCGGGAGGATGAGTATAGCGTCGTTCTAAACCAGTTTTAGAAGTGTACGTCTATATGACTCTGCCAGAGGGTTGTCATAGTCAGTGGGAGCAGCGGAAGCATTGGTGGACAGGTTGCTTATGTCTATTTATAGACTAGAGCAGATGTAGCGAAGATAGATCATCTGTTTCTGACGTGACAGTCATGGGTTTGACTTCATCAGAATAGGGGATGGATCTGTTGAGAAGGTAGTAGGTGTGATGTCCTGGTATTTGGATGACATGCACAAAGTAGGAAAGGAAACTCCTATACTACGATCGGTTATACTTTGGTCGTCACACAGTGGTTTCTCCACAAAGGAAATGGATTTTATATCAGACATACTGGTTACTAGATCTATGGTCTTAGATCTAGATTTGGGTGGTTTCCCAATCAGGGTACTTGACAGCATTCTAAGAGTATTTAGGATGGACGACTCCTGGCACGGTAGTGTACCTGCAGGTAATGGAGTCACCCTCTCCAAAGGTGTCTTACAGACTAAAGGGGAGAGGGACGGGCATGATTGGCAGATCACTTGCTCAGGCAATTGAGTCAATCGTGAGATGTCAAGTACCACACCAGATGTTGTTCTTGCACTAGATGCAATAAGTTGACATTAATCCAATCCTGGAGAAACAGTCGGAAGCAGTTTTAGAACATAAGTGGATGTTCTAGGGAGATGATAACGACAGCCTCATTCAGGAGACAGTTATCATTCCTGGCTTCCAAGGTGACATAGACGACAAGGAGGTTGTCAGAGTTATAGTTTTCCTTCTGATGAGGGGCAGTATTTTGGACAGGTGGTCCAAGGCAATACTGAGGGAGGCATGGCGCGCAGGATACTGATTAAGTTCAGTTGACGATACAGTCTAAGAAGTTTGGATTTGGAGTTCATTTATGAGCTAGGTCCCATCAGACATCCAGACATATTCTGAGACAGGTATTGCTCTTTTTAGGAGATGGCTTTCTCCGCGAACTTGAGATATAGAGAGACATAGAAAGAAACAACTAAGCGGATCCACTCACTGAGGCTATTCCTCGAACGCAATAGTTCCGCAAACGAGCTTTGTGAGACTGACTAGTAGAGGAGTTGGATGTTCGGTATCACACGGGCTGTGAGTATGCGACATCGCAATAATTAGCCTTGAGTGCAAGTGGGAGATTGTTGGAGATAGTTCCCTCAGAGTCAATTATTAGGTCACAGGTACGTGATTGTAATGATTGAGGGAGGACCTATCCCGGTGGGACAGTCTTACTCGAGATGATAGTATGCTATCTGGTTTACCTTTATCATCGTGTACTGCTTTAGGTGACTTGACACGTCGCTATTACACGTTGATAGAGCCCCTAGGATTTATGCTTGACCACCAGCAGTATGAGGGCGATCATATAAGTGGGAGCTGGGGGTCTATAAGCTTATCCTTAAAAGGTCCCTAGTCGTGAGAGTTTCGAGACAGGGCATCGATTCTCCATAGTAGACTAGTGTATACAGTCGAGACCCCGACGAGGGGCGGTGGCCGGTCTCACAAGCCACTGGTGTCAGTTGGATCACCTAAGATGTATACAGGTGCTCATTGGGTTATGAGTACACCGGACAGGACTCGCCGGGAACATGCTAGTTGGTCATATACCAGACGTCAGATGGCAGTTCCCTGGTGACATGTGTGCAGGTTAGTTCATCGACCTGGGGATCGTCATTTGTCTCGTGTGAGTTCCCACTGTACTTTGATTACTACCCTACCACGGCTCAAAGGAGTCGTGCAAACAGGTTTTAGTTGGGTACAGTCCCGAGCCACATGGAGGCAGTGAGCGTATCTTCAGGGGTTCGTCTCTCCCGGTATTGGGGGTGAGGTCGTGCTGTGTCTAGGAGAGCCATTACACAAAGTCCTTGGCCAAGGCAAGGAGATTTACTGGTAGGTATTCCAGTAGTATCTCAGGGTGTTCTGGGCTACACTCCGACACGACTTGTACCGCTTTTGGGGGTCTGACTTTTACCAACCCCCTAGGCCCGCCATGCGATACTCATAGACGAACGGACCGGACTGTACGGATATTGTCACTGACAGGCTCAGTAGGGTTGTCAGGCTGAGTTCGCTCACAGACGTCCCTTTTAGTCAATACCTGGTAGCCCGTTACGTATTGGCTTATACCTCTGACGTGCTAGTAGTTAAATCCACAACCAAGGTGTTGACGAGTCTTTAGAGTCCCCCATATTCAGTTACTCAGCTTTCGGGCGAAAGGTTGTAGAGGCCGTATGGAGATATGGCAAGGTCCGATCAGATACGTGCGGTATTGCACGGATCAGGATCGGACAGTTTGTACTATAGGCCGTATGGTTATATGGCAGGGTTCGATCAGATACGTGCGGTATTGCACGGATCAGGATCTAACAGATTTTACTAGCCGGCTTTGGTATAAGCCGGATCCTAGTATAGTACAGTGTAGATTATGTCTCATTGCATTTGTATTTCGGTCGAAATACAAATGCGGGTGTGTATGCACAGTATCGGGGTTTTCCTGTAATTTATTACGGGACCAGTTTTCTGGAGTTGCCAGTTTGTTTTCCGTTTCGGCCAATTTTCCTTTGTTCCGTTCATTGGCCGAAGATTGGTGGAGGAGGGCTTATTTGCATTGTTGCAAATAGGCATTTGTGGAGGGGGTCTTTGCATATTATCATGTCATGATACTTGTCCCATCATTTGACTTCATAAACTTATGATTGCTTGACTTTGTATATCATCATGGTTGTTGATGATGAGGTTGGTGGTAGGTGGTTGAGTGTGGGTTTTGATTTGGTGATCATTTCCTTTTGCATGATAGTCTTCTCTCTCTCTCCCTTTGGTATTATTTGGAGGGCTCTCTCATTATCTTGAAAATGACACTCTCATTCTCTCCTCTCTTTATGTCATGGCCGGCCTTCCCCTTGGAAGGGCTGTCCAAGTTTTTTGAGGGTGGAAATCTTGTTCATTTCATGCTCCAAAAGCCTACAAGTTCCTCCACATAATCCTTGTATCATCCCTCCACCAAAAGGCACCTCCATGAACCCCAAATGAGACACAATCCTCTACCACACATTCTACAGCAAACCTTGGGCACGTCGAGTAGCCGGCTTCGTGCCCGAGTTGCCTCGGCATTGAGGTGGGAGCCCGTAAACAAAGTAGGCGATGTGGTGCACTTCCGGCGACGAGGAGGAGACGGGACTTTTCCGCAGGAGATCGGGACTATGGCGAGAAGACCGGAGGACTTGGATCGTCGGTATATCTCTAACCCATCTTCTAGTTAGCTTAGACTTGTTAATGGTTACGATCCGGGTGTTTAGTGCGCGATGGTGCCGGTTTGCTAAGTCCGCAAAATTAAAGTTTTTCACCGCTTCCGCATTCCGGCGTCGGATTGACGGCCGGGGCGCCGCCGTGCACTTACATCCTGGCTCAAGCGAAACGAAATAGGAGCGCATATGAGATATGTGCGGGACCGAGAATAATACGTGTATGTGATACCGTATTCTATTCTCGCGATGAATGTATCGAATGGTTGTATGCGATATAACCTAGTTATCGAATCAAGTATTGATTCGATAAGCCGATACATTGAATACTACTCGGTTGTGTGCGACATGACCGGATCATTGAATCAAGTGTTGATTTAATGATTTAATGCATAATTATATATTTGATATATTACTTTGCGCTAACTAGTATTGGTTCACTTTAAACGGATTTTCTCACTTGGTTTGTGCACATTGTATATGTGATATACTTTTGTACACATGATTGTATCATGTTTGATGATGCATGCTTTTTGGTTAAGTGTAAAGAATTAAACCATGGTTAAGTTGGAAATTAGGGTTTTGTTTTATCCATTATTTATTCATTTATTTATTATGGAAAAATATTAAGCATAAAGAAATGAAATGGTGGCTAATTTTGGACTTGCATGTTGAAGCTTCATGAAGCTTTGACTTAGTCACCATTTTGTCTCATGCTTAACCCTAACCACTCCACTCAACCCTAGTTGATTCTCTACACTTCACCATGGTTAGATTATGATAAGCATTCTTTTTATTTTCTATTTTGGAATTAACTTATCATAACAACATTCATCTTCTTCATCTTCTTCTTCCTTGAAGAAGCTTGCTTCATCAATGGTGATTGATGAAAACAAGTGAGAAATCCAATTCTAAAGTCTACCCACTTCCTATTTCTTCATCCTCTACCTCTTGCCAAGTAGTAGAGTGTGTTTTCTTCACAAGTTTCTTGACTTGGTTAAGTGAGAGCTTGATCTAGTGATGCCTCGACGTAGATCATCTTCGGCATCGTCGTCGATGACCTAGCCCGTCCATTCTCCGATGAAGCCGACTCTAGAGCCCGGGATCCGTTTTGGACAGCGAGGAGACATCATCACGGAGCCGTGGAGGTGGAGGACCGGATCTACAAAGGTTGTATTTCCGTTCCTTTAGTAAAATAGTTTACTAGTTGCATCTTTCGCCTAGACATCTAGCCAACGATCCGTATTAGGGTTTCTCGGCACCGTTAATTTGTGAAATTGGCATGGTTGATGCCTTGTGAGACCTCCTTAGGGTGCCTAGGAACCCTACAGTGGTATCAGAGCTAAGCTAGAGCCTTAGGCGAAGTCTATACGACGTTTGAGATCCGAACGAACCCGAAAACCCATTTCCAAAATGCTCTCTGTCCAATTTTTAAAAATCTGGATTTTTCAATATTAAAAATATGCAGAAAATTAAGCAGGGTTTTTTATGAATTACTGTGAAAAACGGAGACCTAACTCCGTCATAACGCCGCGGAAGCGCGGCCTAAGCCCACGTGTCGCGGCGCTTCCGCGGCCATAATGTTGACTCTTTGACTCCTCTTTACACAGTAATGTTTATAATTAATTCCTGTATTTTCTGGGTAATTTTAATATATATACTATACAGTTGAGTTTTCTGGGGTTGTTTTGGGATTTCATGGATTCGATCGGATTATCAAATTTTGTCTGTGTGGCTTTCCGGGTAAATTTTAGAATATGTTAAAAAGTTCGACCGGATATAAATACCCAATTTTTCCCTTGTCGGGAAATTTCCAAGTGTTGGATTTTTCCGTAGTTTAACGACGTTCTAAGTAGTGCAAGTAACGCGATGGACCCTCTAGAAGACAACAAACCTTAACTCGATTATGTGACCGTCTTGAACTGCCCTTTGAACCTTATGGTTTGGGGCAGTACGGCATGCCACATGTGAGGCGTTGGCTTGACCCTTCTACGGCTGGACCGTTGGTACTGAGGCACGAACTGAATGTTGTTAGACTTATTTCATGTGTTGAGCTGTATCGGGAAAACTTGGGTGTTTGACTGTTCGATCGAAAAGTTTAACATTTTCTAATTATCCGGAATGGGATACAATAATTGGAATTCATAAAGAGTTATGAGATAACTGAATGAATGTTATAAACATAGCAGTTTAGTCTCACTTGATCGGTTGCCACGGAATTTTGATGTGATCAAAAGTCCGTCGCAATCACGTAGCGTACGCGGATACTCGCCTGGTAAACTTAATAGACAGCCTCACTCCATAGCCCCGACCAAGTGACTGTAGGAGAACCCCGTCGCCGAAAGCATCCGTTCGGGTGCTCGCGGTAGCGGTGTTCCGCCTTGGTGCACTTCGTCGACGGTATCGGGGGTGCAGCCGTCTACTGAAGTTTGCGACGAGCATTCGATCAGGATGTCGGGAATCTTGTTGAATTACCCGACTTAATATTGAAAAGTGTTTTCAATGATGAGACTAAAATGCGGGGTTTATAATTGTTAGGCATACGATGTCTAAGTAATTCATTTGGTCAGGCATGCGATGTCTGAGAAGGTTGCGGATTCCAACTGTTGTAGTTTTACACTTTCTTTTCTGTGACCGTAAGTGTAATATGTGATATCGCCGGTTTCGTTGCTATATGTCAGCGACAATTGGGATGGACATATTTACTTACGTTGATGACATGTGATGTTATGTGTTGCTGGATATGTTATATTGGATCGTCGTGTTTGAATAGCCGGGGTATTTTTATGTGAGATGAGTGTTTTTCATTTTCATTCATGTAAAAACTTGTATGTAATATTCTTTTATTGGGGCACTTCCAGGTTGCAGAAGATGTCACCCTTTGTATATTATTTACTTTTCTGCACTAGGATAGACCCAAGGAGGGGAGCATAAGTAACCGGGTTCTGGAGTCCAGTGGGAGACCAACTCGAGGAGTCGAGTCCAGGTCTCCTAACTCTAGAATTGGTAGGGTTGCTTGCCGCTCTCGTAGGGGTCTAGGGGTGTGGGTTTGGCTATTCATCACGACCGTGGAATCCGTGTTTTATACTGGCTCGTATTGAAAACACGGACGTCCTAGTACATCCAATATTTCATATGATTCTTCTGCTGCGATATCTGTGATGTGATCATGTGATGTTCTGTGATAGATACAGTATATAGTATATATGATATATTATATAGGCGTTACTTATGTTTTACACCCACGCTAGCCCTGCCCCGCTCTGCCGTTAGTTACCTAACCTAACGGTGCACGAGGGGACATCGAGGCGAATGCGGATGGCATAAGTGTACGTCGTATTTATCTGTGATGTTTAGGTATTTAAATGATGGGACTTCATTAATGTGATTAATGAAATAAAAGAAACCTAAGATGTTGTAGAATCGAATTTCAAAAAAAAAAAAAAACAGGTAGCAACAGTTCTTGCTTTGCATAGCGGTATATATGATATATCCTGCACCTTATTCGATAAGGAAAGGACCGAGATCCCTTCACCGGGAGTGACTCCTTTAGCAATAACTGGCAGATGCTACACACTCGGTTTGTCTTTTGATTGCTTTTAAGTGTTTTTGCTTTGCACAGTGATATATATGATATATCCCGCACCTCATTCGACGAGGAAAGGACCGACGATCCCTTCACCGGGAGTGACTCCTTTAGCAAAACTAGAAAAGCCTCAAAAACAACTCCATTTTCAAAATCATTTGATTCGACAACGATATCAAGTTCATTACGCAATAGGTTTTCAGAAAAACCTGTCGTAGCCCTCCGTCATTTCAGATAAATGGTAGTTAGTATTCGTGCTACGTTTGTTGGCCTGCGTCAAGGCGTAGTGTGCGGTAGCTAACTAGTATTTATATGCTTATGCATATGATGCAGATTGGATTAGGGTAGTCGTGCGACTTTGTTGGCCTGCGTCAAGGGTCGTGCGGGTGGGTTTAATTCAATCAGGAAATGACGGGTTGAACTTGACTAGCGCACTATGGTTTGTTGGCCTGCGTCAATGTCATAGGACGCTAGGGGCAAAATATTATCGGGAATTTCAAGTGTTGAAATTTGCAATGAGATTGCATACCTTCTATGAGATAGTTGGATCCCGATACCCGCTGAGAGTAAGTGTTACTCCTGGGAGAGTTTTATACATTACAATTAGCCGATCAAGTAGGTGTCTAGAAAGGTGTCAACGGGGTTACGCCTCTGGGAAAACGAGGTTTACATTAATTAGGTTCGTGCGAAAGCACGGGGGACCTCCCTCAAAGTACCGACACTGGCCTGGATGAAAGATTGGCGAACTTGTAGTGTGTAATTAATCCCGGCTAGTCTTTCCTTTTAGGGTTTGAAGGAAGATTTGATAAAAAGCAGTGGGAGCCATCCTGATTAGATAAAATAATAACCAATCTATTCTTGACAGAGCGCACGCTGAGTGTTTTCTTCTCTCTCTCTCCAGGTAGCGACCATATCACGCCTTAATCAAGATAATAATACGGAATATTGACCGAACCCGCTTGTTATACTGAGCTGGGGAACGTTGGTCCCGCTCCAACTTATAATTGTTATAAGACAGAGCAGGAAATTGGAGAATACCAGATTTCCCATGCCGCCCAAACGAAGAGAATGCATGCTGATGCATCATCTTCGGGTGTGTTCATTATACAGAACTATTTCTCAGTATCCTTTACGTCCTGGGTATGTGATACCAGATCAGGATCCCAGATATGTAATATGTTACATAGGGCTACAGAAAGGTAGAGAACTGAGAACGGGTGATAAGTTTCATGAGGCAGAAAACGGGGCAAGTGTTGCAGCCAAGTCTGTTGGTCACTGTCACCCTGTATTACAAATATATTGATTCTGAACGAATGTTATTAGATACCGAACCTGATATACAAAATCATATCAGTCTCTTTATCAGTAAAGAAATGATAAAATTTTGTATTGTTGGATAATGTTTTGAACATTTCCTATATCAAAAGTTGATCGTATCAGGCACGTTATCTAAAAGCGTTGATGTTCTAAATCAAACTACAGTTCTTAGTATATGGAACACACACAAGAGGAAGAGTTCAGAAATGAACGAATCCTTCTTGAGGCATTGTAGACTAGGTCATATCAATGTGACCCGACTAGCTAGAGTTACATATAGATGCATATTTAAATCAATTTGAATTTACATCTTGTGAAACTCGCCTGTCATGTCACAAAGATAAGATGACCATAGCTCCGTTTACTGGAAACAGAGAGAGAGTTAGTGAACTCTTGGGATGATACATGTTGATGTATGTAGGTCCCCTGTCTACACATGCCAAGACTGGTTCTTTGTACTTCGTTACATTCTCTGATAATCTCTCAAGATTCAGACATATGTTCCTGTTGAAACACAAGTCCGAACCTTTTGAGATATTCACATAATATAAGTTAGAAGTAGAGAACCAATACGGGTATTAGTATTATGTCCTTTGATGAGATCAAGGAGGAGAATACTTGAGCACGGAATTCCTGGACTATTCTAAAGGAGAATGAGATTCTCTCTCGGCATTACTCCTCCGGATACACCATAGCACGATGGTATATCGGGGCGGAGCAGTGACACCCTATATGATATGGTGTGCTCTATGATGAGTACTACTGAGTTACCTTTTTCCTATTGGGTGTTATGCACTTGAGAAGTTGCATACCTATTGAATAGGGTTCGAATCAAATCAGATGCCTACCACTTCATATGTGATATGGAAAGGGAAGAGCCCATATCTTAAGCTAGTTAAGATTTGGGGTTGTCCAGCCTTTGTCTAAAAGCAAAATCCGGACAAGCTCAAGGCAAAGTCTGTTATGTAGAACTGGAAAGGTTCCAGCTATACAAACTACAGCTGATGATTTGGTACAACCAAAGGATTCAGTAGATTCCAGCGAACCTCAGCCTCTCCGCCGATCTAGTAGGGTTCCTCACCTACCTGAGAGATACTTCGGTTTCTCTATGACAGTGGGAGCGAGGATTGCATCATGAGATGATGACCCAACTAGTTTCAAGCTGGCCATCAGGAGTAAGACTCTGTAAGAATGGCTGGATGCTTAGCGATCTGAGATGGAATCCTTATACACCAACAAAGTATGGACTTTGGTTTCTATATCTGAAGGGTTAAATCCCCATCAGGAGCAAGTATATCTTGAGAAGATTACTTGGTGTACATCGAAAAGTTTAGACTTTCAAAGCTAGACTTGTTAAAAGTTTGCATCATTGACCAGCTGTGGATAATGATAAAACCTTTTCAAGTATCTATGCTTAAGTCCATCCAGATCCTACTTACCACGGCTACATACCATGACTACGATATCTGGTGGTTGGGTGTCATGACTGCCGTTCTAAATGATATTTTGGAAGAGAGCGTCTATAAGTACACAGCCAGAGGGCTTCGTAGACAGTGGGAGCAGCGGAAACGTGTGCAAGATGCTTTATAGGATAAAGCAGGCATCACGGAGTTGGAACATCTGTTTTGATGGATTAGTCAAAGAAGTTGACATCATCAAAATGGTAGATGAACCTTGTATAAACAAAAAGGTAGTAGGGAATATGGTGACGATCCTCGTAGAGTACGTGGATGACATACTCTTGATGGGGAAGGAGTTTCCTATGCTACGCTCGGTCAATCTCCGCTTATCACCATAATTCTCCATATAGGATCAAAGTGATACCTCCTAAATCCTGGGTTTTGGATCTATGAGATAGATCTAAATGGATGTTAGGATACTCACTAGTTGTAGTGAGATGGTATCAATCGATCCTGGGGAGAATCACCGGAAGTGTTCCAGGGTGATAAAGACGACTGAATGTCAGTCACAGGCATTGTATTTACCCTCAGTAAAGGGACGGTATGTTGGAAGAGTTCTAAGCTAGATACCGTGACATACTAGACGATAAAGGCTGGATACATCGCTACTTAAGATGCTACCAAAGAGGCTGTTTGGGTGTATATTGGTTCATGAGATGAACTATGTTCCTCCCATTGTGTGACAATGGAGTTGTGGCTTATGCCAAGGAACGCCGGTCCCATCAGTGATCCAGACATATTCTAAGGCAGTATCACTTGATCATGGAGATGGTTGATCTCCAGGGAGATCGAGGTTAGGAGAGTAGACTCAGAGGACAACACAGCGGATCCACTCACAAAGGCCTGTTCCCAGAGAGAGACTTTTATGGGATGGTTGAGTATGAGATACTACAACCACTGCTATAGATGGCCCTAGTGCAAGTGGGAGATTGTTAGTTATATGTATGCCCTAGAGGCCATTACTGTACATTGGATGTATATTGTAGTGGATGCTGGGACATATATAGGGAGGACTTTCTTGCTCGACATGATAGTATGCTATCTGGTTGATCTTTATCTTAACGTGTACACTAATTGTCTCTCTGTTACATGTTGGTAAAGCCCTTAGGATGTGTACTTGACTACCTGGACTATGATGCGGATCATACTAGTGGGGACATGGTAGTCTATAAGTACATCCTTCAAAGTCCCTAGTCGTGGGTGTATCGAGACAGGGCATCGATATACCAGAGTAGACTAGCGTGTACCTTCTCGACCCATACAGATGGGCGATGGATGATCCCATATCCATTGGTGTTTGACATCAGAGGAGATATACGGGTGCTCAGTAGAGACTGGGTACACTGGACGGACTCGCCGAGAACTCCCAGATGGTATTATACCTTACGTCAGATGGCAGTTCTCAGGTGACACTGGTACAGAGTAGTCTGTTGACTCGAGATCGTCATAGAGTCTTGTGTGGTTCCCACTGTGCTTTGATTTCCATCTTACCACGTCCAAGAGGGCGTGCAAAACGGTGGTTTTTGGGTACAGTCCCGAGTCACATGGAGGCAATGAGCGATAGGAGGGGATTCGTCTCTCCCGGTATAGGGAGTTGATGTTGCGCTGTGTTCGATTGGCTATAACCGGAAATCCCTGGCCAGGGTTGCTGAGATTTACTGGTAAGTGTTACCAGTAGTTTCTCGAATTGTTATAGACCTCATATCGACACGACTTATCGAACTATTGGGGTCTGACGTTTTCCACCCCTAGGCGAGATATGCGACATATCAGACGATCAGACCGGACTGTATGGTAGTGTTACTGGTTGGATTCACTGGAGTGTGAGCGGGCTTGCTCGTCGATCTTCTGATCGCTCAATACCCGGGTGGCCGTTACGTTTGGCCGACCGCTTGCGGCTTGTGGGTGCTTGATATGATCATCACCTGCTGCCGGCGTATTGACGAGTCTTTAGAGTCCTACACAGAGGTTTCCTGGCTCAAGCGAAACAAAATAGGAGCGCATATGAGATATGTGCGGGACCGAGAATAATGCGTGTATGTGATACCGTATTCTATTCTCGCGATGAATGTATCGAATGGTTGTATGCGATATAACCTAGTTATCGAATCAAGTATTGATTCGATAAGCCGATACATTGAATACTAGTCGGTTGTGTGCGACATGACCGGATCATTGAATCAAGTGTTGATTTAATGATTTAATGCATAATTATATATTTGATATATTACTTTGCACTAACTAGTATTGTTTCACTTTAAACGGATTTTCTCACTTGGTTTGTGCACATTGTATATGTGATATACTTTTGTACACATGATTGTATCATGTTTGATGATGCATGCTTTTTGGTTAAGTGTAAAGAATTAAACCATGGTTAAGTTGGAAATTAGGGTTTTGTTTTATCCATTATTTATTCATTTATTTATTTTGGAAAAATATTAAGCACAAAGAAATGAAATGGTGGCTAATTTTGGACTTGCATGTTGAAGCTTCATGAAGCTTTGACTTAGTCACCATTTTGTCTCATGCTTAACCCTAACCACTCCACTCAACCCTAGTTGATTCTCTACACTTCACCATGGTTAGATTATGATAAGCATTCCTTTTATTTTCTATTTTGGAATTAACTTATCATAACAATATTCATCTTCTTCATCTTCTTCTTCCTTGAAGAAGCTTGCTTCATCAATGGTGATTGATGAAAACAAGTGAGAAATCCAATTCTAAAGTCTACCCACTTCCTATTTCTTCATCCTCTACCTCTTGCCAAGTAGTAGAGTGTGTTTTCTTCACAAGTTTCTTGACTTGGTGAAGTGAGAGCTTGATCTAGTGATGCCTCGACGTAGATCATCTTCGGCATCGTCGTCGATGACCTAGCCCGTCCATTCTCCGATGAAGCCGACTCTAGAGCCCGGGATCCGTTTTGGACAGCGAGGAGACATCATCACGGAGCCGTGGAGGTGGAGGACCGGATCTACAAAGGTTGTATTTCCGTTCCTTTAGTAAAATAGTTTACTAGTTGCATCTTTCGCCTAGACATCTAGCCAACGATCCGTATTAGGGTTTCTCGGCACCGTTAATTTGTGAAATTGGCATGGTTGATGCCTTGTGAGACCTCCTTAGGGTGCCTAGGAACCCTACAGTTATGAGCCTCACATCGACACGACTTATCGGTTACTGGGATCTGACGTTTACCACCCCTAGACTGGATATGCGACATATTAGACGAAGAGACCGGACCGTACGGTTGTGTTACTGATTGGATTAACAGGAGTGTGTGCAGGCTTACTTGTTGATCTTCTGATCGCTCAATACCCAGGTGGCTGCTACATTTAGCTGACCGCTTGCAGCTTGTGGGTGTTTGATATGATCATCACCTACTGCCGGCGTATTGACGAATCTTTAGAGTCCTACACAAAGGTTTTCTGGCTCAGGAGAAACGGAGTAGGAGCACATATATGATATGTGCGGGACCGAGATTGATACGTGTATGTGATACCGTCTTCTATTCTCGCGATATGTGATATCGGCCGGGTATATGTGATATAGCCGGGTTATCGGATCAAGTGTTGATGCGATAAAATGATACATATTATATTGGTCGGTTATATGTTATATAGCCGGATTATTAAATCAAGTATTGATTTAATAATTTAATATTTAATTATATATGTGATATATTATATTACATTAACTAATATAAGCTCACTTAAATGATTCTTTTTCTCACTTAGGATGCATTGATATATATGTGATACATGTTTAATGTTTTCTTTTCATTTGTTACAAAATATTATATATGTGATATGTGATATTGTAAATGCTAGGGTTACACTTGCAACTAGAGATTATGAGATTCTTACCATGGCTAGGACTAGGGTTAGTGATATATATTTATTTTAGTTAATTCAATATTGTAGACTTTTGTTAAGATATTTATTTATGTTTACTAAGTCTTCTCTCTTGATATTTTGCTAAGATATTTGTTAACCTAACCCTAACCTTAGCCCATGGTCAAGTCTCTACAAGGGTTAAGCATAACATCCTTAACCCATGGTTGCATTTCTAGCCTCAAAATATAATTCATTCATCACACTTCATCTTCTTCTTCCTCCTCACAAAAGCTTTCTAGCTTTTTCATTTGTGGTGAATGATTGTGAGAAAAAGAAAACTAAAGAGAGCAAAATTCCTACTTCATCATCCTCTTCTATACTAGCCATATAGATTAGTGTGTTAGCTTCACTAATCCATAATTAGTGAAGATATAGCTTGGGTTTGTGAATTCTCAAGGTAGATCATCTTAGATTGTGAAGACTTCAAACTAGCATGGATCATTCATCTCATGGAGCCTCTCTAGAGTCCGGGAGCATGATGATCACAGCGAAGGGACCACAACTCGGAGCTTATGAAGCGAAGGAATGGACTATAAAGGTTGTAATCCTTAACACTTAGTAGTAAAGTTGTTTACTTGTTGTTTTAGTTTGATTATCTAGTTAACGATCTAGTTTAGGGTTGTTTAAGAATGACAAAAAATTTTAATTGGCATGGGAGATGCCACCCAAAACCTTGCTGTCGTAATAAATAACCCTAGACCTGACCCAATCAAACCATGATTAAGGTAAAAGTTTACAACATCGCTTACAAATGTAAAATCATAACCTTCTTTAGATAGTAAAGATACAAAGATGATATTACATGTGAAACTAGGTACACAAAAACAGTTACGCAAAACCAAAATGTGTCCACTTGTCAACCCTAGGTGATATTCCCCCACGGAAACAACATCCATGCTCACTCCGTTGGCAACCCGGAAGGTCATATCACCTGTATTCAAAACTCTATGGCTTCTCAGTGCCTGCAATGAATTACATATATGAGATCCTGAACCGGTATCCAATACCCAGGAAGTATAGTTGATTAACAGACAGTTTTCAATCATAAACATACCAAAAACCGAAACCACAACTTGCTTCGAATCTTGTTTCCTGGCTTTCCAAGACCTGCAGTCCTTCTTCCAATGGCTTTTCTTGTGACAATATAAGCATTCCTCTATCCCTACTGTCGGCCCCACAACTTTTGCATTGCCCTCCCCCTGCACCTTACTGACACCACCTTTCAGCTTGGCGGGGGACCTTCTTCTTCTTCTCCTTGGTTTTCACCTTAGATCTAGAGGAAGAAGATTCCCTAATAAGCAGAGCGGGTGACTCTCTGGTTTTCTTTAGGGTGCCCACTGCACTCCTCAACATGTTTAGGAGCTTTGAATGTGTAACATCCTTATCCTGTATATTGAATATAAATATAAACTGGGTATAGGTAGAGGGGAGGGACTGTAGAATCAAGTTTGTATACAACTCGTTCTCTAACGTGGTCCCAAGGTCCGCAAGCTTTTCAATATAGCCGATCATCTTAAGGACGTGGTCCCCTAAAGATGACCCGATAGCTAATCTAGCCTGAAATAATTTCTTTGAGGTCTCAAATCTTGCGATACGATATTGCTCTCCATATAAATCCTTGGTATGGAGGAAGATGGAAGCTAAGTCCATCTTCTCGTGCTGCCTATGGTGTTCATTATCCATTAAGGCAAACACGAGGCACTTTGATTTCTCACAATCTAATTCCCATGTCATACGGATCTCAATATCTGCTGTTGGGTTACGGCAGCGCCCCGGCAGTCAATCCGAGACCAAATGCGGAACAAAAACTTTTCAAAACACGGCGCTACCACAACCAATTACCCGGATCGTGCCATTAACCATTAACTAGCAAACTACTGTAAAGTGTTTAGAGATTATACCAATCGATCCGTGTCCTTCGGTCTTCAACCTCTTCGCCAAGCTCCTCGCGGCTACCCCTAAACAAGCTCGCTCTCCGGTCTCTCTCGTCGAAGACGATCCACGTCGAGGGTCCTTTATACGGGCTCCCGCTTCAAACCAAAGCAACTCAGGCATCCAGTTTGCTAGCCTAGATATCCAAGGTGATGTAGAGATAGTGTGTGAAGATTTTGTCTCAAGGCACCCAATGATTTGGGTGGAGGTAAATAAAGTTGCTAAGGATGTGAGCATAGAATTTTTGTCTTGGAAAAATGCTTGCTGTAATTTTCTTTAGCTCAGCCATAAGAAGAGAATGGTGCAAGTGTTCTCTGGAGATTTATCAATGTAGTGGTGAAGAGGTGAGTGTAGTGGTGAGGATAACAAAATACAAGTGGTGAGTGTAAGATAACAAGCAACAAAAGAAATTAAAGAACCAATGACTCACCAATGTTTCCTATCCCTCAAAATCTTACCCATGCCCATTAAATGGTTCACTGGCCAATAATGCCAGCATATGAAGAATGCTCACGAAATTTCCACCAAAGGAAATGGGCCAAAAATCAAAGAAGGAATTTGGCCAAAAATCAAAGAAGAAATTTCCATTAATTAAATATTAAACCAAATGTTTAATCTAGTGAAAGAAAATTGGGAACTTCAAAAGTTGTCAAGACCCGAAATAGTACGTGACTGGCACTTGAATCATATGAAGTCTATAGGACCCCATCTAATCCAAGTAAGCCAAAAGCCCAGAAATCTAAAACCAATTTTTAAGGAGTAAATGAAGAAAATTAGTTTTAAGAAGTAAGGAAAACATGTTTTAAAAGTAAGGTTTTTAAATAATTAAGCCGAATATGCAATTTTAAAAATGTATAGTCTTTTTTAAAAATTTCGGCAGAGTTTCCTTTGTAAATATTGGCCCCGAACGGGGTACAACAAGAATAATATATATGCAATGATAAAAGGCATCCCCAAGCGGGAGCTAGCTCTTCGTCAATCGACGGTCACAACCACGCAGGCAAAATAATATACAACGCCGAAGGGCGAGAATTAAAACTCAAAAAAAAAGAAACTCAAACACCATGAAAAAACCGTAATACTACAACGCGCGACTCTAAGGTCGAAATAATACATAACTGGTTTCTAAGTCTGAAACAATACACATGTTTGGTTGATGGAATTACTAGATACAACTGAATAATACATGTACAATGGTGGTTCTAATGCAAAAGAACCCACCTACCAAAGCAAATCACCCGCAAAGGAAGCAGTGTGCCAGAAATGCCGCCATGAAACCTGTACGGCAAAACCGACAAGAACTGTGGCACAACGAGAGTGAGTTGCCAACTCGTGAGTAGAAAACATCTACAAGCAGAAATCGAATGCATGACATAATCCTAGGTCATACGATCAGTAATAATATATCTTCAATATGAATAAATCTGAAGCATAATAAGGTGGCAATGTAACATCTATACATGAGTGTAGTGCCAAGTGCTCGTGCCAGTGCCTCAGGTAATAACATATCAGGAATATGAGGTATGATCAATGTAATCAATATGAATCAATGTCAACTATAACATCAAGTCTTGTAATAAGTGGATATCATCCAACTATGTAATCAATGTCTGTATGTATGTGGATCTCGTCCACGTGTCACCCAATGACAATAAGCATCATGCATGTAAATATCATAAAGCATATGCATGGAAGTATAAGGATGTAAATCAACATGTGTCGCTCACGACATATCAAAATCATGGAACATATGTATCTAGCATCGACACTCGAAAACATCATGAAAACCGTGCCCATCATCGGCACGTAAATCCTCATACATCTCAGGCGCCGCACACCCTGGTCGGCCCTCATATCCATCTCATGACTCCGGTCGGTATCCTCCGGATATCCGCCGAACCCAAATACTATCACCGGTAGGTAGTGGTCCCTCTGGCAGGCTCACCGTCTAGCTACACAGCAGATCCGTTCTCACCCCGGGGTACCATACCGGGTCCACCATGTACCCGCAATCGGCCTCGTCCGCTCCACGAATCGGGTTTCACATGTCGTTCTCAGCACCGAGAAAACACATGGTGGACGCACTGAAATATCATATCAAGGCTAACCGGGTTTTAAAACAATTACATACTCTCTTTTGAAATATCCACGGTTCCCAAATCCATAAATATCATGGAAACAATATATCTCAATGCGTATAATCAAAAGCATGATGTATGCGACATGTAAAAGAAATGTAAGCATATCAGTATATCATGCATTATGGAATAGTAATATGCATATTTTGAGGGTAACCGCTCTTTTAAAATGAATCAGTTTTAAAGAGTATCTTGCGGTTCCCAAATCTCCAAATCCAGCAAGAATCATCTATGTAAGTGCGAATATGTATGTATGCACGTATGGGTATACATTAGATATGTACACAAGTGTGCTATGCAAGGGATCATATCCTGAATGCAACAGTACTACAGTGTAGTGACATGGCAATTATCGATGATGAAGTGTGTGAGCCGGCAAGCAAGTGTACGTGGAATATATGCATCATCGATAAAGGTGATGGTGTCCTAACAACATGGATTTTATATAACAATAATAATATTTAACATGCAATGCGATGCAATCAGTAAGAATATGCGGCAATGAATAATAACACAATAGTGCAGTATCTACATCAATGTATCTATGTCATAATGTTTTGCCATTTGAAAGAAGACGAATCGGGGTTTTTAGTAAAATAAGGGCTACGGTGTTTTAAGAACAGATGCGTCGTTTGAAAATATCCGTAGAATCCCTTTACCCATCTTTAAAATACTCCCGATTCGTTAGTTTTTGAAATAGGTATGACTCGGGTCTAGTCTAACATCTACTATGCAAACTACAGATCTAACTATCAAGTCAATCTGGAGGGGTATGGAAACCACCTAAATCTGAGTCGATATAAATATGAATATAAATGTAATAGTCGGTGATCCCGCCTTAATAGTATCGCGTATGATACAGTATATCATATGACATCCTCGAGTCGTGAGTGCGGATCTATCATCAATATATAGCTCGTACGTAAATCCGTCGTACGACATCCCAAATCTGGGTACGGGTCAATATCACAGTAATCTCATCAATTATCTGGTATCCTTATCATCATCTCTGATGATCTGGAGTACTGATCTAAGTCTAGTACAAATCGATACCATCTATATAAGTATGAATGCGTGTGAGAAACACACGTCCAAAGGCCCGCTAAAAATCACATGTCGTACCCCAAATACGAATCATATCATATCACCGATCTCATGGCACTATGCCCAATATCATCGACTTATCTCCAATGTCATCCACTATCCTCATCATCACAGTATAAGTATAGAAATAAGCATGTGTGCGCGTGTGGGTGTAAACCTATTCTAGGGTTCGCAACTAGGAACGATACTAGTTTACTTCTATTCCCTAATCTAACCATAGTACATCTAATCTCAATATCCACGACACACTATAAGCTATCATGTATATATAATATATACATATATAGTATACCAACTTCACACTGCAGGGGTGCTATACGCCATCCACCCGACTTCCCCCGTAGATATAATCTACTCACTTGTGTCCTGCGTGTCGGTGTCGATGTCGCCTTCGTCTTCTTCATCATGTGGAATCCTCATGATGGTACCTACATAGATAACATAATCGGAATGCGTATTAAAATCACATCGGGAATATCCAAAACGACACGCTAATGCCTATAGGTTAGAACCTATAGACTACGCTTCAAAACCATCAATCAATCCTCGATACCGTCGTACAAACGCCAAGAAATCGAGGTAAAACACAGATATATAAATCCAGAATTCAAAATACGAAATACGAAAACATCAATCAAAACAGCAACTCAAGAAAAGGGTCTCAGATTCCACCCTAGGTCACATTGGACAATTTTGCATATGCCAGGGGTCTAATGTACATGAAATAAAGCTATAGAACCAACACGAGCCAAATCCAACCTGGTCTGGCCACAATTTGCGGCAAGAATGGATTTATTTGCGGCCTGAAAAAGAGGTTAGGGGCTAGGGCTTTGGGTGATGGTTCCTAGGTGTCTGCACATTTCACTGTCAATCCAAAATAATTTTCAGAGTCTCGGGGTGATAGCAGATCTCATATAACCTTCACAGATTCCACAAATTTTCCGATATCGGTTTCTAAATCCGTACTCCGGGTTTCAAGTCTCAGGTTTGGGTCTTAATTCAAGCACTAGGGTGTTTGTGTAGCTTCTACTGAGCTCAATTTCACAACATAACGCTCAATTTCTCATAACCCTAACTAGGTTTTTCCCAAGTCCACCAAATCACACAATATCGGTTCTAATCTAGCATGGGGGTATAAGTAATTCAAAAAATAAGCTAATGGTCCTGAAAAATACCTCATTTGGCAACTCAAGAAAATTCTTGTATTGCCCCTAGTGGCCAAAATCCTTGCTTTCTTGGTCCAATGCGTTTGTCTTGAGCTTGTGCATCATTTTAGTGAAATGAAGATAGGGTTTTGGAGTGTTTAATGAGGTGATTTGAGGAGGTGAAGAAGGGGAGATGGAGCTAGGGCAGCAGCAGCAAATAAAGAAGAGGGAGAGAGATGAGTGTTGGAAACATGAGAGAATGGTCAAGTCTTGGTCAAAGGAAACCCCTTTCTCTCTCTCACCCATACTTCATATAATAATCCTTTCTCTTTTTCTTTTCTTATCTAAATCCTTCTCACACCAATAGTAACCCCAAAACAACATGGTAGAAATGCACAAGTTTAAAACAAAAATGATATGTGCATGTTTTGCACAAAAATGCTAAAAAATTGATTAGCGATTTTTAATCGCAATTAGCACTAAATTAGCATATAGTTAATCATAAAAACTTAAAAATTGTATAATTATACAAAACACCATCTTTGTGTAATTTCTATAATTTTCTAATTTTTTCCCAATTTTATCGGTATTTAATTATACCGAAATATTAAAATATTCATTAAAAATAATATTAAATTATAAAAATTCCTAAAAATAATATTTTCTTTTTTTGAAATGTTACAAAAGTAATCTCGTAATGAATCACAAGATTACCCCTCATCCGTATATACATACCTGCATCCGTATTTCGACTGAATACGAATACAACGAGATGAAAATATTCCAACAATCTAATAGTAGGATCCAGCTTAAACAAAAGCCCACGAGTATGATTCGTCCGATCATGATTCGTGCACAACTGCACGTATATGATCGAACCCTACCATAAAACCATACGGCCTCTACAATGTTTTGCCCAAACTTAGGAAACCCTCTGTGTGGGACTCAAAAGACTCGTCAATACGCTGGCAGTGGTTTTAACCACAAGCACGTCAGTGGCACTAGCTGTACGTAACGGCTACCCAGGTATTGAGCGAAAGGGAGGCCGACGAGCGAACTCATCCTGGAACCCTACTGATCCTATCTGTGAAAATCTCCGTACAGTCCGGTCTGTTCGTCTATGAGTATCGCATATCGGGCCTAGGGGGATGGTAAACGTCTGACCCCCAATAGCGGTATAACTCATGTCGGAGTGTAGCCCATAACACCTTGAGAAACTACTGAAATACCTACCAGTAAATCTCACTTGCCTTGGCCAAGGACTTTGTGTAATGGCTCTCCAGACACAGCGTGATATCAACCCCCAGTACCGGGAGAGACGAATCTTGTCTAATCGCTACTGCCTCGAAGTACTTCGGGACTACACCTAACTACTACCTGTTTGCATGACTCCTTTGAGCCATGGTAGGGTAGCAATCAAAGAACAGTGGGAACACACTTGATGCAAAGTAGCGGTGTCAAGTCAACGGACTAAGCTGTACTCATGTCACCTGGGAACTGCTCCTGACGTTAGGTATAGTTCTAATCAGCAGTGCCCCTACGAGTCCGTCTGGTGTACTCATAACCCAACGAGCACCTGTATACTATCTTAGGTGAACAAACTGACACCAATGGCTTGTGAGACCAGCCACCGCCCCTCGTCGGTGTTAGTGTATATGCCCTAGGGGCCATTATTGTATCATACTAGATTGTATATTACTTAATGGAAGCTAGGGATATTCACAGTTATATATACAGTCTTGCTAAAAATGGTAGTATGCTACTTGGTTTGTGTCTACTTTAATATGTGCATATGTTTCTTGTAACGTATCATTTATACATATTAGTAGAGCACATAGGATCTTTGCTTGATTACCAGCGTCGTGATGGCAGTCACACTAGTGGGGGCTGGGTAGTCCGTAAGCAACATCCTATACAGGTCCCTGGTCGTTGGATTATCGAGATAGGGCAACGATATTCCGGAGTAGACTAAGTGTGTACGCTTCTCATCCCAGTTGGGGAGATGGTCTGTCCCACAGCCATCAGTACGTCGTACTGGAGATTGTATGCAGGTGCTCGTTAGGTTACGGGTACACCGGACAGGACTCGCAGGGGAACTGATTGGTTGGTATTATACCCAACGTCAGTTATCAGTTCCCAGATGACATGAGTACAACATAGTCTGCAGACTTGACACTGCTGCTTCGCCTCGAGTGTGTCCCACTGTTCTTAGATTGCTACCCTACCACGGCTCAAAGGAGTCATGCAAACAGGTAGCAGTTGGGTGCAGTCCCGAGCACTTGGAGGCAGTGGCGGTTAGATAAGATTCGTCTCTCCCGGTATTGGGAGTTGATGTCGCACTGTGTCAGTGTTAGTGTATATGCCCTAGAGGCCATTACTGTATCATACTAGTATGTATATTACTTGATGGAATCTTGGGATATTCACAGTTGTATATACAATCTTGCTCGAAATGGTAGTATGCAACTTGGTTTGTCTCTACTTCAATATGTGCATGTGTTTCTTTTAGCATATCGCTTATATACATATTAGTAGAGCGCTTAGGATCATTGCTTGATTACCAGCGTTGTAATGGCGCTCACACTCGTGGGGGCTGGGTAATCCATAAGCACATCCTTATACAGGTCCCTAGTCATTGGACTATCGAGACAGGGCATCGATACTCCGGAGTAGACTAGCGTATGCGCTTCTCATCCCAGCGTGGGAGACGGTCTGTCCCACAGCCGTCAGTACGTCGTACTTGAGATAGTATGCGGGTGCTCGTTAGGTTACGAGTACACTGGACAGGACTCGTCGGGAACTGTTGGTTGGTATTATACCTATCGTCAGTTATCAGTTCCCAGGTGACATGAGTACAGCTTAGTCCGCTGACTTGATACTGTCACTTCGCCTCGAGTGTGTTCCCACTGCACTTTGATTACTACCCTACCACGGCACAAAGGAGTCATGCAAACAGGTAGTTTTTGGGTGCAGTCCCGAAGCACTTGGAGGCAGTGACGGTTAGACAGGATTCGTCTCTCCCGGTATTGGGGGTTGACATCGCGCTGTGTCCAGGAGTTTCATTACACGAGTAGTCCCTGGCCAGGGCAAGCGAGATATACTGGTAGATTTCCAGTGTTATCTCAGGGTGTTCTGAGCTACACTCCGACACGACTTGTACCGCTATTAGGGGACTGACGTTCACCGCCCCTAGGCCCGCCATGCGATGTATCAGACGAACAGACCGGACTGTACGGAGACTGTCACATACAGGCTCAGTAGGAGTTCAGATGGGGTCACCTCGTCAGTCTTCTTATCGGCATCTACCTAGGGACCGTTACGTACAGCTAGTGCCGCTTGCGGTCTGTGGTTAAACCCTCTGCCAGCGTAGTGTCGAGTCTTTAGAGTCCCACACAGAGTGCTATTCTCCTTTAGGCAAAATGAGTAGAGGTCGCATGGTTTTGCGACAGGGTTCGTTCACATCCGCGCACTTGTGCACGTTTGCTGTCCGGACAGCTTATACTAGCGGGCTTTGGTTTAAGCCATATCCTAGTATATGATTTGGGGTTGGTTTTATCTCTTTGTATTTGTGTTCCTCGGATCACGAATGCGGGTGCGTATGCACAGTTGATTGAGACAGAGGAAGAGGACTTTGATTAGGGTTAATGACCATTGTCATTTTATTAACCCTAATGCTTATTTGTGTATTATAATTAATTGATATTAGCTATATATAATTGTGGATGGTTAGGGTTGTTGACATTTTGACCATACTTGACTTGTTGACCTTAGTTGACATGTTGACCATCATCATTCCATATAAAAGATGCTCTTTGATCCTTGCAATTTTCATTAAATGTGAAATGATAATGGTCAAGTCTTGATTAACCATGACAATTATCTAGCTAATTATCTATTTTTATAATTCACACATATATGTGAGAATGGCTTATTATTCTCTCATTCTATCATATACTTTCTCTCTCTTGCTCTTCCTCTTCCTCAAGCTCTCCCCTCTCATGTGTTGAGAAACACTTGAGCTTGAGAGAAAACCTCTTCTAGATAATCTCTACTCTCATCTAGGGTTCTAGGATTAGCACTTCTAGCACCTTAGTTACTTCTAGCTTAAAGTTGAAGCCAAAGATTGAGGCTTTCGGATGGATCCTTCTTCGACTCGAGAAGGCGACAGGGCGATCTCTTTCTTACACTCTAAGGAGCAAGGAGAGAAGGACATAAAGCCCTAGGTATAACCATTTTTCCTTGTAGCTAATTTCTAGTTAGTTTTTAGTTAGTTTTGTTTAGTAAAGATCCCGACTTTGTCTAGTCCATGTTGCCTAGAGTAGTAAAAATCCGATTTTTATTCCATTTTCCGCCTCCCCGCAAGCACCGGGGTGGGCAACGTAGACTTACAGTGGTATCAGAGCCTAACTAAACATAAACTAGCTAGGTAGTAAAGTGTATGGAAGTTCAATCGGAAAAAATCACAAAACTAAAAACGCAAAACCCTAACTTTCTGTTGAAATTTTTTCTGCTCAAAAATAAAATAAATCTTACGTCAAAAATCATCTCAGGGTTTTGTGAAGAAAGCCACCAAAACCGATCCAGTGAATCGCTCAAAGCGCGGCGGTTCCGCGGCAAAGGCATGCCTATTGCCGCGGAACCGCGGCCGTTTTGACTCGGTTCTGGACCGAGTTTGGTGCAGTGTTCCTCTGGTTTGATTTTGTGATTTTTAAGACATTTTATTTGTGCCCAGATTTTCCAGAAGAGAAATTTGTATTTGGGGGCCTATAAATCCGTATTTTTTGATCGAACTTCACTACACTTTGACTAATGGGTTATATCTGTGATGTTTATATGTATTGAACGTCGGCTAACCGCTATACGTCGATTAGTGGGGGTTATACATATCTGTGATCTGTGTTTGTTGATGGTATGTGTATATGAATGCGTTGGATTGTCGCGGGTGAATAGCCGGGGTAGATGTGAGATGAGTGTTTCTTTTTTCTTTCATTCATGTAATATGTAAATTGATGTAATATTATTTGTTTGGCCGCACAACCGGGTCGGGGTTGTAGCCGTCATTGTATAATTCTTTTTACTATTTTTGCTCCTAGGATAGACCCATAGAGGGGGTGCACAAACTACCGGGTATCTCGAAGTGCCGAGTGGCCTACTCACGGTGTTGAGGAAGGTTACTTCACTTCGAGTACTTGGCAGGTAGTTTGCCGTACCCGTAGGGGTCTTGGGTGGGGTCTTGGCTATTCACCGCGACCGTGTAATCCGTTTTTCGTTGCAGGCTCGAACGAATTGCGGATTCCTAGTATATCTAATGTATTCATCTGTGATCTGTAATGTCTATCTTTGCTATATATTTATATATGATAACTATTTAGGCGTTGCTTATGTTTTACAGCCGCGCTAGCCCAGCCCCCGCTCTGTCGTTAGTTAAGTAACCTAACGGGTGATGACGGGGCCCCGTGGCGAATGCGAATGGCATAAGCGTACGTCATATTTTGGCTGTTTTCTGCAATGGTAGGATTAAATGATGGGACGCATTAAAAGAACTAATGCAAGAAAATAAACCAAGTAAAAGTCGATTGGAACACTTTGAAAAGCACTCGGTTCTTTTCAAAACTAAACTTTTAAACGCGGAGCATGAACCACTCCTTTTAAAAGCTATCTCGTTCCATCGATTATATCAAGTTCACTACGTTCACGGTTTCGCCAAAACCATTCGTAGCCCTCCGTCATTTCATATAGATATTCAATAGTATTCAAGCTATGTTTGTTGACCTTCGTCAAGGCATAGTGATTGGTAGTTGTTGGGTGTTCATATGTAGCATAGATAGATGCATTGGTTTGGGACAGTCGTACTACCTTGTTGACCTTCGTCAAGGGTATGTACGGGTGGGTTCAAATTAACCTGGATAATGACGGGTAGAACTTGACATGTGACTTATGATTTGTTGACCTTCGTCAAGGTCATAAGAGCATGGGGGCAAAAATCCACATCGGGAGTTTCATAAGCACTGAAACTTGCTAGCGTTGCATACCATTTGGAGTGTGATAATTCTGGTAGGATTCCTTCGGTTTTATCACGCAATGATATTTGGATCCCGATCCTACTGTGAGTATATGCTACTCCTAGGGAAAACTCTCACTTAACGATCAATGCTATAAACCTAGTAGGTGTCTAGAAAGGTGTTAGCGGGGCTACGCCCAAAGGGAAAAGTGGTTACTTAATTAAGGAACTTAACGAAAGTGTTGGAAAACCTCCCTCGAAGTACCGACACTGGCCTGGCTGAACGGTTAAGTAAGTATTGTACGGTGAGATTGATCCTGACTAATCCTTCCTTTATGGTTTGGGGAGGGATTCGAGAGACAGTGGGAGCCATCCTGTTTAGATAAATTAAAAACCAATCTAAACTTGCAAGAGCATCATGCTAAGTGTTTTCTTCTCTCTCTCTTAATTGCAGCAACCCAATGACCGCACCTAGGTTACATCTAGATAATAAAATGACTGAATCTGACTGTTTTGACTGGCAAAGGTCTGTCCAGATGTCCATTGCCCAGGACAAGCTGGGACACCTCTTGACTGTTCCTGTCCCTGCCGTCTCAGGTCCATTTTCCCCTGTCACGGATATTGATATCCGTAGGACATCGGAAGAAGACTGTGCGAAAGCCAAGTGCCTCGTGTTAGCCTCAGTTGATGGTATATACCAGAGGCAGCACGAGAAGATGGACTCAGCTTCTATCTTCCTCCATAACAAAGTTTTATATGGAGAGTAATCTCGTATCGCAAGATATGAGACCTCGAACGAATTGCTTCCAGCGAGGTTGGCTATCGGGTCATCTGTAGGGGGCAACGTCCTTACAGAGACCATCTCTTTTGAGCTCTCGGACCTGAAGACCACGTTGAAGAACGGGTCAGATGCTGACTTAGTTTAACAGTCTCTACCTACTACCCTGAAGGAAACCAGGGAAGTAGAAAGAAAGGGAAAGGCAGAAGTTTCGGGAATGGATGCAGTAAAAGAGGGATGTTCCTATTGTTACGGGAATGAACATGGGCAGAAGGATTGCAGGGCTTGCAAAGCCAGTAGCCAGAATTCGAAATATGTTGTGGCTTCGGCTTCGGGTGTGTTTGTAATAGAGAACTGTATGTCGGTTAACCCTACTTCCTGGGTATTGGATACCGGATCAGGATCTCATATCTGTAATTCGTTACAGGCTCTGAGAAACCGTAGGGTTATCAGGAAAGGTGATATGACTCTTAGGGTTGCTAACGGAATGAGCATGTATGCTGAATCCGTAGGGGAATATCATCTAGGACTGACAACTGGGCAGATATTGATTCTGCGTAACTGTTTTTATGTACCAGGTGCGACTTGTAATACCATATCTGTATCCTTAATTTCTAAGGAAGGATATGATTTTACTTTTGTAAGCGATGTGGTTAACATCCACCTAAATCAAGTTCTGATTGGTTCAGGTACATTACAAAATGGAATATACGTATTGAATCAAGCTCAGATATTCAGTGTCCAGAACACACTTAAAAGAAAGTCTCCAGAAACAAATCAGGCTTTCTTATGGCATTGTATACTTGGTCACATTAATGAGACACAGTTAACAAAGTTACATAGAGAGGGATACTTGAATCCGTTCGAGTATCAGTCATATGCCACTTGTGAATCTTGTCTTATGGGAAAGATGACAAAGACTCCGTTCACTGGACACGGAGAAAGAGCAAGGGAGCTCTTGGGACTCATACATAGTGATGTGTATGGTCCAATGTCTACACATGCGCGAAGTGGTTATTCATACTTCATTACTTTCACAGATGATTTCTCTAGGTATGGGCATGTCTTCTTGATGAAGCACAAATCCGAGGCCTTTGAGAAATTTCAAGAATACAAGAATGAAGTTGAAAAACAAACAGGCAAAAGTATCAAGACACTGAGATCTGATCAAGGTGGTGAATACTTGAGTGCCGAGTTTCTGGACTACTTAAAACAGAATGGAATTCTCTCTCAGCTTACTCCTCCATACACACCATAACACAACAGTGTATCAGAAAGGCGGAATCAAACCCTATTGGATATGGTTCGTTCCATGATGAGTAAGGCGGAGTTGCCGCGATCCTTCTGGGGTTATGCGCTAGAAACAGATGCATATCTCTTGAACAAGGCTCCAACCAAGACTGTGCTTACCACCCCATATCAGATGTGGAGTGGGAAGAAACCCTGTCTCAAGTACCTTAAGACATGGGGATGTCCAGCTTTTGTAAAAAAGCAGCATGCGGACAAGCTCGAGGCACGTTCAGTACTGTGTAACTTTGTGGGATACCCAAAGAACTCCAGGGGGTATCTTTTCTATTCCGCAGAGGAATAAAAGGTTTTTGTTTCTCAGCATGCCCACTTCTTGGAAACTGAATTTTAGAAAATCAGATAAGTGGGAGCGCAATAGAACTGGAAGAAATTCCAGAACCACAAGCTATTACTGAAAGCTTGAAAGAACCAGAAGTCTCAAGAGAACCGGACATCCTAGCGCCACTCCGCAGGAGTAGAAGGCAGTCTCATCCGCCCGAGAGATACTACGGTTTTCTCATAGACGGGGATAGAGAGGATTGCACCATGGATTATGGTGAGCCTACTAGCTTCCAGCAAGCCATCCAGAGTGGCGACTCGGTAAAATGGCTGGATGCAATGCGGGCCGAGATGGAGTCCATGTACACCAACAAAGTTTGGACTTTGGACTTTGCTCCAGAAGGGGTAAAACCCGTAGGCTGCAAATGGATCTTCAGAAAGAAGATTGGTGTAGATGGGCAGGTTGAGACCTATAAAGCTAGACTTGTTGCAAAGGGTTTTCGTCAAAGACCTGGCTTGGACTATGACGAGACCTTTTCTCCAGTGGCTATGCTGAAAGCCATTCGGATCCTTCTTGCCATTGCTGCCTTCCACGATTATGAAATCTGGCAGATGGACGTAAAGACGGCTTTCCTAAATGGAAATTTGGAAGAGTGCGTATATATGGATCAGCCGGAGGGATTCATTCAGAGTGGGAGCAGCGGTAGAGTGTGCAAGTTGCTAAAGTCCATCTATGGACTTAAGCAGGCATCGCGGAGTTGGAACATCTGCTTTGATGATACTGTCAAAGAATTCGACTTTATCAAAAACCCAGATGAACCATGCATTTACAGTTAGATTGTAGGGAGAACTGTAGTATTCCTCGTCTTATACGTGGATGACATTCTCCTAATAGAAAATGATATTCCTATGCTACAGTCAGTCAAAGGATTCTTGTCACAGAGGTTCTCCATGAAGGACCTGGGCGATGCAAACTACATTCTGGGGATCCAGATCTATCGTGATAGATCTAAGAGGATGTTGGGACTTTCACAGTCAAGGTACATAGACACCATACTGAAAAGATTCAGTATGGAAGATTCCAAGCGCGGTAATTTACCGGCTTGTCATGGGATCACCCTCTCCAAAGAGATGTCTCCGAAGACTGATTTGGAAAGGGATCGCATGTCTATTATACCCTACGCTTCTGCGGTAGGCTCTATAATGTATGCGATGTTATGTACCAGACCAGATGTTGCATACGCATTAAGCGTAGTAAACCGGTATCAGTTGAACCCAGGGGAGAAACACTGGATAGCGGTAAAGAACATTCTCAAGTACCTGAGAAGGACTAAGGAGATGGTCTTGGTGTATGGCGGAAAAGACCTCCAGCTCGAGGCCTTTGCTGACTCTAGCTTCCAGAGTGACAAGGATGACTCCAAGTCCATGTCGGGTTATGCCTTTACCTTCAATAGAGGGGCGGTTTGCTGGAAGAGTTCCAAGCAGGAGACCGTTGCTGACTCAACTATGGAAGCGGAGTACATAGCTGCTTGCGATGCCGCAAAGGAAGCTGTCTGGATGAAGAAGTTCCTCACGGAGCTTCAGGTGGTTCCTACCATTGTTGATCCAATACCGCTGTATTGCGACAACAACGGCGCTATAGCTTTACCGAAGGAACCCAGGTCCCATCAGAAGTCCAGGCACATTTTGAGGCGGTACCACCTGATCAGGGAGATCATTGATCGCCGGGAGATCGAGGTGCAGAGAGTAAATACGGAGAACAGCACTGCAGATCCACTCACGAAGGCCCTACCCCAGACTCATTTCGAGCGGCTGATCGAGATGATAGGTCTTCGATACGCCAGTACATGGCCTTAGTGCAAGTGGGAGATTGTTAGTGTATATGCCCTAGAGGCCATTACTGTATCATACGAGTTTGTATATTACTTGATGGAAGCTTGGGATATTCACAGTTGTATATACAATCTTGCTCGAAATGGTAGTATGCTGGTTGGTTTGTCTCTACTTCAATATGTGCATGTGTTTCTTTTAGAATATCGCTTATATACATATTAGTAGAGCCCTTAGGATCTTTGCTTGATTACTAGCGTTGTGATGGCGCTCACCCTCGTGGGGGCTGGGTAATCCATAAGCACATCCTTATACAGGTCCCTAGTCGTTGGACTATCGAGACAGGGCATCGATACTCCGGAGTAGACTAGCGTATGCGCTTCTCATCCCAGCGTGGGAGACGGTCTGTCCCACAGCCGTCAGTACGTCGTACTTGAGATAGTATGCGGGTGCTCGTTAGGTTACGAGTACACTGGACAGGACTCGTCGGGAACTGTTAGTTGGTATTATACCCATCGTCAGTTATCAGTTCCCAGGTGACATGAGTACAGCTTAGTCCGCTGACTTGACACTGTCACTTCGCCTCGAGTGTGTTCCCACTGCACTTTGATTACTACCCTACCACGGCTCAAAGGAGTCGTGCAAACAGGTAGTTTTTGGGTGCAGTCCCGAAGCACTTGGAGGCAGTGATGGTTAGACAGGATTCGTCTTTCCCGGTATTGGGGGTTGACATCGCGCTGTGTCCAGGAGAGCCATTACACGAGTAGTCCCTGGCCAGGGCAAGCGAGATATACTGGTAGGTTACCAGTGTTATCTCAGCGTGTTCTGGGCTACACTCCGACACGACTTGTACCGCTATTAGGGGACTGACGTTCACCGCCCCTAGGCCCGCCATGCGATGTATCAGACGAACAGACCGGACTGTACGGAGACTGTCACATACAGGCTCAGTAGGAGTTCAGATGGGGTCACCTCGTCAGTCTTCTTATCGGCATCTACCTAGGGACCGTTACGTACAGCTAGTGCCGCTTGCGGTCTGTGGTTAAACCCTCTGCCAGCGTAGTGTCGAGTCTTTAGAGTCCCACACAGAGTGCTATTCTCCTTTAGGCAAAATGAGTAGAGGTCGCATGGTTTTGCGACATGGTTCGTTCACATATGCGCACTTGTGCACGTTTGCTGTCCGGACAGCTTATACTAGCGGGCTTTGGTTTAAGCCAGATCCTAGTATATGATTTGGGGTTGGTTTTATCTCTTTGTATTCGTGTTCCTCGGATCACGAATGCGGGTGCGTATGCACTGTTGATTGAGACAGAGGAAGAGGACTTTGATTAGGGTTAATGACCATTGTCATTTTATTAACCCTAATGCTTATGTGTGTATTATAATTAATTGATATTAGCTATATATAATTGTGCATGGTTAGGGTTGTTGACATTTTGACCATACTTGACTTGTTGACCTTAGTTGACATGTTGACCATCATCATTCCATATAAAAGATGCTCTTTGATCCTTGCAATTTTCATTAAATGTGAAATGATAATGGTCAAGTCTTGATTAACCATGACAATTATCTAGCTAATTATCTATTTTTATAATTCACACATATATGTGAGAATGGCTTATTATTCTCTCATTCTATCATATACTTTCTCTCTCTTGCTCTTCCTCTTCCTCAAGCTCTCCCCTCTCATGTGTTGAGAAACACTTGAGCTTGAGAGAAAACCTCTTCTAGATAATCTCTACTCTCATCTAGGGTTCTAGGATTAGCACTTCTAGCACCTTAGTTACTTCTAGCTTGAAGTTGAAGCCAAAGGTTGAGGCTTTCGGGTGGATCCTTCTTTGACTCGAGAAGGCGACAAGGCGATCTCTTTCTTACACTCCAAGGAGCAAGGAGAGAAGGACATAAAGCCCTAGGTATAACCATTTTTCCTTGTAGCTAATTTCTAGTTAGCTTTTAGTTAGTTTTGTTTAGTAAAGATCCCGACTTTGTCTAGTCCATGTTGCCTAGAGTAGTAAAAATCTGATTTTTATTCTGTTTTCCACCTCCCCGCAAGCACCGGTGTGGGCAACGTGGACTTACAGTCAGGGAGCCATTACGCAAAGTCCCTGGCCAGGGCAAGCGAGATATACTGGTAGGTTCCAGTAGCTTCTCAGGGTGTAATGGGCTTCGCTCCGACACGACTTATACAGCTATTAGGGGACTGACGCTTGCCGCCTCCTAGGCTTGATATGCGATAGTCTTTGACGAACAGACCGGACTGTACGAAGATTGTCACATCAGGCTCAGTGGGAGTTCGGATGATTTTCCTCATTGGCCTTCTTATCGACATCTACCTGGGGACCGTTACGTACAGCTAGTGCCGCTTGCGGTCTGTGGTTAAACCCACTGCCAGCGTAGTGTCGAGTCTTTAGAGTCCCACAAAGAGAGTTTCCCTGCTCCAGGAAAAACGATATAGAGGTCGTATGGTTTTGCGACAAGGGTTCGAACGCGTACGTGTGTTTACGCACGTACTAGTTTTTCGGACAGTTTTTACTAGCCGGCTTTGGTTTAAGCCAGATTCTAGTATCGGGTTATTAGATTTATACAGTCTAAAGTTTTTCCGTGTTTTCATGGATTGGAGGGGCATTCTTGTAATTTGTCGGGAACCTTCTAGAAAATGGTGACTAATGGGGTTAAGGTGGCATATACATTGAATGAGATTAGTGAGTCATATGGATGATTCATCCATGTCATTAAAGCATCATAAATGCTTAATGACTCATGGAGATGAATCACCATTAGATATTTATCAAGCATGGTTGTAAATCATTTTCATTTCTTTTCTTGAAAAACAATAATGCTTGATATATATTATGATAGCTCATTTTTCTCATTTCATTATCATTCTCACCTTCTCTCTCCTCAAGCTCACTCTCTCTTCAAACCCTAACCCTAACCTCTCATGTGTTGAGATCAAGGTTTAGCTAGACTAATACATCCATAACCTCACTCTATATCCCCTAGGTAGGTTAGATTAGCACTTTAAGCAACCTAGTTATCTCAAGTTTGAGATTAAGCTTGGCGTAGGAGCTTTCGGGTGGATCGTCTTTGATTCGAGGAGGCCGTGAAGTTGTCGTTGTTCCAAGGAGCCAACGAGGAGTGGAGGACAGCGATGAAGACCCGAAGGACACGGTTCTTGAGGTATAATCACTTCACATAGTAGTTTAGAACTTCTATGATTGTTGTTAGTTATCGTTTAGCTTCGATTCATGCGGTTAGTCGATGTTTAAGCAAAGAACAAGATCGTTTTTCATATTTCCGCCTCCCCGCAAGTCGTAGGGTGTTGCACATCGACTTACAGTGGTATCAGAGCCTCGCTAAATAATAAATAACTCACTTGCAAAATTGTATGAATTTCGAACGGAAAAAACAAACCGGAAAACCCCGATATCATGAGTTTTCTGTCGATTTTTAAATGAGGTCCAAAAATTTTTTAGGGACCTTCAAAAAGCCTTAAATGATAGTATAAGAACACCCAAGAAATTTGGGCTCGTGAATCGACTAAAGCGCCGCGGAACCGCGGCCGATCCGCCGCGATTCCGCCGCGCTTTGGACGATTCATCAGCCCAGATTTCCCGTGTGGGTCCTCTGTGATATTTGGTATTTTCTGGATTTTTTAATTTTTGCTCAGGTTTCAGATTTACAGAGAAGTATTGAAGAAAAATTAAATGTGGTTAATCATTCGAAATTATACGGTATTTTCTTGTTGGATTATATCTGTGTTTGTATAATGTGTTCGTAAACCTCCCCTAACTGCTAGTATGCCGGTTGGCAGGGGGTTGCACATTTCTGTAATGGATTTTATCTGTTTGTGTATATGATCTGTGTTGGACTGTTGTGATGTATAGCCGGGGTTATGTGATGGGTTATTATTTAATTCATTTGATGTAAATGTAATTTGTTGTAATATTATTTTGCGGGGCACATCCAGGTTGCGGTTGTAGCCACCGTTGTATTATTTCATTTTACTGTTTTTGCTCCTAGGACAGACCCAAGGTGGGGTACACAAACTGCCGGGCGGGTAGTTTGCCGTACCCGTAGGGGTCTTGGGTGGGGTAATGGCTATTCATCACAACTGTGTAATCCGTCTTTTGTTGCAGGCTCAAAACAAACACGGATTGCTTGCAAATCCAATAAAGTTCATCTGTGATCTGGAATGAATATTATTGCGTCTGACGAATATACAATATCTATATATGATAGCTATTTAGACGTCACTTATGTTTTACACCCGCGCTAGCCCAGTCCCCGCTCTGTCGTTAGTTAGGTAACCTAACGGGTGATGACGGGACCCCGTGGCGAATACGGATGGCATAAGAGGACGTTGTATTTTCGTTGTTTTCTGCAATGATAGGTTAATGATGGGACGCATTATTTATAATGCAAAGAAAATAAATCAAAGTTTAATCGTTGGAACAAATTTAAAAGAAACCACTCGGTTATTTTAAAAGAGCAGAATTTTTTAATTGCGGAGCTTTAACCACTCATTTAAAAAAAGTATCAGGTTCCTTCGATTATATCAAGTTCACTACGTTCACGGTTTTGCCAAAACCATTCGTAGCCCTCCGTCATTTCATTTGGGTATTCAGTAGTATTCAAGCTATGTATATTTGGCCCTTAGTCAAAACATAGTGTTTGGTAGCTGCTGGGGTATTCATTTGTTGCATAGATAAATGCGTTGGTTTGGAAAAGTCGTATTACTTTTCTTGGCCCTTAGTCAACAGTATGTACGGGTGGGTTCAAATTAACCTGGATAATGATGGGTAGAACTTGACATGTGACTTATGACATATTTGGCCCTTAGTCAAATTCATAAGAGCATAGGGCAAAAATCCACATCGGGAATTTCTAAAGAAACTGAAATTTGCAGAGAGAAGCATACCATTTTGGAGTTTGATGAATGTTGGTAGGATTCCTTCAACATTATCATACGATGATATTTTGGATCACGATCCTACTGTGAGTATATACTACTTATCAAGAGATTCGTCACTTAACGATCAATGCTATAAACTAAGTAGGTGCCTAGAAAGGTGTCAGCGGGGTTACGCCCCCAGAGAAAAGAGGTTACTTAATTAAGGAACTTCGCGAAAGCGTTGGAAAACCTCCCTCGAAGTATCGACACTAGCCTGGCTGAACGGTTAAGCAAGTATTGTACGGTGAGAATTGTCCTGGCTAATTCTTCTTTTATGGTTTGAGGAGGGATTCGAGAAACAGTGGGAGCCATCCGGTTTAGATAAATTAAAAACCAATCTAAACTTGCAACAGCATCATGCTAAAAATGTTTTCTTCTCACTCTCTTAATTGCAGCGACCTTGTGACCACACATAGGTTACATCTAGATAACAAATTGACTGAATCTGACTTATATGACTGGCAAAGGTCTGTCCAGATGTCCATTGGCTATGACAAGCTGGACCACCCTATCACTACTCAAGATCCCGCCGTCTCAGGTCCAGTTTCCACTGTCGCGGATATGGATATCCGTCAGACAAGGGAAAAAGATAAAGCGAAAGCTAAGTGCTTTGTGTTAGCTTCAGTTGATGGTGTATACCAGAAGCAGCACGAGAAGATGGACTTAATTTCCATCTTTCTCCATAATAAAGATTTATATGGAGAGCAATCTCATATCACTAGATATGAAACCTCGAACGAATTAATTCAAGCGAGGTTAGCTGACGGGTCATCTGTAAGGGACAACGTCCTTACAATATCTAGCTGTATTGATGAGCTCCAGGACCTGGAGACCGCGTTGGGAAACGAGTCAAATACTGACTTGATTCTACAGTCTCTGCCTTCTACCCTGAAGGAAACCAGGGAAGGAGAAGGAAAGAGAAATGCAAAAGTTTCGGGACTAGATATAGTAAAACAGGGACGTTCTTATTGTTACAGGAATGAACATTGGCAGAAAGATTGCAGGGCTTTAGAAGCCAGTAACCAGGATACGAAGCATGTTGTGGCTTCAGCCTCAAGTGTATTTGTAATTGAAGACTGTATGTCAATAAACTCTACTTCCTGGGTAATAGATACCGGAGCAGGATCTCATATCTGTAATTCATTACATGCTTTGAGAAACAGTAGAGTTATAAAGGTAGGTGATTGGTCTCTCAGAGTTGCAAACGGAATAACAGTGAACGCTGAATCCGTGGGAGAATTGTTAGTTATATGTATGCCCTAGAGGCCATTACTGTACATAGATGTATATTGTAGTGGATGCTTGGACATATGTAGGGAGGACTTTCTTGCTCGACATGATAGTATGCTATCTGGTTGCTCTTTACCTTAACGTGTACACTGATTGTCTCTCTGTTACATGTTGGTAAAGCCCTTAGGATGTGTACTTGACTACCTGGACTATGATGCGGATCATACTAGTGGGGACATGGTAGTCCATAAGTACATGCTTCAAAGTCCCTAGAAGTGGGTATATCGAGACGGGGCATCGATATACCAGAGTAGACTAGCGTATACCTTCTCGACCCATACAGATGGGCGATGGATGATCCCATATCCATTGGTGTTTGACATCAGAGATGATATACGGGTGCTCAGTGGAGACTGGGTACACTGGACGGACTCGCCGTGAACTCCCAGATGGTATTATACCTTACGTCAGATGGCAGTTCTCTGGTGACACTGGTACAGAGTAGTCTGTTGACCCGAGATCGTCATAGAGTCTTGTGTGGTTCCCACTGTGCTTTGATTTCCATCTTACCACGTCTAAGAGGGCGTGCAAAACGGTGGCTTTTGGGTACAGTCCTGAATCACATGGAGGCAATGAGCGATAGGAGGGGATTCGTCTCTCCCGGTATAGGGAGTTGATGTTGCGCTGTGTTCGATTGGCTATAACCGGAAATCCCTGGCCAGGGTTGCTGAGATTTACTGGTAAGTGTTACCAGTAGTTTCTCGAATTGTTATAGACCTCATATCGACACGACTTATCAAGCTATTGGGGTCTGACGTTTACCACCCCTAGGCAAGATATACGACATATCAGACGACGAGACCGGACTGTACGGTAAGTGTTTCTGGTTGGATTCACAGGAGTGTGAGCGGGCTTGCTCGTCGATCTTCTGATCGCTCAATACCCGGGTGGCCGTTACGTTTAGCAGACCGCTTGCGGCTTGCGGGTGTTTGATATGATCAACACCTGCTGCCGGCGTATTGACGAGTCTTTAGAGTCCTACACAGAGGTTTCCTGGCTCAAGCGAAACGAAATAGGAGCGCATATGAGATATGTACGGGACCGAGAATAATGCGTGTATTTAAATCGTATTTCATTCTCGCGATGAATGTGTCAAGTGGTTGTATGCGATATAACCTAGTTATCGAACCACGGATTGATTCGATAAATCGATACATTATATACTAGTCGGTTGTGTGCGACATGACCGGATCATTGAATCAAGTGTTGATTTAATGATTTAATGCATAATTATATATTTGATATATTAATTTGCATTAACTAGTATTGGTTCACTTTAAATGGATTTTCTCACTTGAAATTCACAAGTTGTATATGTGATATACTTTTGTGCACTTGATTGTATCATGTTTGATGATACATGCTTACTTGAGTTTGTGTAAAGATTAAACCATGGTTATTTAAATGGTTAGGGTTTTGTTTTTCATTTTCTTATTCATTTATTTATTTGTTTATTCATTTTGGAAAATGATAAGCATAAAGAGAAAATGGTGGCTAACTTTGTTTGTTGTTGAAGCTTCTTGAAGCTTTGACTTAGTGACCATTTTGTCTCATGCTTAACCCTAACCATTCCACTTAACCCTAGTCTATTCTCTACACTTGACCATGGTTGGATTATGATAAGTATTCTCATTATTTTCTTTTTGAAAAAGAACTTATCATAATATCTTCATCTTCTTCTTCTTCTTCTTGAAGAAGAAACCTTCCTCCATCAATGGCAACTCTTGAAAATGAGTGAGAAATCCAATTCTAAAGTGAACCCACTTCATATTTCTTCATCCTCTACCTCTTGCCAAGTAGTATAGGGTGTTTCCTTCAAAAGTTTTCATGGCATGGTGAAGGCGGAGCTTGATCTTGTGATGCCTCGACGTAGATCATCTTCGGCATCGTCGTCGATGACCTAGCCCGCTTTTTCTCCGATGAAGCCGACGCTAGAGCCCAAGATCCGATTTGTACAGCGAGGAGACTTCATCGCGGAGCCATGGAGGTGGAGAACCGGATCTACAATGGTTGTATTTCCGTTCTTGTAGTTAAGTTGTTAACTAGTTTCATTTGTCGCCTATATATCTAGTTAACGATCCGTATTAGGGTTTCTCGGCACCCGTAAAATTTGAAATTTGCATGGTTGATGCCTTGTGAGACCTCATTAGTGTGTCTAGGAACCCTACAGTGGTATCAGAGCCTAGCTAGAGCCTTAGGAGATGCCTAGACGACGTTTGAAACCCGATCGAACCGAAACCCTAATTCAAAACATGCTCTCTGGACTTTTTTCAAAAACTGGGTTTTTTCCAGATTAAAAATATGCAGAAAAATCAGCAGGTGATTTTAAGAGTTACTGTAAAATTCGTGTGCCTAACTCCATCAAACTGCCGTGGTTCCGCGGCACGAGCATGGCTCGTGCGGTGGTTCCGCGGCCGTACGGACTCCTTATTCAATAAATTGTACACAGTAACTCCTAATTGATAGTGTTGGTTTTCCTGGGAATTTTTAATATTTTTTCAGGAGTTGAATTTTCTGGGTTGTTTTGTGGATTCGAATGTTCGATCGGATTATCAAATTTTGTCTGTGTGGCTTTCCGGATAATTTTTGAATATGTTAAAAAGTTCGACCGGATATAAATACCCAATCTTTCCCCTGCCGGAAAATTTCCAAGTGTTGGATTTTTCCGTGGTTTAACGACGTTCTAAGTAGTGCAAGTTACGCGATGGACCCTCTAAAAGACAACAAACCTTAACTCGATTATGTGACCGTCTTGAACTGCCCTTTGAACCTTCGGGTTTGGGGCAGTACGGCGTGCCACATGTGAGGCGTTGGCTTGACCCTTCTACGGCTGGACCGTTGGTACTGAGGCACGAACTGAATGTTGTTAGACTTATTTCATGTGTTGATCTATATCGGGAAAACTTGGGTGTTCGATTGTTCGATCGGAAAGTTTAACATTTTCTATCTTATTCGGAATGTGATACAATAATTGGAATTCATAAGCAGTTATGAGATAACTGAATGAATGTTATAAACATAGCACTTTAGTCTCACTTGATCGGTTGCCACGGAATTTTGATGTCATCAAAAGTCCGTCGCAATCACGTAGCGTACGCGGATACTCGCCGGATAAACTTAATAGACAGCTACACCCCATAGCCCCGACCAAGTGACTGTAGGAGAACCTCGTCGCCGAAAGCATCCGTTCGGGTGCTTGCGGTAGCGGTGTTCCGCCTTGGTGCACTTCGTCGACGGTATCGGGGGTGCGGCCGTCTACTGAAGTTTGCGACGAGCATTCGATCAGTATGTCGGGAATCCTGTTGAATTCCCCGACTTGATATTGAAAAGTGTTTTCGATAATGAGACTAAAATGCGGGGTTTATAATTGTTAGGCATGCGATGTCTAAGGAGTTCATTTGATTAGGCATGCGATGTCAATGGAGTTTGCGGATTCCAACTGTTGTAGTTTTACACTTTCTTTTCTGTGACCGTAAGTGTAATATGTGATATCGCCGGTTTCGTTGCTATATGTCAACGACAATTGGGATGCGCATATTTACTTACGTCGATGTCATGTGATGTTATGTGTTGCTGGATATGTTATATTGGATCGTCGTGTTTGAATAGCTGGGGTTTTTTATGTGAGATGAGTGTTTTTCATTTTCATTCACGTAAAAACTTGTATGTAATATTCTTTTATTGGGGCACTTCCAGGTTGCGGAAGATGTCACCTTTTGTATATTATTTACTTTTCTGCACTAGGATAGACCCAAGGAGGGGAGCACAAGTAACCGGGTTCTGGAGTCCAGTGGGAGACCAACTCGAGGAGTCGAGTCCGGGTCTCCTAACTCCAGAATTGGTAGGGTTGCTTGCCACTCTCGTAGCGGTCTAGGGGTGTGGGTTTGGCTATTCATCACGACCGTGGAATCCGTGTTTTATACTGGCTCGTATTGAAAACACGGACGTCCTAGTGTATCCAATATTTTATATGTTTCTTCTGCTGCGATATCTGTGATGTGATCATGTGATATGTTCTGTGATGGATACTTTATATAGTATATATGATATATTATATAGACGTTACTTATGTTTTACACCCGCGCTAGCCCTGCCCCGCTCTGCCGTTAGTCACCTAACCTAACGGTGCACGAGGGGACATCGAGGCAAATGCGGATGGCATAAGTGTACGTCGTATTTATCTGTGATGTTTAGGTATTTAAATAATGGGACTTCATTAATATGATTAATGAAATAAAAGAAACCTAAAGATGTTGTAGAATCGAATTTCAAAAATAAAACAGGTAGCTACAGTTCTTGCTTTGCACAGCGGTATATGTGATATATCATGCACCTTATTCGATGAGGAAAGGACCGAGATCCCTTCACCGGGAGTGACTCCTTTAGAAATAACTGGCAGATGCTACACACTCGGTTTGTCTTTTGATTTCTTTTAAGAATTTTTGCTTTGCACAGTGATATATGTGATATATCCTGCACCTCATTCGACGAGGAAAGGACCGACGATCCCTTCACCGGGAGTGACTCCTTTAGCAAAACTAGAAAAGCCTAAAAAACACTCCATTTTAAAATCATTTGATTCTACAACGATATCAAGTTCATTACGCAATAGGTTTTCAGAAAAACCTGTCGTAGCCCTCCGTCATTTCAGATAAGTAGTAGTCAGTATTCGTGCTGCGTTTGTTGGCCTTTGTCAAGGCGCAGTGTGCGGTAGCTAACTGGTGCTTATCTGCTTATGCATATGATGCAGATTGGATTAGGGTAGTCGTGCGACCTTGTTGGCCTTTGTCAAGGGCCGAGCGGATGGGTTTAATTCAATCAGGAAATGACAAGTTGAACTTGACTAGCATCCTATGGTTTGTTGGCCTTTGTCAAGGTCATAGGAGGTTAGGGGCAAAATATTATCGGGAATTTCAAGTGTTGAAATTTGCAATGAGATTGCATACCTTCTATGAAATAGTTGGATCCCGATACCCGCTGCGAGTAATTGTTACTCCTGGGAGAGTTTTACACATTACAATTAGCCGATCAAGTAGGTGTCTAGAAAGGTGTCAACGGGGTTACGCCTCTGGGAAAACGAGGTTTACATTAATTAGGTTCGTGCGAAAGCACGGGGGACCTCCCTCAAAGTACCGACACTGGCCTGGCTGAAAGATTGGCGAACTTGTAGTGTGTAATTAATCCCGGCTAGTCTTTCCTTTTAGGGTTTGAAGGAAGATTTGATAAAAAGCAGTGGGAGCCATCCTGATTAGATAAAATAATAACCAATCTATTCTTGCAAGAGCGCACGCTGAGTGTCTTCTTCTCTTTCTCTCCAGGTAGCGACCATATCACGCCTTAATCAAGATAATAATACGGATTATTGACCAAACCCGCTTGTTATACTGAGCTGGGGAACGTTGGTCCCGCTCCAACTTATAATTGTTATAAGACAGAGCAGGAAATAGGGGATTACCAGAATTCCCTTTCCGCCCAAACGAAGAGAGTGCATGCTGATGCATCATCTTCGGGTGTGTTCATTACAGAGAACTGTTTCTCAGTATCCTTTACGTCCTGGGTATGTGATACCAGATCAGGATCCCAGATATGTAATCTGTTACATAGGGCTACAGAAAGGTAAAGAACTGAGAATGGGTGATAAGTTTCATGAGACAGAAAACGGGGCAAGTGTTGCAGCCAAGTCTGTTGGTCACTGTCACCCTGTATTACCAATACATTGATTCTGAATGAATGTTATTAGATACCGAACCTGATATACAAAATCATATCTCTCTCTTTATTAGTAAAGAAAGGATATAATTTTGTATTGTTGGATAATGTTTTGAACATTTCCTATATCAAAAGTTGATCGGTTCAGGCACGTTATCTAAAAGCATTGATGTTCTAAATCAAACTACAGTTCTTTTGTATACGGAACACACACAAGAGGAAGAGTTCAGATATGAACGAATCCTTCTTGAGGCATTGTAGACTAGGTCATATCAATGCGACCCGACTAGCTGAAGTTACATTTTAGATGCATATTTAAATCAGTTTGAATTTACATCTTGTGAAACTTGCCAGTCATGTCACAAAGATTAGATGACCATAGCTCTGTTTACTGGAAGCAGAGAAAGAGTTAGTAAACTCTTGGGATGATACATGTTGATGTATGTAAGGTCCCCTATCTACATATTCCAGGACTGGTTCTTTGTACTTCGTTACATTCTCTGATGATCTCTCGAGATTCAGACATATGTTCCTGTTGAAACACAAGTCCGAACCTTTTGAGATATTAACAGAATATAAGTTAGAAGTAGAGAACCAATATACGGGTATAAGTATTATGTCCTTTGATGTGATCAAGGAGGAGAATACTTGAGCACGGAAATCCTGGATTATTCTAAAGGAGAATGAGATTCTCTCTCAGCATTACTCCTCCGAATACACCATAGCACGATGGCATAACGGGGCGGAGCAATAGCACCCTATGTGATAAGGTGTGCTCTATGATGAGTACTAATGAGTTACCCATTTCCTTTTGGGAGTTATGCACTTGAGAAGCTGCATACCTATTGAATAGGGTTCAAATTCAAATCAGTTGCCTACCACTTCATATGTGATATGGAAAGGGTAGAGCCCATGTCTTAAGCTAGTTAAGATTTGGGGTTGACCGGCCTATGTCTAAAAGCAAAATCCGGACAAGCTCGAGGCAAGGTCTGTAATGTAGAACTGGAAAGGTTCCAGCTATACAAAATACAGCAGATGATTTGGTAAAACCAAAGGATTCAATAGTTACCGACGAACCTCAGCCTCTCCGCCGATCTAGTAGGGTTCCTCACCCACCTGAGAGATACTTCGGTTACTCTATGACAGTGGGAGCGAGGATTGCATCATGAGAAGATGACCTAACTAGTTTCGAGCTGGCCATCAGGAGTGGGACTCTGTAAGAATGGCTGGATGCTTAGCGATCTGAGATGGAATCCATGTACACCAACAAAGTATGGACTTTGGCTGCTATATCTGAAGGGTTAAATCCCCATCAGGAGAAAGTATATCTTGAGAAGATTGCTTGGTGTAGATGGAAAAGTTGAGACTTACAAAGCTTGACTTGTTAAAGGTTTTCGTCATCGACCAGGCCTGGATAATGATGAAACCTTTTCAAGTGGCTATGCTTAAGTCCATCTAGATCCTACTTACCACGGCTACATACCATGACTACGATATCTGGTGGTTGGGTGTCATGACAGCTTTTCTAAATGATGTTTTAGAATAGAGCGTCTATAAGTACACAGCCAGAGTGCCTCGTAGACAGTGGGAGCAGCGGAAACATGTGCAAGATGTTTTATGTGATAAAGCAGGCATCAGGGAGTTGGAACATCTGTTTTGATGGATAAGTCAAAGAGTTTGACATCATCAAAATGGTAGATGAACCTTGTATAAACAAAAAGATAGTAGGGAGTATGGTGGTGATCCTCGTAGAGTACGTGGATGTCATGCTCTTGATAGGGAAGGAGTTTCCTATGCTACGCTCGGTCAATCTCCGCTTATCACAATGATTCTCCATAAAGGATCAAAGTGATACCTCCTAAATCCTGGGTTTTGGATCTATGAGATAGATCTAATTGTATGTTAGGATTCTCACTAGTTGTAGTGAGATGGTATCAATTGATCCTGGGGAGAATCACTGGAAGTGTTCCAGGGTGATAAAGACGACTGAATGTCAGTCACAGGCATTGTCTTTGCCCTTAGTAAAGTGACGGTATGTTGGAAAAATTCCAAGCTAGATACCGTGGCATACTAGACGATAAAGGCAGGATACATCGCTACTTAAGATGCTACCAAGGAGGATGTTTGGGTGTATATTGGTTCATGAGATGCACTACGTTCCAACCATTGTGAGACAAAGGAGTTGTGGCTTATGCCAAGGAACGCCCGTCCCGTCAGTAATCCAGACATATTCTAAGGCAGTATCACGTGATCATGGAGATGGTTGATCTCCAAGGAGATCGAGGTTAGGAGAGTAGACTCAGAGGACAACACGGCGGATCCACACACAAAGGCCTTTTCCCAGAGAGAGACTTTTATGGGATGGTTGAGTATGAGATACTACAACCACTGCTATCAGATGGCCCTAGTGCAAGTGGGAGATTGTTAGTTATATGTATGCCCTAGAGGCCATTACTGTACATAGGATGTATATTGTAGTGGATGCTTGGACATATATAGGGAGGACTTTCTTGCTCGACATGATAGTATGCTATCTGGTTGCTCTTTACCTTAACGTGTACACTGATTGGCTCTCTGTTACATGTTGGTAAAGCCCTTAGGATATGTGCTTGACTACCTGGACTATGATGCGGATCATACTAGTGGGGACATGGTAGTCCATAAGTACATCCTTCAAAGTCCCTAGTCGTGGGTATATCGAGACGGGGCATCGATATACCAGAGTAGACTAGCGTATACCTTCTCGACCCATACAGATGGGCGATGGATGATCCCATATCCATTGGTGTTTGATATCAGAGATGATATACGGGGTGCTCAGTGGAGACTTGGTACACTGGACGGACTCGCCGAGAGCTCCCAGATGGTATTATACCTTACGTCAGATGGCAGTTCTCTGGTGACACTGGTACAGAGTAGTCTGTTGACCCGAGATCGTCATAGAGTCTTGTGTGGTTCCCACTGTGCTTTGATATCCATCTTACCACGTCCAAGAGGGCATGCAAAACGTTGGCTTTTGGGTACAGTCCCGAATCACATGGAGGCAATGAGCGATAGGAGGGGATTCGTCTCTCCCGGTATAGGGAGTTGATGTTGCGCTGTGTTCGATTGGCTATAACCGGAAATCCCTGGCCAGGGTTGCTGAGATTTACTGGTAAGTGTTACCAGTAGTTTCTCGAATTGTTATAGACCTCATATCGACACGACTTATCGAGCTATTGGGGTCTGACGTTTACCACCTCTAGGCAAGATATGCGACATATCAGACGACGAGACCGGACTATATGGTAAGTGTTATTGGTTGGATTCACAGGAGTGTGAGCGGGCTTGCTCGTCGATCTTCTGATCGCTCAATACCCGGGTGGCCGTTACGTTTAGCAGACCGCTTGCGGCTTGTGGGTGTTTGATATGATCATCACCTGCTGCCGGCGTATTGACGAGTCTTTAGAGTCCTACACAGAGGTTTCCTGGCTCAATCGAAACGAAATAGGAGCGCATATGAGATATGTGCGGGACCGAGAATAATGCGTGTATGTGATACCGTATTTCATTCTCGCGATGAATGTGTCGAGTGGTTGTATGCGATATAACCTAGTTATCGAATCAAGGATTGATTCGATAAATCGATACATTGTATACTAGTCGGTTGTGTGCGACATGACCGGATCATTGAATCAAGTGTTGATTTAATGATTTAATGCATAATTATATATTTGATATATTACTTTGCATTAACTAGTATTGGTTCACTTTAAATGGATTTTCTCACTTGAAGTTCACAAGTTGTATATGTGATATACTTTTGTGCACTTGATTGTATCATGTTTGATGATACATGCTTACTTGAGTTTATGAAAAGATTAAACCATGGTTATTTAAATGGTTAGGGTTTTGTTTTTCATTTTCTTATTCATTTATTTATTTGTTTATTCATTTTGGAAAATGATAAGCATAAAGAGAAAATGGTGGCTAACTTTGTTTGTTGTTGAAGCTTCTTGAAGCTTTGACTTAGTGACCATTTTGTCTCATGCTTAACCCTAACCATTCCACTTAACCCTAGTTTATTCTCTACACTTGACCATGTTTGGATTATGATAAGTATTCTCATTATTTTCTTTTTGAAAAAGAACTTATCATAATATCTTCATCTTCTTCTTCTTCTTCTTGAAGAAGAAACCTTCCTCCATCAATGGCAACTCTTGAAAATGAGTGAGAAATCCAATTCTAAAGTGAACCCACTTCCTATTTCTTCATCCTCTACCTCTTGCCAAGTAGTATAGGGTGTTTCCTTCACAAGTTTTCATGGCTTGGTGAAGGTGGAGCTTGATCTTGTGATGCCTCGACGTAGATCATCTTCGGCATCATCGTCGATGACCTAGCCCGCTTTTTCTCCGATGAAGCCGACGCTAGAGCCCAAGATCCGATTTGTACAGCGAGGAGACTTCATCGCGGAGCCATGGAGGTGGAGAACCGGATCTACAAAGGTTGTATTTCCGTTCTTGTAGTTAAGTTGTTTACTAGTTTCATTTGTCGCCTATATATCTAGTTAACGATCCGTATTAGGGTTTCTCGGCACCCGTAAAATTTGAAATTGGCATGGTTGATGCCTTGTGAGACCTCATTAGTGTGCCTAGGAACCCTTCAAGAATATCGCCTAGGTTTGACAAGTGGGCATATATTGATTTTACATAACTGTTTATATGTACCTAGTATGACTTGTAATATCATATCAGTGTCCTCACTTTCGAGAGAGGGATATGATTTTACATTCGTAAGTGATGTAGTTAACATCCACCTAAATCAAGTTCTGATTGGGTCCGGTACATTAGATAACGGTATATACGTATTAAGTCAAGCTCAGGTTTTCAATGTCCAGAACACTCTTAAAAGAAAGTCTCCAGAAATAAATCAGGCTTTCTTATGGAATTGTAGACTAGGTCACATCAATGAGAGAAGGTTCACTAAGTTACATAAAGAAGGATATTTGAATCTGTTCGAATATCAATCTTATGCTACTTGTGAATCATGTCTCAAAGGAAAGATGACAAAGACTCCGTTCACTGGACACGGAGTAAGAGCAAGCGAGGTCTTAGGACTCGTACACAGTGACGTTTGCGGTCCAATGTCTACACATGCGCGAGGTGGTTATTCCTACTTCATTACTTTTACGGATGATTTCTATATGTATGGATATGTCTTCTTAATGAAGCATATATCCGAGGCCTTTGAGAGATTCCAAGAATACAAGAATGAAGTAGAAAAACAAACAGGCAAAAGTATAAAGACACTGAGATCTGATCGAGGTGGTGAATACTTAAGTGCCGAGTTCCTGGGTTACTTAAAAGAGAATGGAATTCTCTCTAAACTTACTCCTCCATACACACCACAACATAACGGTGTATCAGAAAGGAGGAATCGAACGCTATTGGATATGGTTCCTTCCATGATGAGTAACGCTGAGTTACCGCGATCATTCTGGGGATATGTACTAGAATCAGCTGCATATCTTTTGAACCAGGTTCCCACCAAGACTGTGCCTACCACACCATATCAGATGTGGAGTGGGAAGAAACCCTATCTTCAGTATCTAAAGATTTGGGGATGTCCGGCTTATGTTAAAAAGAAGCATGCGTACAAACTCGGGGCACGATCAGTACTATGTAAGTTTGTGGGATATCCAAAGAACTCCAGGGGATATCTATTCTATTACGCAGAGGAACAAAAGGTTTTTGTTTCTCGTAATACCCATTTTCTAGAATATCAGTTTTTAGAAAAGGAAACTAGTGGGAGCGAAATAGAACTGGAAGAAATTCCAGAAACACAAACTACTACTGAAAGTTAGGTAGAACCAGAAGTTCAAGAAGAACAGGACATCCTAACGCCACTCTGCAGGAGTAGTAGGCAATCTCATCCGCCCGAGAGATACTACGGTTTTCTCATAGACGGGGATAGAGAGGATTGCACTATTGACTATGATGAGCCTACTAGCTTCCAGCAAACCATTCAGAGCGGTGACTCAGTAAAATTGCTGGATGCAATGCGGATCGAAATGGAGTCCATGTACACTAATAAAGTATGGACTTTGGACGTTGCTCCAGATGGGGTAAAACCCGTAGGATGCAAATGGATCTTCAAAAAGAAGATTGGTGTAGATTGACAGGTTGAAACCTATAAGGCTAGACTTGTTGCAAAGGGTTTCCGTCAAAGGCCTGGTTCGGACTATGACGAAACCTTTTCTCCAGTGGCTATGCTTAAATCTATTCGGGTCCTTCTTGCTATTGCTGCCTTCCACGATTATGAAATCTGGCAGATGGACGTAAAGACGGCCTTTCTAAATGGTAATTTGGAAGAAAGCGTCTATATGGATCAGCCAGAAGGATTCATTCAGAGTGGGAGCAGCGGTAAAGTATGCAAGTAGCTTAAGTCCATTTATGGACTAAAGTAGGCATCGCGGAGTTGGAACAACTGTGTTGATGATGCTGTCAAAGAATTTGACTTTATCAAAAATCTAGGTGAACCTTGCATATACAGTAAGATTGTAGGGAAAGCTGTAGTATTCCTCGTCTTGTACGTGGATGATATTCTTCTAATAGGAAATGATATTCCTATGTTATAGTCAGTCAAAAGATTCTTGTCACATAAATTCTCCATGAAAGACCTGGGTGATGCCACCTACATTCTGGGGATCTGGATCTATCGTGATAGATCAAAGAGAATATTGGGACTTTCACAGTCCAGGTACAAAGACACCATAGTGAAGAGATTTAGTATGGATGATTCTAAGCACGGTAACCTACCAGCTTGTCACGGAATCACCCTCTCCAAAGAGATGTCCCCCAAGACTGATTTGGAAAGAATCGCATGACGATTATACCCTACGCTTCTGCAGTAGGCTCTATAATGTATGCGATGTTATGTACCAGACCAGATATAGCATACGCATTAAGCGTTGTAAGCCGGTATCAGGCAAACCCAGGGGAGAAGCACTGGATAGCAGTAAAGAACATTCTTAAGTACCTGAGGAGGACTAAGGAGATGTTCTTGGTGTATGGCGGAAAAGACCTACAGATGGAGGCCTTTGCCGACTCCGGCTTCCAGAGTGACAAAGATGACTCCAAGTCCATGTCGGGTTATGTCTTTACCCTCAATGGAGGGGCGGTCTGTTGGAAGAGTTCCAAACAGGAGACCGTCAACGATGGAAGTAGAGTACATAGCTGCTTGCGATGCCGCAAAAGAAGCAGTCTGGATGAAGAAGTTCCTCACAGAACTTCCGGTGGTTCCTACCAGTGTTGGTCCAATACCTCTGTATTGTGACAACAACGGCGCCATAGCTTTAGCGAAGGAACCCAGGTCCCATCAGAAGTCCAGACACATCTTAAGGCGGTATCACCTGATCAGGGAGATCATAGATCGCCGGGAGATCGAGGTGAAGAGAGTAGAGACGGAGAATAACATTGCTGATCCGTTCACAAAGGCCCTTCCTCAGACGCAGTTCGAGAGGCTATTCGAGATGATAGGTCTACGATATGCCAGCTCATGGCCCTAGTGCAAGTGGGAGATTGTTAGTGTATATGCCCTGGGGGCCATTATTGTATCATACTAGATTGTATATTACTTAATGGAAGCTTGGGATATTCACAGTTATATATACAGTCTTGCTAAAAATGGTAGTATGCTACTTGGTTTGTATCTACTTTAATATGTGCATATGTTTCTTGTAACGTATCACTTATACATATTAGTAGAGCCCATAGGATCTTTACTTGATTACCGGTGTCGTGATGGCAGTCACACTAGTGGGGGCTGGGTAGTCCGTAAGCAACATCCTATACAGGTCCCTGGTCGTTGGATTATCAAGATAGGGCATCGATATTCCGGAGTAGACTAAGTGTGTACGCTTCTCATCCCAGTTGGGGAGATGGTCTGTCCCACAGCCATCAGTACGTCGTACTGGAGATTGTATGCAGGGTCTCGTTAGGTTACGGGTACACCGGACAGGACTCGCAGGGGAACTGATTGGTTGGTATTATACCCATCGTCAGTTATCAGTTCCCAGATGACATGAGTATAGCATAGTCCGCAGACTTGACACTGCTGCTTCACCTCGAGTGTGTCCCACTGTTCTTAGATTGCTACCCTACCACGGCTCAAAGGAGTCATGCAAACAGGTAGCAGTTGGGTGCAGTCCCGAGCACTTGGAGGCAGTGGCGGTTAGATAGGATTCGTCTCTCCCGGTATTGGGAGTTGTATCGCACAGTGTCAGAGAGCCATTACACAAAGTCTCTGGCCAGGGCAAGCGAGATATACTGGTTGGTTCCAGTAGTTTCTCAGGGTGTAATGGGCTTCGCTCCGACATGACTTATACAGCTATTAGGGGACTGACGCTTGCCGCTTCCTAGGCTTGATATGCGATAGTCTTAGACGAACAGACCGGATTGTATGAAGATTGTCACATCAGGCTCAGTGGGAGTTCGGATGATTTTCCTCATCGGCCTTCTTATCGACATCTACCTGGGGACCGTTACGTACAGCTAGTGCCGCATGCGGTCTGTGGTTAAACCCACTGCCAGCATAGTGTCGAGTCTTTAGAGTCCCACATAGAGAGTTTTCCTGCTCCAGGCGAAACGATATAGAGGTCGTATTGTTTTACGACAAGGGTTCGAACACGTACATGTGTTTACGCATGTACGAGTTTTTCGGACAGTTTTTACTAGCCCGCTTTGGTTTAAGCCAGATTCTAGTATCGGGTTATTGGATTTATACAGTCTAAAGTTTTTCCGTGTTTTCACGGATTGGAGGGGCATTCTCATAATTTGTCGGGAACCTTCTAGAAGATGGTGACTAAGGGGGTTAAGGTGGCATATACATTGAATGAGATTAGTGAGTCATATGGATGATTCATCCATGTCATTAAAGCATCATAAATGCTTAATGATTCATGGAGATGAATCACCATTAGATATTTATCAAGCATGGTTGTAAATCATTTTCATTTCTTTCCTTGAAAAACAATAATGCTTGATATATATTATGATAGCTCATTTTTCTCATTTCATTATCATTCTCACCTTCTCTCCTCAAGCTCACTCTCTCTTCAAACCCTAACCCTAACCTCTCATATGTTGAGATCAAGGGTTAGCTAGACTAATACATCTATAACCTCACTCTATATCCCCTAGGTAGCTTAGATTAGCACTTTAAGCAACCTAGTTATCTCAAGTTTGAGATTAAGCTTGGCGTAGGAGCTTTCGGGTGGATCGTCTTTGATTCGAGGAGGCCGTGAAGTTGCCGATGTTCCAAGGAGCCTACGAGGAGTGGAGGACAGCGATGAAGACACGAAGTACACGGTTCTTGAGGTATAATCACTTCACATAGTAGTTTAGAACTTCTATGATTGTTGTTAGTTATCGTTTAGCTTCGATTCATGCGGTTAGTCGATGTTTAAGCAAAGAACAAGATCGTTTTTCATATTTCCGCCTCCCCGCAAGTCGTGGGGTGTTGCACATCAACTTACAGTCGGGGTCTCGATCCATATACACTAGTCTACTCATGGAGTATCGATGCCCTGTTTCGAAACTCCTACGATTATGGACACTTTAAGGATGTGCTTATAGACTACCCAACTCTTACGTATATGATCGCCATCATACTGCTAGTAGTCAAGCAAGAATCCTATGCGCTCTATCAATGTGTAATAGTGATCTATAATGTCACCTGAAGTATGTACACGATGATAAAGACAAACCAGATAGAATATTATCATCTCGAGTAAGACTGTTCTACCGGTATAGCTCCTCCCTCAATCATTGCAATCACGTGCTTGTGATCTAATAATTGGCTTGTGGGCACTATAGCTAACAGTCTCCCACTTGCACTTAAGGCTAATTATTGCGGTGTCGCATACTCACAGCCCGTGTGATACCGAACACCCAACTCCTCTACTAATCTGTTTCACAAAGCTCGTTTGTAAAAACTATTACTTTCGAGAAATAGCCTCAGTGAGTGTATCCGCTCTTATGTTTCTTTCTATCTCTTTCTTTATCTCAATTTCACGGAGAAAGCCATCTCCCGAAATGAGCAATACCTATTTTAGAATATGTCTGGATATCTGATGGGACCCAGTTCACAAATGAACTCCAAATCCAGCAAATTTCTTAGACCGTATCATCAACTGAATTTAAACAGTATGCTTCACCATGCCTCCCTCACTATCCGCTTGGACCACCTGTCCAAACTACTGCCCCTTGTTAGAGGGAAAACTATAACTCTGACAATCACTCTGTCATCCGGGTCACCTTGGAAGCCTGGAATGATAACTGTCTCCCGAATGAGGCTACCGTTATCATATCCCTAGAACATCCACTTATGTTCATAAAACTGCTTCCGAACGTTTCTCCAGGATCGGATTAATATCTCAACTTATTGCATCTAGTGCAAAAACAACATGTGGTGTGGTACTTGACATCTCATGATTGATTCAATTGCTTAAGCAAGTGATATGCCAATCATGTACATCCCTTTCCCCTTTAGTATGTAAGACACCTTTAGAGAGGGTGACTCCATCACCTGCAGGTACACTACTATGCCAGGAGTCGTCCATTCTAAAATACCTTTAGAATACTGTCTAAGTACCCAGATTAGGAAACTACCCAAATCTTGATCTAAAACCATAGATCTAGTAACCAGAATGTCTGATATTATATCCATATCCTATGTGGAGAAACCACTGTGTGACAACCAAAATATAACCGATCGTAGTATAGGAATTTGACTTCCTACAACGTGTATGTCATCCAAATACCAGGACATCACACCTTACTACTTTCTTAATAGATCCATCCCTTATTCTGATTAAGTCATAAACTTATGACTGCCACATCAAAAATAGATGATCTATCTCTACTATATTTTCTTTAGTCTATAAATAGATATAAGCTACTTGTCCACTATGCTTCCGCTGCTCCTACTGACTACAACAACCCTCTAGCAGAGTCATATACACGTGCACTTCTAAAGCTAGTTTAGAACGATGCTATACTCATTTGTAAGACTACAGTAGCGCCCCGGCCGTCTGTCCGAGGCCAAAATGCGGAAAAGAAAACTTTTTCAAACTAGAAACCGGCGCTATCGTATGCTTAAAACCCGGATCGAACTATTAACCTACAACTAGCAACTAGAGAAAGGGTTGGAAAGCTATACCGATCGATCCGTGTCCTTCGGTCTTTGGCCACCATCCCAAGCTTCTCGCGGCATCTCTGGTCTTGATCTCCTCGTTGGAAAGGGCACCACATTTTCGAGTCTTTTTACGGGCTCCCGCTTCATCCGAAGCAACTCGGGCACGAAGTGTGCTAGCTGACGTGTCCAAGGTGTTGTAGAGAATGTTTATGATCACTTTGTCTCTTGCATCCATGAGATGGATGGAGGTTGAAAGTGTTGCCAATGATGGATATTATGAGCTAGAGAAGAAAGAGGAGGAAGAAGAAGTTTTTCTCTTTCTTTCCTTTAGTGATGGAATGATCAAAATGAGAGTGAGTTCTAACAATAATATGAGAGCTAACCTCTTCATGGCAGCCCCCCTCTCTCTCTCCTTATCATATCATCACAAATCTATCAAATAATGTGACACATGCACAAAGAAAGAGACCATGAGTCACCACTTGTGCATGTGTCACAATTAATGCTCCAAATGATGATATTTAGCTCACAATTTCCATTTACATACATTAATCCAAATGTTTGCAACAATAAAAAGATACGGCAACATCTAAAGTAAACTCGTGACGGATCACAAGGATACCCCTCACCTGTATATACATACCTGCACCCGCATTCCGACTGAATGCGAATGCGATGAGACTAAAGTAATCCAACAAATCTAATACTAGGATCCGGCTTAAACCAAAGCCCACTAGTATGATCCGCCCGATCATGATCCGTGCACTACTGCACGTATATGATCGGACCCTGCTATATATCATACGGCCTCTAAAACGTTTCGCCCGAAACTTGAGAAACTGTCTGTGGGGGACTCTAAAGACTCATCAATACTTTGGCTGTGGATTTAACTACTAGCTCATCAGTGGTACTAGCTGTACGTAACGGGCTACCATGTATTGACCAAAAGGGAGGTCGATGAGCGAACTCATCACTCTACTGAGCCTGTTAGTGACAATATCCGTACAGTCCGGTCCGTTCGTCTATGAGCATCACATGGAGGGCCTAGGGGGTTGGTAAAAGTCAGACCCCCAAAAGCGGTACAAGTCGTGTCGGAGTGTAGCCCAGAACACCCTGAGATACTATTGGAATTCCTACCAGTAAATCTCTTGCCTTGGCCAAGGACTTCGTGTAATGGCTCTCCTGGACACAGCGTGACCTCACCCCTAATACAGGGAGAAACGAACCCTTGCCGATCCGCTCACTGCCTCCATATGGCTCGGGACTGTACCCAACTAAAACCTGTTTGCACGACTCCTTTGAGTCGTGGTAGGGTAGTAATCAAAGCACAGTGGGAACTCACACAAGACAAATGATGATCTCAGGTCGATGAACTAACCTGTACACATGTCACCAGGGAACTGCTATCTGACGTCAGGTATAATACCAAGTAGCATGTTCCCGGCGAGTCCTGTCCGGTGTACTCATAACCCAATGAGCACATGTATATATCTTAGGTGAACCAACTGACACCAATGGCTTGTGAGACAGGCCATCGCCCCTCGTCGGGGTCTCGACTGTATACACTAGTCTACTAATGGAGTATCGATGCCCAGTCTCAAAACTCCCATGACTAGGGACCACTTTAAGGATGTGCTTATAGACTACCCAACTCTCACGTATATGATCGCCATCATACTGCTGGTAGTCAAGCAAGAATCCTATGGGCTCTATCAACGTGCAATAGTGACCTGTAAGGTCACCTAAAGCTGTACATGATGATAAAGATAAACCATGGTACCATACTATTCTCTATCAACGTGTAATAGTGAACTACAATATCACCTAAAGCATGTTCACGATGATAAAGGCAAACCAGATAGTATACAAAGCTCTCGAGTAAGACTGTCCTACCAGTACAGGTCCTCCCTCAATCATTGCAATCATGTGCCTGCGATCCAATAATTGACTCTGAGGGCACTGTATCCAACAATCTCCTACTTGCACTCAAGGCTAATTATTGCGATGTCGCATACTCACAGCCCGTATGATACCGAACACCTAACTCCTCTACTAATCAGTCTCACAAAGCTCGTTTGCGAAACTATTGCGTTCGAGAAATAGCCTCAGTTAGTGGATCCGCCCTGATATTTCTTTCTATGTCTCTCTTTATCTCAAGTTTGTGGAGAATGCCATCTCCCGAAATGAGCAATACCTGTCTTAGAATATGTCTGGATATCTGATGGGACCTAGTTCATAAATGAATTGCAAATCCAAACTTCTTAGACTGTATCGACAACTGAACTTAATCAGTATCCTGCGCTACACCTCCTTCAGTATCCGCTTGGACCACCTGTCTAAAATACTCCCCCTCGTCAGAGGGAAAACTATAACTCTGACAGTCACTCTGTCATTCAGGTCACCTTGGAAGCTTGGAATGATAACTGTTTCCTAAAAGAGGCTGTTGTTATCATATCCATAGAACATCCACTTATGTTCTAAAACTGCTTCCGAATGTTTCTCCAGGATGCGATTAATATCAACTTATTGCATCTAGTGCAAAAACAACATCTGGTGTGGTACTTGACATCTCATGATTGACTCAATTGCCTAAGTAAGTGATCTGCCAATCATGCACATCCCTCTCCCCTTTAGTCTGTAAGACTCCTTTAGAGAGGGTGACTCCATCACCTGCAGGTGCACTACCGTGCCAGGAGTCGTCCATTCTAAAACACCTTTAGAATGCTGTCTAAGTATCCTGATTGGGACACATCCCAAATCTAGATCTAAAACTATAGATCTAGTAACCAGAATGTCTGATATTATATCTATATCCTTTATGCGGAGAGACCACTGTGTGATAACCAAAATATAACCGATCGTAGTATAGGAATATCACTCCCTACTCTGTGTATGTCATCCAAATACCAGGACATCACACCCTACTACCTTCTTAACAGATCCATCCCCTATTCTGATGAAGTCAAACCTATGACTGTCACATCAGAAATAGAAGATCTATCTCTTGTATGTCTGCTTTAGTCCATAAATAGACACAAGCTACTTGTCCATTATGCTTCCGCTGCTCCCACTAACTACGACAACCCTCTGGCAGAGTCATATACACGTATACTTCTGAAGCCAGTTCAGAACGACGCTATATTCATCCTCCTGCCGGGTCTCATAGCCTGGAACAACAGCAATGGCAAGTCTGGGTAAACAAGAACCTCCCTGTCACCGTCCTTGAGGCTACCAGAGTACCTCTCGGGTGCCTGAGGTTACCCACCATATCTGCGGAATGGCCAATGGAATGTCAAACCAGATTAAATCTTTAGGTTCTTATCAAATTTTCAGTAATCGTTTGCGGTTCTGGAATCACTTCCAATTCTACCATACTCCCACTACTGTTTTCTGAAAAAATCCATTTTACTAAAACTGTGGCATGTTAAGAACGATATCAATATTGATCTTCCAGACGGTAGAAAGTCAACCCTCTTCATAGCCCGGGTCAACCCACAAGAAGCCATTACAGAAACGTACCTTGAGTTATCCAGAGTCTGGTTTTAAGTATAAGTCGGACAACTCCCCATACCTTAACATTGTTAAGATATGAACTATTCTATATCCAATATAGAAACAGAGGCACTGATTTAATTGGAACCAGATTCAAATCATGCAGCTGTCTCCAGTGCATGTCAACTAAATGGAGAGAGGCCGATAAGCATTACTTAACTTAGGAATACATCCAGATATGAGTAACCTGAAAGAGAAGAAAGTTCTCATAATCATTACTATTAACTGAATACCATACACAAGTATCTACATCTTCGATCACCTTGAAGAATCCTGATACTTTCAACGCCTGGTTCTCTACTTTATTCTTATACCTATAACTTCTCAAAACTTAGACCTTGCATTTCTACGAAACACATGTCTAAGAACTACAGAAGTCATAAGTAAACATAATATAGTACGAGTACCAACCCCTCTGTCCTAAAGTACACTGGACAATATACAATACTCTGTATAAGTCCGCTGAGTCTAATAACTCATTCCCCGTGTGTCGTAGGTTGAAAACTGTACTTATGGTTAAGAAGAATTACACCGCTGTTTAATGCTCCTTACCTAACCATCCACTGATATAGGTAAATGCCATAGACATAATTTCAAAAAGCTATATCTCACTTTATAAAAATAAACGTACAGATATATCAATTTGAAATTAGTGCATAACAACGGATATTCAAAACCAAATATTTGCCGTCCGGCAAACAACCCAGGCGATTTCCTCAAATATCACCAATTACAACGAATCCCGATATAATGAGGATGATCACCCAATTTCCAATTACTTACTCCCACTCATCATCTGTAAAACCATACAGATATGAGAATCAAACCTGGTAAATACATACCCTGGAGCAAGGGCTAATAGGGAAATCAGTTTTCCTTTAACAATACATAGTGAAACTGAAACATATAAAAGTTTTGAATGGGTATCCGGGTATTCCTAGTAATGCCTCTTCAATTATCAGATTCACAACTGTAACCGTATATTTCTTTGCCATCTCTCCATATCCCTTTATATGTCTTTAGTCATTACCTTCTGTATACCCCTTTAGGCCAAATGGTTTTCTTCCTTCCCTACCGTTCGGCACCAGCCTATGGTTTGGAAGAAGACTATCCAATAAGAATAATGGGTGTACTCTCCTAATCCTAGGAGTACTCGTAACCTAAGAGAAAGTGAAGATAAAAGACAACTGAATAAACTTTATTCCTATTTCTCCTGAACCAGAATCCATTCCCGAATTGGAACAAGTCCCTTCGAGTTCGTATATAACCATACGATGGATATCCAATAAACTGTGGATCTTCGTAGTGATATGGGGTGTTCCGGAGAAATACAAAGGTGAAGTAGGATTGGCGAAGAAATACTTGGTTTGGTCGTGAATAGTAGTCGCAATTTAGTTTGCCCTCTTACTAATCCCTTTATTTGTCTTTACTTAATACTTTCTGTACACCTTTTAAGCTAAATGGTTTTCTTCATTCCCTACCGTTCGGCACCTTCCTATGGTTTGGATGAAGACTATCCAATTAGCGTAACAGGTGTACCGTCCTAATCCAAGGAACACTCGCAACCTGAGAGAAGGTAAAAGAAAAAGACAACTGAATAGTCCTATTCATTTTCTCCAGAACCAGAAACCATCCTCGAATCTGGAACAAGTTCCTTCGAGTTCGTATATAACCATACAATGGTTTTATCCAATGGAAGTGGATGTTCGTAGTAATACGGGGTGTTCTGGAGAAAAGGGTAAAAGTAGGAGTGGCAATAAGGTATGCAACTCTGACAATCCAAAAGCCAATGTTTTAAGAAGGTTTAGTTAACTTGGTCACTGCGTCATTGTCTAGGGTCGGGCCATGGTCGTTGCTAAAGAAAGAGAGAAAAGAAACACTCTGCGTGCACTCTTACCTAGATCATAATGGTTACCAATTTATCCAATAAGGAAACCTCGCACTGTAACCTTAAATTCTCCTCCAAACCTTAAAGAAGAATTAGTCGGGATCACCCGAGGAGTAAAGCAACGCATCAGTGGAAATCGGGATCCAACTATCATTGCATGATAATGTGACGCATTAGTGGAAAACTCACATTATCACACTCCAGAAGGTATGCGCAAGCCTGGCAAGTTTCAGTTTCTTTAGAAACTCCCGATGTGATTTTTACCCCATACTCTTATGACCTTGACTTTGACCAACAAATCATAAGTCACATGTCAAGTTCTACCCGTCATTATCCAGGTTAATTTGAACCCACCCGTACCTACCCTTGACTTTGGCCAACAAAGCAGTACGACTGTCCCAAACCAACGCATCAATCTATGTAGCAGAAAGATAACAAATTGTAACACCTTAGGATGTGTTTAGTGGCTAATTATATTTTAATATATGGTTTTTAATAAAAGTTTACCAAATTGGTTTTTAAATATCTTAACTTATTTAATGAATATTTTATTAGATTTTTCCTAGCCTTGCATACACTTATGCATGTTAACTAGGGTTGTAATTTGGGGTTTAACCATGATTAGCAACATGGTGGGTTAACCATTTCTTTAAGATAGTTTTATAATTTGTTTTAAGTATTTTTGGTTTTAAGTTGTATGGTTGTTTTAAAAGAAACATGAAATAAAAAGGGTTTTAAATTGATTTGATTAATAGGTTGAATGTTGACCTTGAGAGAGAGAGAAAGCATGGGCTACATGGTGTGAGCCATGCCTCATTTATGAGGAGAGAGAGAGGGGGTCTTGGCTTTGTTTCTCCCATTCTCCTATCATTTGCTCTTTCTCTCATTCTCACACACACACACCAGCACCTGAAGCAAGCAGCTTACGCAGCCACAACAGTAACATCAGCAGCCGCCATCAGCAGCATCAGCATCAGCAAACAGCAGCAGCAGCAGCAGCAGCAGGCAGCAGCAGCAGCAGGAGCTCCAGCTACTTGCAGCAGCTCTTCCTCCCCCATACACTTCTTCTTATGCATCTTAGGATCCTATAAAGTATATTTCCTTAAGCCAATTTCATGGTTTGCTTAAGTTGTGTGTAGTTTAGCATCAGTTTGTGTTAAATAGTTAGTTTTGTGTTAAAATGGTGAATTATGTGGAGTGTTGGTTAAGTGATGATTGTGTTAGTTAACTTAGCTTATTTTAGTGTTATTAGGGTCACCTCAACTGAGAAATTCCACAGATTTCAATAAAATACCAGAGGGTTTGCTTTTTTTTGCAAAATTAGCGTTTTTAAGCGACATTGTGGCATTCTGTGATCTGCTATTGACCCAGACCCTTCAGGATAAAATTGAGAAAACTGGGGCATGCACACTAGGTCTAGAACACACCACCAGAACACAAGCCCCAAAAGCTTCACCATGGCCGCAGATTTAATAGGATTGGCCGCAAATTGCGGCCAGGTTAGGGGATGGGGGGTAGGGATTTTTCCTATGGTTCTCTGCTGTGTTATCTAGTGTTTTGGCATGTATAGGTTTGTAAGATTTGACCTGTAGTAAAATCTGGGACAATATATCGTATTTTTAGTTCGTTGTGTTTGCGCGATACGTGAGTGGGTTGTGCGATCCAGCGTGTCGCGGCGTGTCGCGGTAGTTTTAGACGCGTATCCATACGTTTCAGCGTATCGTGCACACGCGCATTTAGTTCGCGATGCGAGTTTCTCGTTTAGTGTCGATATCGCGTTTTGCGAGATATTTGCTTATATATATGTTTTCCTTGTCTAATTTTCAGGTTTGCAGGCAGGGACTACGGACACTGCTACAGGGAAGGGACAGGTGGTGGGATTCACCTAGCGTGGAGCGCTGGTGAGTAGATTTAACATCTACAGGGGAATCGCCCGCATGGCGTTATGCGTCTGTGCTAGGATTCCAATACTTGTCGCATATTCTACGTCATTGTTAGAATTGCGCCTTACCCTATTTATTAGATATAGTTGTACTGTGACTAGTAGCCGTAGGACATTGCACATATTATTGACGGTTCATGTTGCACGAGCACGGATTGTATGCTACACACACACCGTCAATAATTGCCATGTCACACACAAACCATTATAGATATTATATTACTTATCACATTTGACATTTAGCTACAGAGACACCTTTGCTCATATTTTAACTATACCCAGGGAGGGTATACTACATATTTTACTTATACTCAGGGGGTATACTACATCTTTTTACTTATAGGTAGACACCTATACTTAGCTGTACCTTATTGATTTTGCATACATCTGGTCTCAGCAACATATTTTCATTTATATGCTCGCATTTCTGATATATCGCACATATTTATTCCTGGATTTGTGCAATGTTATTTGGATTTTACATGATGTTTCTAGATTTGGGAACCGTGGGAGTTCATGAAATTATGCATACATTGAAAAACCCGGTTTTCTTGATATGATATTTGCGCAGCCACCATGAGATTTATCGGTTCTGATTATATACTCCATATGAGGTGTGGGTGCCATATGAGGGTACATGGTGGGGCCCGGTATGGTTCCCCACGGCAAGACGATCGATGGACTTTGCCGATTGAGCCTGGAGGCGGGCGAGTACCTACCAGTGATAGTACCAATGACTCAGGGGTGATCATGGGAATACTGCAACAAGCCTTTAAACCTCTAGGTGTCCCTAGTAGGAGGATTGTTGTCTCCTGAGGGTTTTCAGCGGATTGCACCCACAAAATCCAATAATAAAAGGAAGATCATGAATATTACATTTAAAGATAAGAATTGTAAAAGAAATACTTTGAAAATTAGGGTTTCCAACTATGCTAGCTTTTCAGTTGTCATGAGCCCTATCTTAATAGTCATGAAAAGATGTTAGAAATCACATCATCCCTGAATAAAACATCATCTTTATTCTTCATTCCTATCTTGCTTCCAAATATCGATCATATAACCCTACGTGTGTGTAATATACATCCCTACACCCGGAGAATTCAATTCAGGCTATCATACTCTTGTCCGTCTGCCTCAGTACTTTTTAATTAATGAATATTTAGATGAATTTGCTCACACACTTTCATGCGACGACCGTTAATACTTCTTGAGGTACTAACCGACCGATTACTCGTGTGCTTGCTTATACGGTGTTTTTCCTCGTCTTGCACCACCTACGGCTTAGCAGTGACTCCCAGACCAGTTGGTCTAAGGCACTAGGTGAAGAGGCACCCTCGCTATATTTTTTTATTGCTGCCTTGGCGATAACAAAACCAGTGTTCATTTTTTTCACCATTTTATATTTTATTCATTTATTTCTTATTTCCTTCATACATTAGCTTTTAGACAAGAGCATTTCAAGGTATCCTCTACTATCCCGAGTTTCAAGACGTGTGTAAGTGCGTATAGTAGGGTATCAACGTTCAAAATGTTTGGCTTCCAGAATAAGAACTATTTTTCAGACATATTTTTATCCTCAGATTAGTGACTTCTTTCATCTTACTAACCCTTGGGACAACGGCTCATAACTACTTATTACTAGTTCGTATAAGAAAACTTCTAAATTTCTTGGTTTTCTTAAATTTTTCCAATCTTTTGGATGTAATTTTTCACTATCTAATCATTTATTATCTTATTTATGTACAAAAATATTTTTATATTTTAAAATTTTTAAAATTTTTTTAGGTTTTCAAAAAAAATTTGTGCTTATGCGAAGTATGATGCAAATGATGCGAAAATAAGCACAAACCTCCCCCAAACTTGTTTTCAACAGTGTCCTCACTGTTGCCATCTGCTAGATCCCGAAAACCTGTAAGCCTGTGAGGAAATTTATTAATGGGGACAAAATATATAAGTGAAGATCCTCCCCCAAACTTACTTTTGGCTCACCATTTTGTGTAAAAAAAATTTCTTTTCAAGAGCCAGAAAATATATCCCCCCCAAACTTGAGTTAAGCAATGTTAATCTTTGAAATCACATGAGGGGGTCAAGAATCGTTGGTCGATGCCAATCTTTGCAAAGAACGAAAGTTAACACCAACCATTCAAAATTTTTATCAATGTAGTGCTCTGGTTAGTGGAAGAAGAAGTGGGGAAAAGGTAAGTGGTGGAATAGAATGTGTGTGCGTCTCATTTTGGAGAGACGATGCAGTGAATGTGATGGATTACTCGCATTGTTTTTACAGTCCAGAAGAAGGGGTGGAGGTTCAATTTCATTGATTGGGAGATGAATCATCTCAACACCCGTATCGTTTAAAAATGTGAGTTCATCAGCGAAGATCTCCTCAAAAGTCTCATCAGTACCCCGAAGAATAATGTCATCAAAAAGCACGGGGTGATCTTCAGACTCTAAAAGCAGTTCATAATCAGTGTTAATTATTGACCCAGACAACTCGGTGGAAGAGTCCGTATGTGTATGATACATAGTTGGGTCAAAAAACAACATATGAAAAGAGTCAAGATCAGTATCATGAGGATCATCAAATTCGCTGCTGTCGACATCCATTAAGTCGACAGAACAGACCTGAGCAGTAGGTTCGGAGGGTACACTTCCCAACTTGTAAATGTTCAGCTCTATTGATCTATTCCCGAAGGATAGGGTCATAGAGACATTACGACAATTGATGATAGCATTAGAAGTGGCCAAAAAGGGGCGACCTAAAATCACAGGAATTTGATTCCGTGGGTTCGCTACAGGCTGTGTATCAAGTACAATAAAGTCCACAGCGAATACAAATTCCCCGATTTTTATTAACACATCCTCCAGTTCCCCCCTAGGTTTGGTGATTGATCGGTCAGCCATCTGGAGAGTTATGCTCGAGGGCTTTAACACTCCGATACCTAACTGCTCGTAAACCGAGTATGGAAGCAAGTTAACACCAGCGCCAAGGTCTAGTAGAGCACGGTTGATGTGTTTTTCCCCAATAGAAATAGAAATAGTAGGACAGCCAGGGTCCTTACGTTTCCTTAGTAATTATTGGGGGAAAGCCGTGTCTAGAGTCTTTGCCATGAATATCTTCTTGGGCACTTGAGTCTTCCTCTTTCTAGTGCACAAGTTCTTAAGAGTTTTCGCATAGGACGGAACTTGTTGGATAGCATCTAGGAGAGGGATGTTGATGTTAACTTGCTTAAACATGTCCATAATCTTTTCCATATATGGACTCGATTTGTTAGCCCTTAACCGATTAGGATAAGGTGCTTTAGCAATAAGCGCAGGGTCCATCATAGGAGAAGGAAGGGTGTTTGGAACCGATCCCAAAATAGAAGTGGAGATCGTCCGTGGTTGACTAGAAGAAATGGGCTAAGGTGGCAAGCCTTGTGGGAAGCAGAGAATAGGCTTGTAAGAAGGCGGTGGGGTAGAAGAACAAGGATCAGAAGTAGAAGTGTGTGTGTGAGGAAAGGTCTCAGCCGGGGTGTTATTGATAGAATTTTCAGTGTCATTGTTCATATCATAATATTGCATTATTATATTCCCTATTCTTATTCTTTTTATAAATAAACAGGTGCTTTTGATGCATGTCTGCTACATATTACAGGTTACAGGTTTTTAGACAGAAAACAGTGAAAACGATGTAAAGACGATGAAAAAGTGGACTTTGACCAACAAACAGAAGACTCTTGATCAAGCCTACATCAAAAATAAAATTCACAAAGTACAAGGCAATGCAAGGTCCAAGATTACAAAGCGAACGGTTAAAAGTCCACCGCAATTATTCACTGGAGATCTGGAAGAAACATAGAAGCTATTTTAATAAAGAACCAAATAATAAGGAAGCCCAAAGATCCAAGGCCCAATACTTTCTTTTAAAGAGACATAAAATTTTACCAAAGCTTGAAGTCTACTTTGACTAGGTCTTCCTAAGGATATTTTGGTAAATGTAGACATGCAAATCAATTGTAACCTAGGGTTTCTATCTCCTATAAATAGAAGCCCAAATCATTGTATTCTTTCCATGCCTCCCTTCATTAATAAATTTTAGAATTCTTTTGGAGAGCATCGGTGTTTCTTTTCAATTCATGAATTCAGATCTGACAAACCTGCGTTGATGATTGGAGAGATGCATCAGTAAGTAGGTTATTTTCCTTGCAGTAGTTGTAGTTTTTCATATCTGCTCTAGGTAAATTATTTTCTCGCCTTAGTTTAATTTAGTTTAGCTTTTATTAACTTGCAATCGATGTTTTCTATCTTTAATAAAATCATGTCTTTTTTCATCCCCTCAATGAGCGAGTAGTTTTCTCGCTTGTTAGGGTTAGGAATAGGGAAGGATTTGAGAGATGAAGATCTCTCATCTCTTTTTCGTTGCCAAACTTTTATGAAAATTAGAACTCCATGCATACCTTCTTATTCCGCTCCCTACGGCACTCTACCCTCGAGGTAGCGGTGATACCGTAGTATAAAGGCCCGGATTTTAAGGTTTTCCATGGAGGTTAGGGTAAAGATTAAGAAAGGAAGGACAAGGATCTAGAGGGAGAATCAATCTTCCCAATCATCCTAATCCCCTTTGTTAAGATTTACCATAACACTAATATGATATATTTAATTAAAGGCAATGGAAAGAGATGTAGATCTTTGTTTACCAAATTTTCCCTAAATCTAATCCTAGCAAGTTTCTAATCCTAGTATCATACAACTTCAAATTTTAGATTTAATAATCAATCCGAACACCCTTCGGAATTAACTCGTTAGCGCGATTAGAAAATTCACAACATCCCTGTGGACCGACCCGTACTCACCGGCTAGCTGCAAAGCGACGCCGTTCTTGATTGCGGTTACAAATATTTTTGATCTATCTTTTAGAAAGCGCAAGCACGCTAAATCACATCAATCAAATGGCGCCGTTGCATGTGCATCATTTGATTGGTTTGATTTAGCGTGCTTGCGCTTTCTAAAAGATAGATCAAAAATATTTGTAACCGCAATCAAGAACGGCGTCGCTTTGCAGCTAGCCGGTGAGTACGGGTCGGTCCACAGGGATGTTGTGAATTTTCTAATCGCGCTAACGAGTTAATTCCGAAGGGTGTTCGGATTGATTATTAAATCTAAAAATTGAAGTTGTATGATACTAGGATTAGAAACTTGCTAGGATTAGGTTTAGGGAAAATTTGGTAAACAAAGATCTACATCTCTTTCCATTGCCTTTAATTAAATATATCATATTAGTGTTATGGTAAATCTTAACAAAGGGGATTAGGATGATTGGGAAGATTGATTCTCCCTCTAGATCCTTGTCCTTCCTTTCTTAATCTTTACCCTAACCTCCATGGAAAACCTTAAAATCCGGGCCTTTATACTACGGTATCACCGCTACCTCGAGGGTAGAGTGCCGTAGGGAGCGGAATAAGAAGGTATGCATGGAGTTCTAATTTTCATAAAAGTTTGGCAACGAAAAAGAGATGAGAGATCTTCATCTCTCAAATCCTTCCCTATTCCTAACCCTAACAAGCGAGAAAACTACTCGCTCATTGAGGGGATGAAAAAAGACATGATTTTATTAAAGATAGAAAACATCGATTGCAAGTTAATAAAAGCTAAACTAAATTAAACTAAGGCGAGAAAATAATTTACCTAGAGCAGATATGAAAAACTACAACTACTGCAAGGAAAATAACCTACTTACTGATGCATCTCTCCAATCATCAACGCAGGTTTGTCAGATCTGAATTCATGAATTGAAAAGAAACACCGATACTCTCCAAAAGAATTCTAAAATTTATTAATGAAGGGAGGCATGAAAAGAATACAATGATTTGGGCTTCTATTTATAGGAGATAGAAACCCTAGGTTACAATTGATTTGCATGTCTACATTTACCAAAATATCCTTAGGAAGACCTAGTCAAAGTAGACTTCAAGCTTTGGTAAAATTTTATGTCTCTTTAAAAGAAAGTATTGGGCCTTGGATCTTTGGGCTTCCTTATTATTTGGTTCTTTATTAAAATAGCTTCTATGTTTCTTCCAGATCTCCAGTGAATAATTGCGGTGGACTTTTAACCGTTCGCTTTGTAATCTTGGACCTTGCATTGCCTTGTACTTTGTGAATTTTATTTTTGATGTAGGCTTGATCAAGAGTCTTCTGTTTGTTGGTCAAAGTCCACTTTTTCATCGTCTTTACATCGTTTTCACTGTTTTCTGTCTAAAAACCTGTAACCTGTAATATGTAGCAGACATGCATCAAAAGCACCTGTTTATTTATAAAAAGAATAAGAATAGGGAATATAATAATGCAATATTATGATATGAACAAATACCCCCAAACTTATCTTTTGCTCGTCCTCGAGCAAACTTATTTTTATTCACTAATATCCTAACCGCACTTTCGCAGGGAAACGCGATTGCACTGAGCACGTGCAATAAGCCGTTAAACCTCTAGGTGTCCCTAGTAGGAGGAGTGTTGTCTCCTGAGGGTTTTCAGCGGATTACACCCACAAAATCCTATCAATTTGGCTTTTCGACTTTTGTTCTCCAATTAGGTTTTCTAACTAAGAATTCTATTATCGTCGACCCGCAAATTATCCACCCATATTTTTCACACTTCCTCATTATTTAACTTAAGATTATATATATCCTATAGACTTACTTAGCTTTCGGCATTTCCTAAGTTTTCCTTCTAGGGTTACATCTCCACTTAGGAATTTCTATCAACTCTACTAAAGATACAAGTTCTATTCTTCATTCCTTTCTCTTATCTAAACTCTAATCACATATCCCCACGTGTGTGTAAATATCACCCCTACACTTGGAAATTCAAATCAAGCAATCGTACTCCCGTCCATTGTCCAAAGCACTTGTGAATTTTCACTTTCGCATCCTTCATGCGACTGTTAATACTTCTTGAGGTACCAACAACCGATTACAAGATGCGTTAGCGTTTTAAAGCGTACTTCCTAGTTTTGCAACACCCAAGGCTTTTAGCAGTGGCTCCCAAACCAGTTGGTCTAAGGCACTAGGTGATGAAGCACCCTCGCTAAATATTTTTCTATTTTTACAGCCTTAAGTAATCACAAAAACTAGTGTCCATTTTTTTCTTTATCCATTTTTTTCTTTTTCATTGTGCTAAGGACTTTAGACAAGAGTATTTCAAGGTCTCTTCTACTAATCCAAGTTTCAAGGTGCGTGTTTGTGCAATTTTGTAGGGTATACATTTTCAGAATCTAGATTTAAGCTAGGAACTATTTTTCAAACTTATACTCTAATAAGAACATCAATACTCTTCCCTCATTTTGACTTAGCCCAAGAAGTCAACCCAAAATTTGCCTATTTCTAAATAAACTACAAGGCATATACTTTCTACCGTTAAACTTTAAGGAAGGTTATTTTTAGGGTTTTTAATTCACTAAGTCTAAGATCTAGTTGTTCCTAGCCAGTTAACCTATCTGTCAAACTCAAGTCAATTAGCCAAAATTGAATACAGTAATTTATATAATTTTTGAAATTTTTCAAATTTTTATGGGTTTTCAAATAAGCATGCAAATGCAAAAATATGTACAAATGAATGCGAAGGAAGAAGACGTACCGAGCATACCCCCAAACTTGAACTTGACAGTGTCCTCACTGTCATGCTAAACCAAGAGGGTCAAAATACCGGCACTTCCCTGTTTATTTATTTACAATTTTTTTTTTATATTTTTAATGTTTTGAAATTTTTTTTTTTTTAGAAAAAGAAAACGAAAATATATATACATATATACAAAGGTTCCCCCCAAACTTAAGCTTGGCCTTACACAAGCCAAAGGTTAGCACCAACCATTCAAAAATTCTATCGTGGTAATGGTAGAGTTGGTGAAAGAATGGAGTGGAAAGAAAAGAAATGAGAAGCACACGAGACCGTGTGGAGAGAAAGGGATAATATGGTCTCGGTGGAGGAGAATGGCGGAGGGGAAGAAGAAATGGTAGGGGTTCTACTTCTTCGAGTGGAGGTTGATTACTCACAAAATCATATCATTTAAGAATGCGAGTTCGTCGGCGAAAATATCATCGAAACTTTCCTCGAAGGTCCAATTGAAAATTATCGAACTCAAAATGTCGGATTGTGATTCATCAACACTCGATATCATTAAAGGAAGATTAGAAGAACCAAAGAAAGTGGGAATACGAATTTGAGGATGTGGATGGAGTGTATAGATTAGCACAATTTGTAATGACCGATGTGTAAAAAGCGATTGTGCTAATCTATCAACCCGCGAAAAAATGAGATTAAATCCCTCAAGAGTCGTGAGCAAACATGGGTACGTCGAACTAGGTATTGGAGATGAAAGCGTAACGGTCTCTTGCACAGTCGAAACGATAGGAAGGACGGAAGGAAGTGAGTGAGGAAGGGTATCAGTTAAGGATTTAGGAGGGTGTATTGGAAAATTCGACCCATCAAACGAAAATGGTTCAACCTCAATATTATCCTCAGTACTATCCTCATAATTCTCCTCAATATTTTCCTTAAAAATTTGCTTATCCATGCCAATATCATCAAAATCAAGACGCATATGAGATTCGGGAGAAACATTTAATAACTCGGGATGATGATTTGAACATAAAATTTCAATTAAATCGACAGGTTCATCATCCGAAATATTCCCGGCGTCTATATCCTCAATCAAGTGAAAGTCAATTTCTTTAGACACCTCCTCAAAAGCATGGATGTTTATCAATTTAGGTTCTAGAGTGGAGGTGTAAAGATCGAAAGGATTAAGTCTGGTTTCACTCGAAAGGGGTTCTTCACAATCTGGCAAATCAAACACTACAAAATCACACAACTCGCTTTTATTTTGAACTTGTGAATCATTTAGGACATTCGATGGAAAACTGGAGTTGTGGGCTTCAATTGGGTAAGGGTAGGTTTGATTTGGAAATCCTCTCTCATTCTCACTCTGTCCAACTGCCGCCTCATACATTGAAAAATTTGGAGCTAGTTGGAAACTAGCTACCGGTTCAGCAGGTTGCATAAGGGTGGCCACGGACGCTTCCACATTCCTAACCATTTTGTTTGTTGCTGCGATATACGCCTCCAACGCCTCTTCCAAACTAGACTTGGGTGGTAAGGGGGTTTCGGTAAAAGATTCGAAATTGTTTGGATATGTGAAACTCCCTAATGGCTGTGTAGAAGCAGTGTCTAGTGAAGGGGGAAAGGTCGGGTAGGACTGGTAGGAAGTGGGTGATTGGACTGGGGTAGGGTCAACATGTGGATTAAAAGGTGAATAGTCTTGTTGATCCCTAGAACTAGATGTGTGGAGAGGGGTGAAAGATCGACGGCGAGATTGAGCAATATGCTCAGCAATGGACATCGGCCTAGGAGTGACAGAAGGACTTAAAGAAGTGGTGTCAACATATGTAGGTGGTGAAGGTTGACTTGGTTGACACAAAGTGGGTTGAAAAGTCAAACTATTTCTCCTAGACTCCTCTATGTGATCTTTCAAAGATTTTTTAGGCATGGAAGGATCGTCTTTAAATTGACCGAACACATTGACATATGACGCAAAATTAGGTTCGGGATACCAAGGTTCTTGGACTGGGGTAGGGTCAACATGTGGATAAAAAGGTGAATAGTCTTGTTGATCCCTAGAACTAGATGTGTGGAGAGGGGTGAAAGATCGACGGCGAGATTGAGCAATATGCTCAGCAATGGACATCGGCCTAGGAGTGACAGAAGGACTTGATGAAGTGGTGTCAACATATGGAGGTGGTGAAGGTTGACTTGGTTGACACAAAGTGGGTTGAAAAGTCAAACTGTTTCTCCTAGACTCCTCTATGTGATCTTTCAAAGATTTTCTTGGCAAGGAAGGATCGTCTTTAAATTGACCGAACAAATTTCCGAACGACGCAAAATTAGGTTCGGGATACCAAAGTTCGGCAAGAGATTTATGATGTGGGGTACCCATGATAGAAGAAAGAGAAGATGAAGAAGGTAGGTGGTGCAAGGATTTTTCAGCGACAAAAGCTGCAAGTTTTTTTTTAAAAAAAAATTTCCTTTTTCTCTTTATTTAGAACTGTTTGCAGAAAAAAATTTCGATAAAGGGCTAAGACAAAAATGCAATCAACCAGAAATGCACAATCAGACCTAGATCTAGGGTCACCTAGGTCTGCTAGACAGCTCCTAACTAGGGCTAGAAATAGGACCTCAAACCGCCTCTTCACCGACAAGTACGGCCAGGTAAGTGGAAAGGAACCACCACGACAGTGGGCCTAATTAAAAACCACTAGCCTAGACACCGCAAAATCAGTTAGGATAAACGGTCGATGCCTAAACTAGTCCTTTTCCTATTGAGCTCGACGTCCTTAGGGCTGAGTCTAGTATTTTTTTTTTTAATTAATCGTGGTCGATGCAAATGCTTTAGGTGTTTTTTTTTTTTTTGGGTCCTGGGAAGGGTGATGAAATCCCCACCCAATCTGAGTTGGTCAAAAGCCCCTTAAAATCCGATTAAAGATATGCAAAACAGTAAATCACTTGCAATTAAATCTTTTTTTTGTGAATTTCAAAATTTGCAAGTTTTCTAATTAAAATTTTCCTTTTTTTTTCTCTTGCTCTTAATTTGGAAAGATATATTTAGCAAAAAGATTAAGGCTATGCAAATCAGAAAAGATCACTTGCAATCAATTATTATTTTAAGCATAGCGCAACGAATCCTGCATAAGATTTGTTATTTGGAAAGGAATATTTTTAAAGCGCAAAGAAATCCTGCAGGCAAATTTACAGAAGATACATCAAGATTTGCAGAAGAGGAGAGAGAAAACTTACATATTATTTTTTTCTGTTACCGCGCGTCTGCACCCTGTTTTTTTTTTTTTTTTTTTTTTTGAACCTACCAGGCCGCGGCGGTTCCGCGGCCAGAAGGGATGTCCCGCGGCGGTTCCGCGGCCGGAAAGAGCCGCCGGCGATTTTTTTTTTTTTTTTTTTTTTTTTTTTTTTTTGCAGCTGCACCAGATCGCGCGGTTGACTTGTTGACTCGGTCCTCTAAATTTTTTTCTGTTCCTCTGTTGTTGCAATCTTCTGTTGATAGGATCGTCTATTTGCTGTTTCGCTTTCTGTAGATTTCCAGATCCGAATTTGTGCGTAGATCCTGCAAAATTCACACAAAGATACCCTTTCCAAAAATAGCAGATGATATATTTTTAGATTTTTTAGATTTTTCAGATTTTTATGATTTTTTTTTTAAATTTTATGATTAACCCGAAATTGCGAAAAGAAAATTCTACGCCATCCCCGGCAACGGCGCCATTTGATTGGTTTGATTTAGCGTGCTTGCGCTTTCTAAAAGATAGATCAAAAATATTTGTAACCGCAATCAAGAACGGCGTCGCTTTGCAGCTAGCCGGTGAGTACGGGTCGGTCCACAGGGATGTTGTGAATTTTCTAATCGCGCTAACGAGTTAATTCCGAAGGGTGTTCGGATTGATTATTAAATCTAAAAATTGAAGTTGTATGATACTAGGATTAGAAACTTGCTAGGATTAGGTTTAGGGAAAATTTGGTAAACAAAGATCTACATCTCTTTCCATTGCCTTTAATTAAATATATCATATTAGTGTTATGGTAAATCTTAACAAAGGGGATTAGGATGATTGGGAAGATTGATTCTCCCTCTAGATCCTTGTCCTTCCTTTCTTAATCTTTACCCTAACCTCCATGGAAAACCTTAAAATCCGGGCCTTTATACTACGGTATCACCGCTACCTCGAGGGTAGAGTGCCGTAGGGAGCGGAATAAGAAGGTATGCATGGAGTTCTAATTTTCATAAAAGTTTGGCAACGAAAAAGAGATGAGAGATCTTCATCTCTCAAATCCTTCCCTATTCCTAACCCTAACAAGCGAGAAAACTACTCGCTCATTGAGGGGATGAAAAAAGACATGATTTTATTAAAGATAGAAAACATCGATTGCAAGTTAATAAAAGCTAAACTAAATTAAACTAAGGCGAGAAAATAATTTACCTAGAGCAGATATGAAAAACTACAACTACTGCAAGGAAAATAACCTACTTACTGATGCATCTCTCCAATCATCAACGCAGGTTTGTCAGATCTGAATTCATGAATTGAAAAGAAACACCGATACTCTCCAAAAGAATTCTAAAATTTATTAATGAAGGGAGGCATGAAAAGAATACAATGATTTGGGCTTCTATTTATAGGAGATAGAAACCCTAGGTTACAATTGATTTGCATGTCTACATTTACCAAAATATCCTTAGGAAGACCTAGTCAAAGTAGACTTCAAGCTTTGGTAAAATTTTATGTCTCTTTAAAAGAAAGTATTGGGCCTTGGATCTTTGGGCTTCCTTATTATTTGGTTCTTTATTAAAATAGCTTCTATGTTTCTTCCAGATCTCCAGTGAATAATTGCGGTGGACTTTTAACCGTTCGCTTTGTAATCTTGGACCTTGCATTGCCTTGTACTTTGTGAATTTTATTTTTGATGTAGGCTTGATCAAGAGTCTTCTGTTTGTTGGTCAAAGTCCACTTTTTCATCGTCTTTACATCGTTTTCACTGTTTTCTGTCTAAAAACCTGTAACCTGTAATATGTAGCAGACATGCATCAAAAGCACCTGTTTATTTATAAAAAGAATAAGAATAGGGAATATAATAATGCAATATTATGATATGAACAGTCATCAATCTCTTCCCCAACGTGATTGTCAAGCACTCTTCCAGATCTCAACGTGATTGCATTCACATGATGTGAATAGCCAGGATTGGGTAAAGGTTGAGCTGGAAGTTTCCCTTTCTCTTTTGCACTCATTTCGGCTTTTAATTGTGCAATTTGTTCTTCCATCGATTTAATATTATCATTTTGAGAGACAATGATCTTCATCACATTATCGAAGGAAGATTGCATTTTTGCCGTCCCTTGGATGGATTGTTTCATGAAAGTATCCAAGGTTTGTGCTAGTGCAGTGGTATTATCTGTACCGGTCAAATGCAAAGAGTTTTCATGTGATGCAAAAGTGTTGGCCGGATTTTGGAAGTTTTGTGATTGGTAGTGGTGCTGACTCAATTGAAATGGTTGTTATTGTGGTGGAAGAGCCCCTTGGAAATTGTTTTGGTTTGGAACCGTGTTTTGAGTTTGTGATTGGTTCCAAGCAAAGTTAGGGCGATTCCTCCAACCCGGATTGTATGTGGAAGAATATGGATCGTTTCTAGGTCTTTGAAAAGCGGCATTGGTATGCTCGTGACCTTGAAACGGAGAATTTAGTGGACATTCTTCCGTCAAATGAGAAGGATCAGAACAACATCCACATACAGTTTTGGAGAGTGACATTTGATTTAGGGCGGTAGCTAAAAATTTGTTTTCCATAGTCTCGAGTTTCTTTTGCATTGCTGACATTTCAGCTCTAACTCCTATAGAAACATCCGATTGTTTATTGCCAGCCCTGGACGATCAACTCACACCCTCCCACTGTAAAGATTTTTTAGCAAAATCTTCTAGAAATTTCCAGGCTTCCCCATCATCTTTGGCCATGAAATTGCCTTGACACATGGATTCAAGGGCCTGTCTTGTGTTAGGATTAATGCCCTCATATATGATTCTGCACAGTTCCCATCTAGGGATTCCGTGATGTGGACATTCGACTAACAGATCCTTGAAGCGTTGAAGACATTTCGAGAATGTTTCATTTGGAAGCTGGGTGAATTGATTGATTTCGCTACGGAGTCAAGCTGTCTTATGATGTGGGTATAATTTCTTAAAGAATGCTTTGACGAATTCTTCCCAATTTGAAATGGAATGTGCGGTAGTGTTATACAGCCACTTCTCGGCTATATCGCACAAGGTAAATGGGAGAAGACGAAGACGCATAGCATCTACAGAAAGCTGTGAAGTTCCCATCATTGTGCATACATTTTCAAATTTGGTGATAAAGACATATGCGTCTTCAGACTCGAGACCGTGGAATTTTGGTAGAAGGTTGATGTATTGGGGTTTAATCTCAAAATTATCCCCGTTGGCTGGTTGAATGGATAAGCAGGTCGAAAGAGGACCTCGCATAGGATATCACCTATCTTGGAGAGAGATGCGGGGTGGATTCTGCGCACCTACGGACGGCGGTAGATTAGTGGTAAAGAAGTTCGATGGAGAAGGATCCATCGGTGTGGGTGTGGTGGTGGGTAAAGAAAAGGTAAATGTAGAAATACCGACTTCGGAGTCGGTCGGGGGGACGCGGACTAAACGGGCACTAGAATCCCGTGTCCAGCCTATCTTGCACTAAGGGTTTAGTATAAGTGGCAGCGTTAATATAATTAGAGGAAATGAATGAATGTGGTGTTTGTTTTGAAAATTATACGGAATTTCGAAAAAAATGATGCAAATCACAACAAATGCAACAAGCAACCCTAAAATCTAGTGGTCACCTAGGTCAAGGCTCTAGACCGCTCCTAACTGCCAAAAGACAAGTCGCAGGATCAATCCTCCACTGCCTCTTTGTCCCCCCTGTGGCCAGGTAAGTGCCAGGTAAGTGGGAAGGTACTCCACTACGTAAGTAGTGGGCCTAATTAATAACCACTAGCCTTAGACACACTTGCCTTAGACACCACAAAAGAAACACGGATAAGCAATGAATTATCCATAGCCTTCTTCTGTCCTAAGTGAGCACGATGGACCTTAGAGTCATCTCTAGATATTTTTTAGTTAATGAGGGTAATGCGGATGCAAGTTTATGAATTTTGGGGCTTAGGAAGGGTACTGAACTCCCTACCTAATCTGAATTTGGCCAGGCCCCTTAATTTCCATATTAATATGCAAACAACCAAAAATCAAAACACGCACAATTTTATTTCTTTTTGCGGCGCTGCGAATTATTTGCAAAGAAACCTGCAGAAAATTGTTAATTGGAGCAGTTTGAGGAGGAGATAAGAAAGTAAAGAGTCGCCTGAGAAAAAATGGTACAGTAAAGCCCTCAACTAGCCGCGGAAACGCCGCAATAGTCGCCTAATGCCGCGGAATTGTTGGAGATAGTGCCCTCAGAGTCAATTATTAGGTCACAGGTACGTGATTGCAATGATTGATGGAGGACCTATCCCGGTAGGACAGTCTTACTCGAGATGATAGTATGCTATCTGGTTTACCTTTATCATCGTGTACTGCTTTAAGTGACCTGACAAGTCGCTATTACACGTTGGTAGAGCCCCTAGGATTCTTGCTTGACCACCAGCAGTATGAGGGCGATCATATAAGTGGGAGCTGGGGTCTATAAGCATATCCTTAAATGGTCCCTAGTCGTGTGAGTTTCGAGACAGGGCATCGATACTCCAGAGTAGACTAGTGTATACAGTCGAGACCCCGACGAGGGGCGCTGGCCGGTCTCACAAGCCACTGGTGTCAGTTGGATCACCTAAGATGTATACAGGTGCTCATTGGGTTATGAATACACCGGACAGGACTCGCCGGGAACATGCTAGTTGGTCATATACCAGACGTCAGATGGAAGTTCCCTGGTGACATGTATGCAGGTTAGTTCATCGACCTGGGGATCATCATTTGTCTCGTGTGAGTTCCCACTGTACTTTGATTACTACCCTACCACGGCTCAAAGGAGTCGTGCAAACAGGTTTTAGTTGGGTACAGTCCCGAGCCACATGGAGGCAGTGAGCGTATCTTCAGGGGTTCGTCTCTCCCGGTATTGGGGGTGAGGTCGTGCTGTGTCTAGGAGAGCCATTACACGAAGCCCTCGGCCGAGGCAAGGAGATTTACTGGTAGGTATTCCAGTAGTATCTCAGGGTGTTCTGGGCTACACTCCGACACGACTTGTACCGCTTTTGGGGGTCTGACTTTTACCAACCCCCTAGGCCCGCCATGCGATGCTCATAGACGAACGGACCGGACTGTACGGATATTGTCACTGACAGGCTCAGTAGGGTGTCAGGATGAGTTCGCTCATCGACGTCCCTTTTAGTCAATACCTGGTAGCCCGTTACGTATTGGCTTATACCTCTGATGTGCTAGTGGTTAAATCCACAACCAAGGTGTTGACGAGTCTTTAGAGTCCCCCACATTCAGTTACTCAGCTTTCGGGCGAAAGGTTGTAGAGGCCGTATGGAGATATGGCAGGGTCGGATCAGATACGTGCGGTATTGCACGGATCAGGTTCGGACAGTTTGTACTAGTGGCCGTATGGATATATGGCAGGGTTCGATCAGATACGTGCGGTATTGCACGGATCAGGATCGAACGAATAATACTAGCCGGCTTTGGTTTAAGCCGGATCCTAGTTTAGTACAGTGGAGATTTTGTCTCATTGCATTTGTATTTCGGTCTGAATACAAATGTGGGTGTGTATGCACAGTATCGGGGTTTTCCTGTAATTTATTACAGGACCAGTTTTCTGGAGTTGCCAGTTTGCTTTCCGTTTCGGCTGATTTCCATTGTTCCGTTCATTGGCCGAAGTTTGGTGGAGGAGGGCTTATTTGCATTGTTGCAAATAAGTATTTGTGGAGGGGGTATTTGCTTATTGTTGTATCATGATAGTCTCTCATTGACCTTGACTTCTAGCTATCATGATGGCTTGACTTTTAGTGGTCATGATGGTTGTTGATGGTTGGAGTTGTGTGTGGTTTTGCTTATGATCATATTCTTTCATGATTTGTGTTTGATGCCTTGCATTATTGTTCATGCCACTCACTCCCTCATGGATATCAATCTCATTCTCTCCCTCCCTCATTAGAGATGGCCGGCCATGTATAGGAGGGGCTGTCCAAAATTGAAAGGGGGGAAATGTTGTTCATTTCATGCACCAAAATTCTCCAAGCTCCTCCATATACTTCTTGTATCATCCCTCTACCAAAATGGCAACTCCACAAACCCCAAATGAGACATATAGATCCACACTACATTCTACAGCAAATCTTGGGCACGTCGAGTAGCCGGCTTCGTGCCCGAGTTGCTTCGGCATTGAGGTGGGAGCCCGTAAAAGAAGTAGGCGATGTGGTGCACTTCCGGCGACGAGGAAGAGACGGGACATTCCGCAAGAGATCGGGACGATGACGAGAAGACCGGAGGACTTGGATCGTCGGTATATCTCTTTCCCATCTTATTGGTAGCTAGGACTAATTAATGGTTCGATCCGGGTATTAGTGCGCGGCGGTTTGCCAGTTCAAGTTAAAATTTAAGTTTATCACCGATTCCGCATTTGGCCGTCGGATTGACGGCCGGGGCGCCGCCGTGCACTTATAGTGGTATCAGAGCCTCGCCATTAACTTTGTCTAGCTTTGTGTAATGTGTTTGCATTTTCGATCGATAAAAAATCCCAAAACCGCATTTTTGCCCGCATCAGTTTTCTGTTGAAAATTTTTGGTGTCAAAAAATTTTTCAGGTTGCATAAAACTAGTGTACTGGAAGATCTAAGAGTGCTGCAAAAATTCGAGACACTAATCTCTTCAGGGGAGCGCGGAACCGCGGCAAAACCCTACTTGTTGCCGCGGTTCCGCCGCAGTATGAAGGATTCAGTGGGTCGGGTTTTTACAGTGGGCTTCTGGGGTGAAAATTGGGGTTTTGGAATATTAATATTGGGCCCAGAATTTCCTGATCTGCTACAGTATTGCTTGGGGGCCCACTTGTTAATTTTTGATTGATCGGATATTTTAAACTCATTATTTCACAGTATTTACATTATATCTGCGACCGTGAATGTCACTTGATCGGTAAATCCGGTCTAACTGCTATAGCCCGGTTAGACGGATTTGCGAACGTGACTTTCACGTTGATGTTCTGTTATTGCTGTGATGTTGCGGATCGGTCGTGGGGGATAGCCTGGATGCAATGCTAGTGCAGTTGTGGTTGTATTATGTACATTTGATATTGCGGGGCGAGCGTCCGACATGTGGACTGCCGTCACTGCCTGATTGTATTATTCTTTTGGGGCACGACCTGGTTGCGGTCGATGTACCCGTTGTATGTATATTTTACTTTCTGTACTAGGGTTACCCCGCGGAGGGGTGCACGGATAGCCGGGTTCTAGAGGGCAACAAGCCCGCATCTCATGGCATTGAGACGGAGGGGGCTTCACCCTAGAATTGGCGGGCTATTCGCCGCACTCGTAGGGGGTACAGGTTGACCCAGGAGGGGTGCCCGAGTTACCGGATTCCGTGAAGTGCTGGGTGGTCCATTCACGTTGCTGAAAGGGGCTGCCTCGCTTCAGGTTTTGGCGGGTAACTTGCCGCGCCCGTAGGGGTCTAGGATCTCATTGCACAGGCTATCCACACGACCAGGGGAACGTCGGGTTTCAGTAGTGGCTCTGTGAAACCCGGGGATCCCAGATATCTGTATTGATTCTGTGATGCTGTTCATTCTCTGTGATGTTGCATTTCTTTCACGCCTTGAGCGAAATATAATATATTGGTATATATATTAGTAGATGTTGTATATGTTTTACATCCGCGCTAGTCCAGTCCCCGCTCTGTCGTTAGTTAGCTAACCTAACGGGTAATGACGGGACCCAGTGGCGAATGCGGATGGCATATATGTACATCAGTATATTTTCGTTCTTTTTGGTGTGATCAATTGATGGGACTGCGTTGATTCGGATCAATGCAAGTTAAAACAAACCTAATCTGATGTTGTTGGAACACTTTTCAAAAAGCTGTTATTGCAAGGACGTTCACTTTTGTTTTGCATCGTGGTATTCAGTTGGAATATCCTGCTCCTCAGTCGACGAGGCAAGGGCCGAGATCCCTTCACCGGGAGTGACCCCTTGGACAAAAAGTTTGCGTCAGGGCATTAACTTCACTATAGCCGATTACTTTTGCTTTGCACCGTGGTATTCAGTTGGAATATCCTGCACCCCATTCTACGGGGAAAGAGCCGAGATCCCTTCATAGGGAGTGACCTCTTTAGCAACGGTTTTCGTCACTATATTTTTAAAAGCTATCAGTTCCTTCAACGATATCAAGTTCTTTACGTTAAAGGTTTTCGCCAGAAACCATTCGTAGCCCTCCGTCGTTTCAGACGGGTAGCACGTAGTATTCATGCTGTGTTTGTTGACCTTCGTCAAGGCATAGTGTATGGTAGCTGCTTGTTACCTTTCTGCAGCATAGATTGATGCGTTGGTTTGGGACAGTCGTATAGCCTTGTTGGCCTTCGTCAAGGGCTTGTGCGGGTGGGTTCAAATCAACCTGGAGAATGACGGGTAGAACTTGACATGTGACTTATGATTTGTTGGCCTTCGTCAAGGTCATAAGAGCATGGGGCAGAAATCACATCGGGAGTTTCAAAAGAACTGAAACTTGCCAGATATGCGCATACCTTCTGGAGTGTGATGACGTGAGCGGATTCCGTCACGTTATCATGCGATGATAGTTGGATCCCGATTCCCACTGATGAGTTAGTTTACTCCTCGGGTGACCCCGACTAATTCTTCTTTCAGGTTTGGAGGAGAATTTGAGGTACAGTGGGAGGATTCCAGATTAGATAAATTGGTAACCATTCTGATCTAGGTTAGAGTGCACGCTGAGTGTTTCTTTTCTCTCTCTCTTTGGCAGCGACCATTGACCTGACCCTAAGACTATGACTCAGTGACCAAGTTGACCGAACCTTCTTAACACTGGCTTTTGGATTGTCAGAGTTGCAAACCTGATTGCCACTCCTACTTTTACCCTTTTCTCCAGGACACCCCGTGTTGCTACGAACGTCCACTTCCATTGGACAAAACCATCGTATGGTTAGATACGAACTCGAAGGAATTTATTCGAGGATGGTTTCAGGTTCTGGAGAAAACGGATAGGATTATTCAGTTGTCTTTTCCTTTTACCTTCTCTTAGGTTGCGAGTACTCCTTGGTTTAGGAGATAGTACACCTATTACGCAAATTGGATAGTCTTCTTCCAAACCTTAGGCTGGTGCCGACCGGTAAGGAATGAAGAAAACCAATTAGCCTAACGATGGTGTACAGAAGGTATTAAGTTCAGACAAAGCAAGGGATTAGTAAGAGGGCAAAGTAAATTGCAACAGATATTCATGACCAAACCAGGTATTTCTTCGCCAATCCTAAAATCACCTATGTATTTCTCCAGGACACTCCGTATCACTACGAAGATCCACAGTTTATTGGATATTCCATCGTATGGTTATATACGAACTCGAAAGGAACTTGTTCCAGTTCGGGGATGGATTCTGGTTCAGGAGAAATAGGAATAAGGTTTATTCAGGTTGTCTTTTATCTTCACCTTCTCTCGCATTGCGAGTGTTCCTAGGATTAGGACAGTACACCTATTATGCTTATTGGATAGTCTTCTTCCAAACCATAGGCTGGTGCCGAACGGTAGGGAAGGAAGAAAACCATTTGGCCTAAAGGGGTGTGCAGAAGGTAAAGACTAAAGACATATGAAGGGATTTGGAGAGGTGGCAAAGAACTATACGGTTACAGTCGTGAATCTGGAAGAGGCATTACTAGGAATACCAGAATACCCCATCGGAACATTTCAATGTTTCAGTTTCACTGTGTAATGTTAAAGGAAAACTGATTTCCCGATTAGATACTTACTCCAGGGTATGTATTTACCAGGTACGATTCTCACATCTGTATGGTTTTACAGATGATGAGTGGGAGTAAGTTATTGGGAATTGGGTGATTATCCTCATTATATCGGGATTCGTTACAATCGGTGATATTTGAGGAAATCACCTGGGTAGTTTGCCGGTCGGCAAATATTTGGTTTTGAATATCCGCTGTTATGCACCAATTTCAAATTGATATATCTGTACGTCTATTTTCATAGAGTGAGATATACCTTTCTTAAATTATGTCTACGACATTTACCTATATCAGTGGATGGTTAGGTAAGGAGCATTAAGCAGCGGTGTAATTTTTCTTGACCATAAGTACAGTTTTCAACCTACGACACACAGTGAATGAGTTATCAGACTCAAGGGACTTATACAGAGTATTGTATGTTGTCCAGGGTCCATCAGGACAGAGGGGTTGGTCCTCGTACTATATTCGGTTTACTTATGACTTCTCTAGTTTTTAGACAGGTGTTTCGTAGAAACACAGAGTCCGAATTTTGAGAAGTTATAGGTATTTGAATAGAGTAGAGAACCAGGTATAGCAAGTATCGGGATTCTTCAAAGAGATCGAAGATGTAGATACTTGTGTATGGTATTCAGTTGATAGTATTGATAAAGAGAACTTGCTTCTCTTTCAGGTTACTCATAATTGGAAGCATTCCCAAGTTGAGTAACGCTGATCGGCCTCCTTCCATTTAATTGACATGCACTGGAGACAGTTGCATGATTTGAATCTGGTTCAATTAAATCAGTGCCTCTGGTCCTATATGGGATATAGAACAGTTCATATCTTAACGATGTTAAGGTACGGGGAGTTGTCCGGCTTATGCTTAAAACCAGACACTGGACAACTCAAGGCACGTTTCTGTAATGGCTGTTTGTGGGTTGACCCAGGCTATGACGCGGGTTGACTTTCTACCATCTGGATGAACAATAGCAATATTGTTCTAGACTCGCCACAGTTTTAATAAAAATGGATTTTTTCAGAAAACAGTAGTGGGAGTATGGTAAAACTGGAAGTGATTCCAGAACCACAAACGATTACTGAAGATTTGATAAGGAACCTAAAGATTCAATCTGGATTGACATTCCATTGGCCACTCCGCAGATACGGTAGGTAACTTCAGGCACCCGAGAGGTACTACGGTAGCCTCAAGGACGGTGACAGGGAGGTTCTTGTTTACCCAGATTTACCATTGCTGTTGTTCCAGACTGTGAAACCCGGCAGGAGGATGAGTATAGCGTCGTTCTAAACTAGTTTTAGAAGTGGACGTCTATATGACTCTGCCAGAGGGTTGTCGTAGTCACTGGGAGCAGCGGAAGCATTGGTGGACAGGAAGCTTATGTCTATTTATAGACTAAAGCAGATGTAGCGGAGATAGATCATCTATTTCTGACGTGACAGTCATAGGTTTGACTTCATCAGAACAGGGGATGGATTTGTTGAGAAGGTAGTAGGGTGTGATGTCATGGTATCTGGATGACATACACAGAGTAGGAAAAGAAACTCCTATACTACAGTCGGTTATACTTTGGTCGTCACACAGTGGTTTCTCCACAAAGGAAATGGATTTTGTATCAGACATACTGGTTACTAGATATATGGTTTTAGATCTAGATTTGGGTGGTTTCCCAATCTGGGTACTTAGACAGCATTCTAAGAGTATTTAGAATGGACGACTCCTGGCACGGTAGTGTACCTGCAGGTAATGGAGTCACCCTCTCTAAAGGTGTCTTACAGACTAAAGGGGAGAGGGAAGTGCATGATTGGCATATCACTTGCTTAGGCAATTGAGTCAATCATGAGATGTCAAGTACCACACCAGATGTTGTTCTTGCACTAGATGCAATAAGTTGACATTAATCCAATCCTGGAGAAGCAGTCGGAAGCAGTTATAGAACATAAGTGGATGTTCTAGGGATATGATAACGATAGCCTCATGCGAGAGACAGTTATCATTCCAGGCTTCCAAGGTGATCTGGACGACAAGGAGGTTGTCAGAGTTATGGTTTTCCTTCTGATGAGGGGCAGTATTTTGGACAGGTGGTCCAAGGCAATACTGAGGGTGGCATGGCGCAGGATACTGATTAAGTTCAGTTGACGATACAGTCTAAGAAGTTTGGATTTGGAGTTCATTTATGAGCTATGTCCCATCAGACATCCAGACACATTCTAAGACAGGTATTGTTTTCTTTTCGGGAGATGGCTTTCTCCGCGAACATGAAATTTAGAGAGACATAGAAAGAAACATCAAAGCGGATCCACTCACTGAGGCTATTCCTCGAACGCAATAGTTTCGCAAACGAGCTTTGTGAGACTGACTAGTAGAGGAGTTGGGTGTTCGGTATCACACGGGCTGTGAGTATGCGACATCGCAATAATTAGCCTTGAGTGCAAGTGGGAGATTGTTGGAGATAGTGCCCTCAGAGTCAATTATTAGGTCACAGGTACGTGATTGCAATGATTGATGGAGGACCTATCCCGGTAGGACAGTCTTACTCGAGATGATAGTATGCTATCTGGTTTACCTTTATCATCGTGTACTGCTTTAAGTGACCTGACAAGTCGCTATTACACGTTGGTAGAGCCCCTAGGATTCTTGCTTGACCACCAGCAGTATGAGGGCGATCATATAAGTGGGAGCTGGGGTCTATAAGCATATCCTTAAATGGTCCCTAGTCGTGTGAGTTTCGAGACAGGGCATCGATACTCCAGAGTAGACTAGTGTATACAGTCGAGACCCCGACGAGGGGCGGTGGCCGGTCTCACAAGCCACTGGTGTCAGTTGGATCACCTAAGATGTATACAGGTGCTCATTGGGTTATGAGTACACCGGACAGGACTCGCCGGGAACATGCTAGTTGGTCATATACCAGACGTCAGATGGCAGTTCCCTGGTGACATGTGTGCAGGTTAGTTCATCGACCTGGGGATCGTCATTTGTCTCGTGTGAGTTCCCACTGTACTTTGATTACTACCCTACCACGGCTCAAAGGAGTCGTGCAAACAGGTTTTAGTTGGGTACAGTCCCGAGCCACATGGAGGCAGTGAGCGTATCTTCAGGGGTTCGTCTCTCCCGGTATTGGGGGTGAGGTCGTGCTGTGTCTAGGAGAGCTATTACACGAAGCCCTCGGCCGAGGCAAGGAGATTTACTGGTAGGTATTCCAGTAGTATCTCAGGGTGTTCTGGGCTACACTCCGACACGACTTGTACCGGTTTTGGGGGTCTGACTTTTACCAACCCCCTAGGCCCGCCATGCGATGCTCATAGACGAACGGACCGGACTGTACGGATATTGTCACTGACAGGCTCAGTAGGGTGTCAGGATGAGTTCGCTCATCGACGTCCCTTTTAGTCAATACCTGGTAGCCCGTTACGTATTGGCTTATACCTCTGACGTGCTAGTGGTTAAATCCACAACCAAGGTGTTGACGAGTCTTTAGAGTCCCCCACATTCAGTTACTCAGCTTTCGGGCGAAAGGTTGTAGAGGCCGTATGGAGATATGGCAGGGTCCGATCAGATACGTGCGGTATTGTACGGATCAGGATCGGACAGTTTGTACTAGTGGCCGTATGGATATATGGCAGGGTTCGATCAGATACGTGCGGTATTGCACGGATCAGGATCGAACGAATAATACTAGCCGGCTTTGGTTTAAGCCGGATCCTAGTTTAGTACAGTGGAGATTTTGTCTCATTGCATTTGTATTTCGGTCGGAATACAAATGCGGGTGTGTATGCACAGTATCGGGGTTTTCCTGTAATTTATTACAGGACCAGTTTTCTGGAGTTGCCAGTTTGCTTTCCGTTTCGGCTGATTTCCATTGTTCCGTTCATTGGCCGAAGTTTGGTGGAGGAGGGCTTATTTGCATTGTTGCAAATAAGTATTTGTGGAGGGGGTATTTGCTTATTGTTGTATCATGATAGTCTCTCATTGACCTTGACTTCTAGCTATCATGATGGCTTGACTTTTAGTGGTCATGATGGTTGTTGATGGTTGGAGTTGTGTGTGGTTTTGCTTATGATCATATTCTTTCATGATTTGTGTTTGATGCCTTGCATTATTGTTCATGCCACTCACTCCCTCATGGATATCAATCTCATTCTCTCCCTCCCTCTTTAGAGATGGCCGGCCATGTATAGGAGGGGCTGTCCAAAATTGAAAGGGGGGAAATGTTGTTCATTTCATGCACCAAAATTCTCCAAGCTCCTCCATATACTTCTTGTATCATCCCTCTACCAAAATGGCAACTCCACAAACCCCAAATGAGACATATAGATCCACACTACATTCTACAGCAAATCTTGGGCACGTCGAGTAGCCGGCTTCGAGCCCGAGTTGCCTCGGCATTGAGGTGGGAGCCCGTAAAAGAAGTAGGCGACGTGGTGCACTTCCGGCGACGTGGTGCACTTCCGGCGACGAGGAGGAGACGGGACATTCCGCAAGAGATCGGGACGATGACGAGAAGACCGGAGGACTTGGATCGTCGGTATATCTCTTTCCCATCTTATTGGTAGCTAGGACTAATTAATGGTTCGATCCGGGTATTAGTGCGCGGCGGTTTGCCAGTTCAAGTTAAAATTTAAGTTTATCACCGCTTCCGCATTTGGCCGTCGGATTGACGGCCGGGGCGCCGCCGTGCACTTACAGGAAACGCCGCAGTGTGAACTGTTCACTGCACAGAAATTTAAGAGAGAGCCTATTTTCACTGACTTAGCTCTCTGGAATGCTCAGAATAATTTTCCTCCAGCTCCAATGATTCCAGATTTCCTCGCAACAAATAACAACAAATCGTTTAGTGTTTTGCGCGAATTTTGATCTAAAAATTATGATGGAATAAAATTTTCAAGTCAAATTTCAAAAAAACGAACAATTAGCGCACTATCCCCGGCAACGGCGCCATTTGATTGAGTGGAATTTTCGGTGTGTATGTTAGAAAATGTATAGAAATCACAACCAAAAATTATTTAACCGCAATCAATAACGGTGTCGATTGTAGCGCGTTAGTAAGTGTGGATCGTCCACAGGGAAAATGTAATCGTTCGTGTTTCGAATTAGATGAGTCGAAAATTTGAGGAAAGAAAAGAAGACAATTCAATTCAAGATTTGTAAAAAGAATTCAAGAATTATCTAGATCTAATGAAAAATCAAGAAAACATTAAAAATCAAGAATTGAGATGTGATGATTTCCAAATAAAATTCAAGAATCGAAATGAGGCTCGTAGGAATCGATCGGATCTATAGATGTGATGAAATCTACCGATTACGTATTCTTATCCATCGATGAATTGATACTAGATCGATGATGATCAACGAGAATTAGGGATTTCTTGTGAAACTAGGGTTTCATCATCTATCCCTTGTTCCTTTGTCGATTTCATTCACATTCTAGCCTCTAGTAAATTCAAGAATCGATCGTGGATCCCTAATTTCGAGCGAACACAAATCAAGAAAGCATCGCAACGAAACTAGGGCGTCGATTCTTCAATTTGCTAGGGTTTACAAAACTCGTAGGACTTAAGAATCATTTTAAGATTTGTTACACCATCATTCTATGGATCGTCTCGACTCCTTTACGAGCGGAGTTTTACTCAAACATCACAACAAGAACCACAATCACAAATTGAGATCGAATCATGATGCAAGAATTTAAAGAAAGCAAGATTAAAGAATTTCACCTTTTATTTATCAACTATTCCGTTACAATTCGCTCAAGAACTACAATGAGGAATGAACTTGATCGTCGATTTGGCTTCGCTCGTCTCCTTGAGTCGCAGATCGGCTTGGATCACTTGCTCGATTGAAGATCGGCTCCGCTCCTAAAAGGTTGAAGGCTTCTCGCTTGATTTGGTACTCGGGGTCTTGAATTTGGCTTTGGATTTTGAATTAGGTTAGGGTTTGAGGCACAAGTTGTGTCACTCAACTTGTGTGAAGAGGTGATAAGAATCAACAACCCAAAACCCTAGATCTAGGTTTCCTTTTATAAGCCTCTCAACCTTAGATCTAGAATTTAAATTTCAAATTTCCCTCCAAAATGAACCACATTTCCCTCCAAAATGAACAACTTTTCCTTCCAAAATGAAGCACCTCATTTGAATTTGAATTTTCCCTCCAAAATGAACTCCCTCATTTGAATTTGAATTTTCCCTCCAAAATGAACTACCGCATTTGAATTTTCCCTCCAAAATGAGGTTGTTAGAAAGAACCTTGTAGAAGAAGTTTGTTGGAGGGAATATTCTAAAATGAGGTTGTTACAAGGAGGCTTCTAGAAGAAGGTTGTTATAAGGAGGCTTCTAGAAGAAGTTTGTTGGAGGGAATATTCTAGAATGAGGAATATTCTTAGGTAAGGTTGTTAGGCCGAGCCTTCTAGATGAAGCCACGTAGTCATTCTGGAGTCTTCTGGAAGCTGAGCCGTTAAAGGGAGACACGTGGAGGAAATTTGGGAAGCTAATGTGTCCATAGAGCCGCGGATCCGCCGCGGGAAGCACCTATTGGCCGCGGATCCACGGCCCATTGATGGCCTTCTTGCATGAAAATTGCTGTGCTGCTTTGTATTGGCCTTTTAGCACTTTTCTGATGTGTGGAATTTCATATTTCATTCTATATTGCTGCCAGATCACAAGTCTTGGACTTGGCGTATTTTTACCAGCACTTTTAACTGTTTCGGCTTTTCTCCTGGAATTTCCTGCACAGATTCTCGAGACAAGTGTTGCGCTATACAAAGATGATACGATGCAATGATAAACACTCAATTTCCCTCAGAAATGTCGGTTTTAATATATAAGACAAGTTATTTGGCATTTTACAGTCAATTAGCTAATATGTGCTATATTAATACCGAACACCTCTAGATGAGTGCAAATGGTCGGGAAATTGATGTGTTAAAAATGCAATATTTTCGACTGATCAAATACCGTTGGGAGTCATGTACGGATGGATACGTCGAAAGGAGAGGGTCAGAGCTAGGCACTCGTGCTTTTGGGACAGCGTATGATACGTACCTATCAGGATGCTAGTCTTGGTGACGGCATCTGATAGATCAGGATATCTGTGTCGATGCTTGGCACATTGTTTTCATGATATTTCTTTTAACACCTTTGTATATATAACAGGGGATTAGCCGTTGTTATATATACCCTTAGACCAATATTAGTGGAGTGGGACGCTAATATATGTGTATTGACCCCATCATATTTATTTCCGCAAATATATATATTTAGGATGTTAGAATCTTACTTGGGACTTGATTTTGGTTATTAGGTGATTTATTGAGATTGGATACCGGATACATATGAGATTACTGATTTGTACATTCGTGATATAGGAGATTACTCGATATTGTACATTGGGGAGATGTGAGACTTATATGATATGAGAGCCCAACTTGGGGGCTGATTTGAGGAATTGTGAATTTGAGTGTCATGATGGATTGTGATCCTACCACGATGTCAGGATTCCGTGGAAATGACATATTTCACTCCATACCTCATACCTATTTACTTATGCACTGTTCCATGTATTAGGAGTACCTGTTAGTGTATCCTTCATGATTGCTGCATATCTAGATTCTCATATCCCTATTGCATGATTATTGCATACTATTGTCATGTTATTATTGCTGGACATATTAATTGTACCTGCTAGTGTACTTTCCATTATTCTGCATTCACATGACCTGTTATTACTGTAAATTGCATATCTTAGATTCATGTTGTACGTACATACCTGCGATTACCTGCATATGTTATCTACTATTCACGAGTTGGCAACTCACCCCCGTTGTGCCACAGTTGTTTTGCAGGGTGTTTCCCCAGAGTAGTCGAGGCAGGCTATTAATCTATCATCTTTTGCTACAGATACCGCATCGGCTCACAGTGTACTATTTTGCTTAGGTGGGTTTTGATTATTATCTGTATTTCATATTGTACATTCGTTGTATCTTGTACTCTCCATCTACTATTATGTTGTTTACTTAGAGACTTGGTGAGGACGATATTGTATATTATTTATGGATTTGTTGACTTTTATATACAGTTTCCTTCCTATTATCTTTTATTTCTTCTCTACGGCGTCGTATATTTATGGTGTTGATTGTTTTCCGCCTTTGGGCGTGTCCCGTTTGGGGATGCTTTATTTATCTTTATTTGTTGTACCCATTTTGGGGTCAGTTTTTACAAAGGGGGTGTTGCCAAAATTTTAAAGAAAGAAAGTTGGACTTTTAAAGAATTTGGGTTGAGATCTCAAATGTTTCAAAAACTTTTATTATTTTTTCCGCATTTTCATGGTTTAGATTTCTGAGTTTTGGCTTTCTTTTACTGTGTTACGTCTTTAGGCGTTGCGTAGTATTAGGGCCGTCACGTGCTAATTTCGGATCGTGACAAAGTTAGTATCAGAGCGCTAGGTTTTACTTTTCGAAGTGTTGTATGACCTTGGTATGATGGAGTAGGTTTCTTAAGCAGAGTAACGTAGTGTGTGTATGTCTGCAGCATACCTACGATGCGGTACTACGCTTTAAGTGACCTAAGTACAAATTGCTTGAAATTCCTTCCTTGATGATTCATATCCTTGTGATTCGATTTCCTTATTCTTAACGAATCTTATATCTATTTATAGCCTTGCCACCGATGACTATGGGGTCTCAGAGTGATGCAGCGAGGGCCGAGGTCAGAGTTGGCTCGAGTGAGACGAGTACTGACCAGGATGGCACGTTGGTTGCACAGGTGCAGACGGATCAGCCTTCGACATATAGTATCGATAGGCTTATGGCAGAGATGCAGGACTTCCGCCAGACTATGAGTTCTTTGGTTGACGTCGTTCGGGAGCTACAACAGGAGGTTGTTACCCCTGTTACTCAGTTGTCCTTTGCGATCCGCATGCAGCAGTCCGTCACCTACATAGCACCAGTGGTTGCAGCTCCAGTAGACGAGGCGCATATTCCAGAGACTCTGAGAGTTCCAGGACAGTGGAGGACTCGTACCAGTGTACCAGCCCAGAGACAAAGGTTTGGTCATCGAGACAGATTTCGTGGCCGTCGCGGGAGTAGCAGAGGCTTAGGACGAGGACAGTCGTTCAGCTCTCATCCCCAGGATGGTCAGCAGTCAGAGCGTGGATGTTTTCGATGTGGAAGCCTTCAGTACTTCGTCAGGGATTGTTCCTCAGCACGGCGTCAGGATCGTATTCAGAGAAGCCGTGGACATGGAAGGTTCGCTCAGAGGGCTCAGTCTACGAGAGGAGTTCAGCCAATTGCGGGTAGAGGGCAGACACAGGAGTTTGCTTCTACTCATCGGGACGCCCAGGCGTCCAATGCAGAGTTTTCAGGTATCCTTAATTCGCATGTTCTTTTGATGTGTGTATTGTTTTTCATACTTGTGTCGTAGTTGGGACGGGAGTCGTGTTAGGTAGATTAGCCGTTTGTTGTTTTAACTTCTGTCAGCGATTCTTTTGTTGCGCGACAAGTATATCAGTTGTGTGCCAACCGGATAGGAGATAGAGATTTGTCCGTCGTTTTGATCCTTCTAGAAATGTTAGATTTGACATTCTCCTGGGCACGGACTGGTTACTACTTGCTAGTCGTCTGTGGACTACCGTGAGGAAACGGTCAGGTTTTGTTTTCCCCGGCGAGTCAGTTCTTGTTGTGCAGGTGGATAGTTGTGCCGCCTCTCACAGCTTGAATTCAGCCTTTTTCGCTAGTCGACTTTTGAGGCGATGCCATGGATTCTTGGCGTTCATTCGTGATGCTGAAGCCACAGTAGGTTTGTTGGACCGGTGTTCCTATTATGCAAGGGTTTTCCGACGTCGTTCCAGATGAGCCGGCGAAGCTTAGGGAGCTAATGAATCAGCTGCAGAGTTATAATTGGGGAGTTTTGTGCGTCTGAGTGTTTCGCATTAGGAAGCTCCTATTTCTGTTGTCAAGGAGAAAGACGGCAGTTTAGGGTTGTGTATTGATCGCACGCTTTTGGCGTGATGTTCAAAGTTCTAAAGTTATAACCGCGATCAGGACGGTGTCGCTATGCAGCTAGCCGGTTGAGCACGGGTCGATCCACAGGGAGATGGTTGTATGTCCGTTCGAGTTTTAGGCGAGTCAATAAAGAATGTGTATATGTTTGTTCAATTCTATCCTAAGTGTTATATGCAAGTATAAAATTGTTAAGAAAAAGATACGAAAGTGTAAGCTAAGGAAATCCGCACTCAAACCCTTTGAGCCGAGTCTTGACCAATTGAAGATAGAGCAATCGGCAACAACGTAGATTAGGGGATTTAAGTACGTTATTCATGGAATCCGGTTTATTTACCCTTGTCCTTCCGTTCTTGTCTCTTTCTTTCGCCTTCTGCCAAACCGAACGCAACCGGTCGCGGTTAGGAATCACCGTTACCTTGGTAGGGTAGGGTGCCTAACGGAGCGCTTGCGTAACGTTTGGGCAGAGTTCAAAGGAGAATAACGGGAAAAGGAAATGAGGAATGAAACCTTAACTTACAATATTGTATTTATTCTTAACAACAACATTTTACAACCATTCACAAAACGAACCAAAAAGAGCAAAAGAAAAGATAAACAAAGAGAAGAAAAGATTACAAGCAAGTAATTAAAAGTGCATGGAATTTAAGTGCATGGAAGTAAATGAGCAAGAAATGAAACTAGGAACCATAGAACCCAAAACAAGACATGGGTTCAATAACCAAATCTTAAAGTTGCAAGCTCAATTAAGAGGTTGCAAGATCAAGAAAAGGCAAAGAACTCATGGAGAATGAAGCACAAAAGAGAGAACATTATTGATTCCAAAATGATACAACCCCTTGAGATCAATGACCAAAGCTTAAACTTGCAAGCTCACTTAAGAGGTTGCAAGATCAAGTTAAGGTAGAGAGCTCAAGGGGGAAGCTAAGTAAAAGAATGATACAAAATAACCCTCATCTTCATTTAACATCCACTCAAAAGCTATCACAACAATTTAATGGAGGAAAGATGAAGAAGAAGAAGAAGTTAAACTAAAAACTAACAAAAAGTGGGAATAAGAATTGATCCCTTACAATGGCTCAGAACTGGGGTATTTATAGGAGGAGAGTTGAAAACCTAGGGCCAAATTCTGACCCAAGATGAAGTTCCCAAACTACTCCTGAAAAATAACCAATTGCGGGGCCCACATGGCCGCGGATCCGCGGCCTAAGCATGCTTATGCCGCAGAACCGCGGCCATAAAGAGGAATTGGGTCATTTGCTTTGGTGGGTTTTCCTGGTTTTCAGTACTATTCAGTGTGGTATATGTTGTTTCCCAGAAGCTCTTCACATTTCTTCCAGAATTTCAGTAGATCAAAAGGTGATGTGATATGGATCTTTTGCCATGATTTCCTTGAGCTCCGCGTAGATATGTTGGATCTTGTGTTGACATTGAGCTTTGTGCGTGAAAATGACATTGATTTGCCATTTTGTCCCTTAAACTGGTGTGTGGCAACATACGGATAGAGAGCGGAGACCCGTGTTTTATCTGTGGTTGGCAGTAATCCGGAATTTGTCATACTTTTCCATGAATTTCACTGTTTAGAGCTGAGAACCAGTATCCTGCAATTAACTAGCAAACACGGCTCAAGAGTACCTACCGATAAGCAAACGAGCATAAGAATGGGCGGTAGTAAAAGCAATATTCTGGTGTGAACAAATACCCCCAAACTTAACTTTTGTTCGTCCCGAGCAAAAACCAATTATTCACAAAAAAGTCCTAAGCTCACTTTCGCAGGGAACGCGATTGCACTGAGCGTGTGGAACAAGCCGTTAAACGTCTTGGTGTCACTAGTAAAATAGGGGGTTGCCCCTACGGATGGCAATATCCGTAGGGGCAGATTTAACTTGGCCCTACGGATTAATCCGTAGGGCTAAAAGGTTGCCCCTACGGGCACAGACGTCCAAGAATAAAAATATTAATTCTTAATTTGGTGTTTGCCCCTACGGAGCCGCAAACAAAAGACCTATGGTTATGTCCGTAGGGGCAAGTAAATATCGTTTTAAAATAAAGCCAGATCGATCGCCTACGCTCACTTTCTCTCTCTCTCTCAATCGCGCGCGAGAAAAATCCCCAAATCGCCACGCCGTCGTTGCCACCGTCGCCACCGTCGTCGCCACCGTCGTCGCCACCGCCGGTTTCGTCGCCAAATCGCCACCGTCGTCGCTCCAGCCCACCAGCAGCCGTTCAGGTATAAATCTCGAGGTAAATTAATGAAATTTTGGATTATTTTGGGCTTAGGGTTCATGGCTGGGTCTGGGTTGCGCGCGCGAGAGTTGGGGTTGGGCAGGGGTCGCGGTGGCGGTCGGGGTCGGGGTCGGGGTAGGGTTAGGGCTGGGGTTAGGGTTACGGTGGGGCTGGGGTTAGGGTTACGGTGGGGCTGGGGTTAGGGTTACGGTGGGGCTGGTTGAATGGCTCTTCTGATTAGTTGACAAATACAATGTTAATCATAATTTACTCGACACAGATGGTAGAAAATCAGAAAAAGATCAAGAAAAAAATAATCGATTTTGATTTTAACATGCGGGGTGTTAATGCAAGATGTAATATCTAGTAGCAGATGCTGGGCATATAGACTAAAGAATAGTTGTAAATGAACCGCTAGCAAGAAAATCCTATAATTATACACATCGCTTGACGCATGAAGCCTGAAGCTCTTTCTTTTGGGGGATAAAACTAGTTATATTCCTGCATTGCCTAGAAATAGCAGTGAGTTGGTTAAAACCTTTCAAACACAACCCCCCCACCCCCAAAAAAAAAGAAAGAAAGAAAGGGCAAGGAAAAAAAAGAATAGCAACAAGCAATACAAGCTAGCAACCGTAAATAACTGCTGAGATTATGTCTACCTTGGCAATTTGAACAATGATGGTCTTGTCTGGATTGTTAAGATCCACTTTATGGGGGTGAGGAACACATTTTGCAACTGTATTTATGATTTTCATTCTGTCAAGTGTTGAAATAAAAATCAACACTTGACAATCAATCCAAGATGCTCAATAACTTGCTTCAAAACCATAATCTAATCTTGATGATGCTCAATATTAGCGATTTCCATGATCACGACACGTGGCAGATGACGTGTCTCATAACGCTTTATGATATCAGTATCCTATATTTGTAGTTTTAATTGTTGATTGTTATAGATGTATACCATTGCAATAATACTTTTTGGTTGATGAATGCTATTGCAATGTAGGATGATCAGTTCTATCAATCATGATCTCAATGGTTTAAAATCATGTTACACATACAACACGAATGCACAACAAACGCATAATTAGAGAGCGACTCGAGATATTCAGGTTAAAACCAATATATGATACTCGATGATAATATGAAACCTTCATATTCCCATCGATACCCATATATGAAACTAAAAGCGCCACTTAGTCCCCGTCTATCGGTTACATACGTGCGATGCTCGTCGTGACCTAGAACTATACGAAGGTTGTTAAATATCGGACAGTATAGCTCAATACTAACAACCGTCGTATAGTCTACGCGATGAGAAAATTCAATCGTATGGTAACCCATAGATTTGTCCCGTGTGGACAAGTTAAGAATGTATAAAGCAAACGCCTTCATTCACTTGTGTTTTCATCCGTTTCGAGATATTTCGTCGGTATCTTTCCGCTGGTTCTCCGTGTACAAAGATAGATTAGATGTTCATTTCAACGTTGTTTCACAGCTTTGAAATGATTATCTATTCTATTACAGTGTACTCGGAGAACAGCGGGGAGGTGCTGCCGAAATTTACTCGAAATGGTTGAAAGCCCAAGTGATGGGCGTTCGCTCTATACATTCTTAATGGGATAGAAGCCTACCCCCGACAGCCGGAACACATACATACAAACGCATAATTAGAGAGCGATTCGAGATGTTCGGGTTAAAACCAATATATGATAATATGAAACCTTCATATTCCCATCGATACCCATATATGAAACTAAAAGCGCCACTTAGTCCCCGTCTATCGGTTAACATACGTGCGATGCTCGTCGTGACCTAGAACTATACGAAGGTTGTTAAATATCGGTCAGTATAGCTCGATACTAACAACCGTCGTATAGTCTACGCGACGAAAAAATTCAATCGTATGGTAACCCATCGATTTGTCCCGTGTGGACAAGTTAAGAATGTATAAAGCAAACGCCTTCATTCACTTGTGTTTTCATCCGTTTCGAGATATTTCGTCGGTACCTTTCCGCTGGTTCTCCGTGTACAAAGATAGATTAGATGTTCATTTCAACGTTGTTTCACAGCTTTGAAATGATTATCTATTCTATTACAGTGTACTCGGAGAACAGCGGGGAGGTGCTGCCGAAATTTACTCGAAACGGTTGAAAGCACAAGTGATGGGCGTTCGCTCTATACATTCTTAATGGGATAGAAGCCTACCCCCGACAGCCGGAACACATACATACAAACGCATAATTAGAGAGCGATTCGAGATGTTCGGGTTAAAACCAATATATGATAATATGAAACCTTCATATTCCCATCGATACTCATATATGAAACTAAAAGCGCCACTTAGTCCCCGTCTATCGGTTAACATAACATGCGATAATTTATTCTTTTCAACGACAAACGCACACACAAAGCATATACACGGATTTTCTCCTTTGTCAGTAACTATCCCGTTCTTATATTTCTCAATATAGTCAGCATAACCTACAATTTATATGTTATTCAGTCTAACATGGCCCATGAGTACGTCAGAGTTAAGGACTGGATGTATGTGGATTGGAAACAACGTATGCAACCTAAGTTTGTCGCAGGAGTTGCTGCTTTCCTTGAATTTGCACGAGCACATAATAAGATCATAATAGAGAAGATTCTCTGTCCGTGCGATAGATGTGGCAATAAGTACTGGCAGAAGGTAGAATTGGCAGAGCTTCATATTGTAAAACATGGGTTTACTAGACTTTATTCAACTTGGAAATATCACGGGGAAGGAGAAGAATGCAGTACTGCGGTAGAAGAAGAAGGAGAACACGATAATGCGGCAAGAGAAGAAGAAGAATTCGGTAATACGGCAGGAGACGGAAATTTATTTCCATCAGAAGAAATGGAGGATATGGTAGAGGCTGCCCTAGGTGAATCTATTCGTACCGAAGATGACATTCCTTCTGGTCAAGGACCGCGTGCGGATATCTGTGTTTGTGTGTGTATGAAATGACATAATATTAATGTCACAATTATTTGTCGAAAACAGAACTCATTTTAACGAGGTACATGAGGGGCATCCTGATTGGAACGAAGAGCGTTTGGAAAAATACCATCAGGATAATTTTTGTGATTGGGTCACAGAGCATGTAAGTTATTCGAATTACATTTTATTGCTATCAGTTTTAATCTAAACTTGTATCGTTATGTATTTATCGTAAAATTTGTTTTGTTAGATCCACGATCCGAACTTGTCTGCATCATTTGAGAGTGATTCAAGATGTTTAGCTCAATTTCCTAGTATGGAGGTTGCATATTACAAAGGATTTGCTGTCCTTGGATACAAATTCGAAGTTAAGGACATAGAAACATCTAGAACCACTCAGAATAGTGGGATTGCGACGGTAGGATCGGACGGTGTGATTTACTATGGGTACTTAAATTGTATACTCGGCATCCACTATCCCGGACGATCAGAACCCTTTTATATATTCCACTGTACTTGGTACGATCCGCGAACCGATACAGACAGGTGGAGAAGCAGTCTTGGGACTTGGAAAGATGAATATGGATTGACCAGTGTGAACACACTTCGATTTTACGGTCAGGACAATCCGTTTATCTTTCCGAACCAAGCGTTCCAAGTATACTACTCACAGTGTTTGAAGCATCCGGGGTGGAGTGTTGTATGCCGATGGAAACCTAGAGATGTCTACGATGTTCCAGAATACGAGGACAGCGATGAGGACGAAGAAGAGAGAAGGCTTAAAGTGCTCCGACCGTCTGTTTCGAAGGACGGGTTGTCTTCGACCGATCATGAAGTTACGTGGGTTAGAAATGACATCGACGATGAAATCCAAGTAGTATGTATGATGGGCCCACGAAACGAAAAAGGTTATCAGTAATGTTATATTATTACTTCACATTTTACGCTCTAGATCATATATAGTCAATACTTTTAATGATTGTCTAATGCGTCCACGAACCGTTTATCTAGATTTGATGACGATGTCGGGAGCAGCGAGGGGAGGCAGGAGCTCCAGCCGCGGCAGAGGCAGAGGCAGAGGCAGAGCGGTTCTGCCGCCCGGAGAGCTCCGTAGGGAGCTTCAGAGGGCCGGTCTTGCACCCAGATCGGAGACCCCTTCGGATGCCTCCTTCCGTGTTGATTTGGCCACACCTCCAGGGATACTGCACGCATATCCATTTTGAATGTAATATTACAGATATTCATGCATGTTTATGTCAAAATTACTTATATTGTCAATGTTTGATTGTCTAGTTGTTGGTGATGCGTCCACATCTGGGACAGAGGCCACCCCCGCTCCTCCAGATATGTTTATATATCATATAGTGTATGTATATTGATTTAGAATGCTATATCATAAATACACACATTCCTTTTGCTCTTACTTAGTAATTTTTATTATTGTCTAGCTGTAGGTGGTGACACCACCGCACCTGCGGGTATGTTTATATATCCTATAGTGCATGCATATTGATTTAGAACGTTATATTATTGATCTACACATTCTTTTTGCAATTACTTATATAATCTATTTTTAATTGTCTAATTACAGGTGGTGCGTCCACACCTTCTACAGGGGCCACTCCTGCCGCTTCCATACCCTCCGCATCGTCTGCAGGTTAGTATGAATAAATTTAAAATATTTATTGATTTTACATATGCTCTATAGAATAAATATGAACTTCATGGAAATTTAGCGTCGATGTTTATTTAATAGTTGGAGGGGATGCGTCCGGGTCCGGGACCCCGGTTGTTCCTCACCGGCGGAACTATCGTCCCGCTCGTGCTGCTGCTCGGGCCCAGGCTCGTGCGCTAGTCACCGGAGGTATATATCACACTTGAATTTTTGTTTAACCTTGATTTCTTAATACAACTTTGTCTTATTATTGATTGTCTTGATATTTCGTGCAGACGCAGGGCCTCTCCATCCCCAGAGGGGGACTCGAGGCCCGAATCAGTCCCATAGGCTGAGGCCTGATAGAGCTAGGGGGGAGGCAGCTTTCCCCCTATTTTTTACCCTTGACTATCGCTATACCGGTCCTCATGCCGAGAGGTTCGGCCGGTATTTGGGGGACGAGAGCCGGATCGTGAAGAACTATCCACTTCACGTTGAGAGGGGCGAGCAGCACCAGCGCTCATTCGCCCTCTTCTTTGATCAGGTTCGGGTATGTATTAATATATATTTTCATTTGATCTATCCAATATATTTATTATTAACACTTGCAATCTAATAACAATGTTTTTTTTTGTATTTTCAGTTGGATTACGATTTTCAACCTGTAGCCGACCCTGATCACCCGGGGAGGGTGCTCGACCTTCATGCTCTGTACAATGGCCTGATGAAGAACATGCAGGCCAAGGTCCGATACAACAGGAATGAGCTGAAGGCCGACTGCTACTCCCTGTGGATAGCGACCCCCGAGGCAGAGAGAGCGGCCCTCCTATCTACTCCGGCGTTTGCGAGAGTCGACGTAGAGACATGGCCTCTATTGTGCGCTTATTTCGACTCCGAACGCAAACAAGTATGTATTTTAAATTTAATTCTTTATTTATGATATAATTTATTTCTTTGTGTTTCTTAATTAGAAAACTAAATGTTAATGCGTTGTGCAGAAACAGGCCGCTCAGAATACGGAGAACAGGAAGTCGGCGAAGAGGGGTTGCCCCACTTACACAGGTGGCTCGAGGAACATTACTCGAGCCATGGAGTTATCGGTAAATTAAGAGTTATTCTCTAATATTCTGCAATATTAAGAGTTATTCTCTAATATTTCTAATATTAAGAGTTACTTTCTAATATTGCAGACATCTCGGACCGTGGCGTCAGGTGGTACACCGAGCGTGCTGTCCGCATATCTTGCCGTCCACGGCACCTCGACAGATCCCGCCACGGGCGAGCTTCGATATCCCGACGTCGCTACCCAGGAGTACTGCGTAAGTGTTAATATTTTTTCTACCCAAATTTGAAATTTTAGTTTTGGAAGGTTCAAGTTTAAATTTTATACTTATACTTTACTGCTTAATGTGGGTGTAGGAGCGGGTGGTTGAGCAGGCCCAGGCCTCGGGGATCGATTTTACCGGACAAAACGATCCGAGGCTGCTGACCCCAGTTCTGGACGCCATACACGGAGGGCACCACGGAGGTTGGGAGAGAGGCCGGGGATTGGGCTCTAGCAGGGCCCATATGAGGTTGGACTCCACCCCGGCGGTTACTTCCTCCGTCTCCAGTGACCAGCATGTCCATCAGGAACTGGATAGCTTGAGGGCCACCGTTTCGGAGTTGAAGGAGATGCTGGTATGTATACTACTTTATAGTAAAATATCATTTCATATTATATACATATCAACATATCCATAATTTGTACGTAGCTTGAGCTTATTTGGTTTTAGACTTAAGTTTGATTAATCATACATACATATGTAATTAAAATAAACAACGCTTTTCCAAACTAGATATCCAAACAGGGTTTCGAAATAACTTAATAATGAAACGAATTCGAATAATACACAGTTCTTACACGCTTCTTACACACGTTATGTCCAGACGCGACAGGGTAGATCGGCCGAGCCTCCACATGCATCTCCTTCGGCTGCGGCTCCGCAAGCCACTACATCGGCTGCGGTTCCGCAGACAGCTCCTGTAGTTCCACCGCCCACCCAGACTCCCGCAGCCGCGGCTCCGCAAGAGACTACCTCGACGGCGGCTGCGCAGACCACATCGCCAGCTCCACATGCCGCTCAGACTCCCGCTCGTGACGCATTGCAGAGTGTATTGACCGAGGAGCAGGCGCGCGTTATTCTAACGTTATTCAGAGGTGGAGCTGGACCGAACTACGGTAGCTTTTTGGTTCTTATTTTTTGAAACATGTATTTATTTATATCACATTATACTACATTTTGAAACGATATTGATATTGGTTTGTATTTATATCATATTCAGTTTTTGGGTTTCTTTTGTATATTATATATATGCGTGAGATGTGATTATGAATACTGCAATATATGACTTGATTGATGTATATAGTATTGTGCACAGGGCGGGAAAAAATCTAGCAGCCCATTTTTTAAAAAAAAATACAGACAATATGTACCTACGGATTACACCGTAGGTATGTATGTTGCCCCTACGGACATATCCGTAGGGGCAAACTATCAGGAAACCTGATATTTTCCCCCCTGATCTCAGTGCAGGGTGTTGGGAGTGCCCCTACGGATATGTCCGTAGGGGCCACTGTCTATCCCCTACGGAGTTATCCGTAGGGGCCAAATATCAGGTTTCCTGATATTTTGCCCCTACGGCATATTACCTACGGATATATCCGTAGGTACATACAATATATTCAAAAAAAAATACAAATATGATTTGATTGCCCCTACGGAGTAATCCGTAGGGGCAACAACACCTACAGATATATCCGTAGGGGCAAGAATTTGCCCGTAGGGGCAAGTTCAGGGCCATAACTTGCACCTGCGGCCTTTGCACCTACGGGGTATTTTTTCGCCCCTATGCAGATATCCGTAGGGGCAGTGGGTTGCCCCTACGGATAAATCCGTAGGGGCAACCCTTATTTGTAGTAGTGTGTCCCTAGTAGGATGAGTGTTGTCTCCTAATGGTTTTCAGCGGATTATACCCACAAAATCACGTCAAGCTAGTGTCATAAGTTAACATCGATTCTACTCCTATAGTTAAGTATCTACGTTAGAAAACTCTATCATCCTAAGTTAGAAATATCCAACCCTAATGCTTCACACCTCCTTTCTAATTAACCTCAGATCTTATACGTTCCAAAAAAGTTTAGAAAGATATTGGTACCTCCTGAGTTTTCCTTCTTCAAGTGTGGTCTCAAATCAAGGATTTTTATCAACTTTACAGAAAACATAAGTCTTATTCTTCATTTCTATCTTTTATCCAAACATCGATTGTATACCCCTACGTGTATGTATATTTGCACCCCTACACTCAAGAATTCAATTCAAGCTATAATACCCTTGCCTTAATACCTAATACTACTTCTTTTCATTAAGGATGGACGGATTTGCTCACACACCTTTCATGCGACTATTAATGCTTCTTGAGGCACTAACGGCCGATTACTGAATGTGTGAACTTAAAGCGTAAATAGCAGTTTCCAGGTCTTGACTTTATTCTATTTTTCTTTTCTTTTTCTTTTTCTTTTTCTCTTTTTCAAGACCGGATATATTTTTCAATATTGCTCTTTTTGGTGTTTAGCTTTAAATACCGTTTTTTTTCTTTCATACTAGGTTTTCAGGCAAGAGTATTTCTAGGTATCCTCTACTATCCCAAGTTTCAAGGTGCGTGTAAGTGCAGTTGTAGGGTATATACTTTCTAAATTTGAACTCAAGAATAGAAACTATTTTTCAGACTTATCCTTCAGTAAAGCTTCAATACTTTCCCCTCATCTTAACTTAACTCAAAAACTGAACTCAAGATTACCTACTTCTATAAAAAAAACTGTAAGGACGTATACTTTCCAATGTTAAACAGAATGAGGGTTATTTTTTTGGGGTTTTCAATTCCTAAGCATAGAATTTAGTTATTTCTAAGGTATCAACAAAGCTTTCGGAATAAAAATCTAAGTTACCCTATTAGCTAACATGACGACAAAGTTTTTATAATTTTGGAAATTTACGATTTTTATGGGTTTTTAATAAGGTATGCAACTGCAAAATATACAAACAAATGCGAAGGAAGAAAGCTTACCGAGCATACCCCCAAACTTAAACTTGACAGTGCCCTCACTGTCAGACTACACCAAGAGGGTCAAAATTGTCGGCGCTCCCTAAAAAAAATTTTTTTTATACAAAACAAAAAACAAAACAAAAATATATACACAAAATGGTTCCCCCCCAAACTTAAGTAAAACATTGTTTCCACTGTTAAGCGTTGAAGTTCAGGATTAGGGGGGAAAGAGAACAGTATCAAGCTATACAAGGCCTTACACAAGCCAAAAGTGAGCACCAACCATTCAAAGAATTTATCGCTATAATGTACAGGTTGGTGGAAGAAGGCGTAGAGAAAAGAGATGGAGAATACGCGAGACCGTATGGAGATAGAAGTGGTATACGGTCTCGGTATATAAGAAGAAGAATGGAGGAAGGGGGAAAGAAGTGGAATACGAACTTGCGGGTGGAAATGGATTGAATAAATTAGTACAATCTGTAATGATCGATGTGAAAAGATTGATTGTACTAATCTATCAATATGGCGAGAAATGGGGTCAAATCCCTCAAGATTCGTGAGAAACCATGGGTATGCCGAACTCGGTAAACCAAACAATGGAAATGGAAGTGATATGGTTATTTGCAAGGTCGGAACGATGGAAAGGATGGAGGTAGGTGATTGAGGAAGGTTATCGGTTAAAAGTTCAGGAGGGTGTACACAGTCAATGAAAGGAACAGGATGAATTAGAAAATCTGACTCATCAATTAAAACTGGTTCATCCTCAGTACTATCCTCAATAGTCTCCTTAAAATTTAGCTTATCCATGCAAATTTCATCAAAATCAAGACGCATATGGGGTTCGGGAAAAACAGTTAATGACCCGGGATGATGAATTCGAGAGAAAAACACTGCCAAATGTACAGGTTCATCATCCAAAATATTCCCGGCGTCAATATCCTCAATTAAGTGAAAATCAATATTCTCAGACACCTCAACAAAAGCGTGGATATTAATGAATTCAGGTTCTAGAGTGGAGGTGTAGAGGTCAAAAGGATTGAGTGTGGTTTCACTCGAAAGGGACCCTTCACAATCGGGCAAATCAAACAATACAAAGTCACACAACTCATTATCTGTTCTAGAATCGTTTGGAACACTAGATAGACATTCAAAACCGGAGTTGTGGGATTCAAGTTGAAACGGGTAGGCTGGATTCGGAAGGGGGTACAGCTCACTCTCTCCACTCAAATTCTCAACCTGTCCTACCGCCTCTTCATATATTGGAAAATTTGGAGCTAGTTGGAAACTAGCTACCGGGTCACTAATGTTAGTTATATGTATGCCCTAGAGGCCATTACTGTACATAGGATGTATATTGTAGTGGATGCTGGGACATATATAGGGAGGACTTTCTTGCTCGACATGATAGTATGCTATCTGGTTGAACTTTACCTTAACGTGTATACTGATTGTCTCTCTGTTACATGTTGGTAAAGCCCTTAGGATGTGTACTTGACTACCTGGACTATGATGCGGATCATACTAGTGGGGACATGGTAGTCTATAAGTACATCCTTCAAAGTCCCTAGTCGAGGGTGTATCGAGACGGGGCATCGATATACCAGAGTAGACTAGCGTATACCTTCTCGACCCATACAGATGGGCGATGGATGATCCCATATCCATTGGTGTTTGACATCAGAGATGATATACGGGTGCTCAGTAGAGACTGGGTACACTGGACGGACTCGCCGAGAACTCCCAGATGGTATTATACCTCACGTCAGATGGCAGTTCTCTGGTGACACTGGTATCAGAGCTACTAGACATTGGATGTCGACCTATGGGGGGTTCTCACTGTGTGACAGTGTGGCGAAGCATAGGCTCTTACCCCCAGGGTGTCCCGAGACCGGAAGGTGTTCCGGCGGGGTGTACTCCTCACGAGGGGGCATGCGTAAAAAGTAGCTGCTGAGGGACCCGTTGGTGCCACGGCGACCCTATTGGATGGGGTGGCTGCCTGACCTACAGTGGTATCAGAGCCTAGCTAGAGCCTTAGGCGAAGTCTAGACGGAATTTGAAGTCCGAACGAACCCGAAACCCAATTCCGTTCTTGCTCTCTGTACTTTTTTGAAAACAGTGAGTTTTTCCAGATTAAAATTTACCAAAAAATTCAGCAGGTAATTGGATGAGTTACTGTGAAGCACGTGATAGTAACTCGACTACAGAGGCGCGGAACCGCGGCCCCCACCATGGGATTCGCGGCGGTTCCGCGGCCATTGTGTTGAGTTACTCCACGTGGCTTGCACAGTAATTCATGTTTTATAATGCTGAGTCTTCTGGAAATTTTTAATATTTTTTCAAGAGTTGAATTTTCTGCAGTTGTTTTGGGGATTCGGTGTTTCGATCGGGGTATCAAATTTTGTCTATTTGGCTTTCCGGATAAATTTTTAGAATATGTTAAAAAGTTCGACCGGATATAAATACCCAATTTTTCCCCTGTCGGGAAATTTCCAAGTGTTGGATTTTTCCGTAGTTTAACGATGTTCTAAGTAGTGCAAGTAACGCGATGGACCCTCTAGAAGACAACAAACCTTAACTCGATTATGTGACCGTCTTGAACTGCCCTTTGAACCTTCGGGTTTGGGGCAGTACGGCGTGCCACATGTGAGGCGTTGGCTTGACCCTTCTACGGCTGGACCGTTGGTACTGAGGCACGAATGGAATGTTGTTAGACTTATTTCATATGTTAGCTGTATCGGGAAAACTTGGGTGTTCGATTGTTCGATCGAAAAGTTTAACATTTTCTATTTATCTGGAATGGGATACAATAATTGGAATTCACAAAAGTTATGAGATAACTGAATGAATGTTATAAACATAGCAGTTTAGTCTCACTTGATCGGTTGCCACGGAATTTTGATGTGATCAAAAGTCCGTCGCAATCACGTAGCGTACGCGGATACTCGCCGGGTAAACTTAATAGACAGCTTCACTCCATAGCCTCGACCAAGTGACTGTAGGAGAACCCCGTCGCCGAAAGCATCCGTTCGGGTGCTCGCGGTAGCGGTGTTCCGCCTTGGTGCACTTCGTCGACGGTATCGGGGGTGCAGCCGTCTACTGAAGTTTGCGACGAGCATTCGATCAGGATGTCGGGAATCTTGTTGAATTGCCCGACTTAATATTGAAAAGTGTTTTCGATAATGAGACTAAAATGCGGGGTTTATAATTGTTAGGCATGCGATGTCTAAAGAATTCATTTGGTCAGGCATGCGATGTCTGAGGTGGTTGCGGATTCCAACTGTTGTAGTTTTACACTTTCTTTTCTGTGACCGTAAGTGTAATATGTGATATCGCCAGTTTCGTTGCTATATGTCAACGACAATTGGGATGCGCATATTTACTTACGTTGATGACATGTGATGTTATGTGTTGCTGGATATGTTATATTGGATCGTCGTGTTTGAATAGCCGGGGGTTTTTATGTGAGATGAGTGTTTTTCATTTTCATTCATGTAAAAACTTGTATGTAATATTCTTTTATTGGGGCGCTTCCAGGTTGCGGAAGTTGTCACCTTTGTATATTATTTACTTTTCCGCACTAGGATAGACCCAAGGAGGAGGGCACAAGTAACCGGGTTCTGGAGTCCAGTGGGAGACCAACTCGAAGAGTCGAGTCCGGGTCTCCTAACTCCAGAATTGGTAGGGTTGCTTGCCGCTCTCGTAGGGGTCTAGGGGTGTGGGTTTGGCTATTCATCACGACCGTGGAATCCGTGTTTTATACTGGCTCGTATTGAAAACACGGACGTCCTAGTATATCCAATATTTCATATAATTCTTCTGCTGCGATATCTGTGATGTGATCATGTGATGTTCTGTGATAGATACAGTATATAGTATATATGATATATTATATAGACGTTACTTATGTTTTACACCCGCGCTAGCCCTGCCCTGCTCTGCCGTTAGTTACCTAACCTAACGGTGCACGAGGGGACATCGAGGCGAATGCAGATGGCATAAGTGTACGTCGTATTTATCTGTGATGTTTAGGTACATAATTGATGGGACTTCATTAATGTGATTAATGAAAGTAAAAGAAACCTAAGATGTTGTAGAATCGAATTTCAAAATAAAACAGGTAGCTACAGTTCTTGCTTTGCACAGCGGTATATACGATATATCCAGCACCTTATTCGATGAGGAAAGGACCGAGATCCCTTCACCGGGAGTGACTCCTTTAGCAATAACTGGCAGATGCTACACACTCGGTTTGTCTTTTGATTGCTTTTAAGTGTTTTTGCTTTGCACAGTGATATATATGATATATCCCGCACCTCATTCGACGACGAAAGGACCGACGATCCCTTCACCGGGAGTGACTCCTTTAGCAAAACTAGAAAAGCCTAAAAAACACTCCATTTTAAAATCATTTGATTCTACAACGATATCAAGTTCATTACGCAATAGGTTTTCAGAAAAACCTGTCGTAGCCCTCCGTCATTTCAGATAAGTTGTATATAGTATTCGTGCTGCATTTGTTGGCTTTCGTCAAGGTGCAGTGTGCGGTAGCTATATGCTGCTTATTTGCCAGCATACGATGCGATTGGATTAGGGTAGTCGTGCGACTTTGTTGGCTTTTGTCAAGGGTCGTGCGGGTGGGTTTAATTCAATCAAGAAATGTACGGGCTGAACTTGACTAGCGGGCTATGGCTTGTTGGCTTTCGTCAAGGTCATAGCACGTTAGGGGCAAAATATTATCGGGAATTTCAAGTGTTCAAATTTGCAATGAGATTGCATACCTTCTATGAGATAGTTGGATCCCGATACCCGCTGGGAGTAAGAGTTACTCCTGGGAGAGTTTTACACATTACAATTAGCCGATCAAGTAGGTGTCTAGAAAGGTGTCAACTGGGTTACGCCTCTGGGAAAACGAGGTTTACATTAATTAGGTTCGTGCGAAAGCACGGGGGACCTCCCTCAAAGTACCGACACTGGCCTGGCTGAAAGATTGGCGAACTTGTAGTGTGTAATTAATCCCGGCTAGTCTTTCCTTTTAGGGTTTGAAGGAAGATTTGATAAAAAGCAGTGGGAGCCATCCTGATTAGATAAAATAATAACCAATCTATTCTTGAAAGAGCGCACGCTGAGTGTTTTCTTCTCTCTCTCTCCTGGTAGCGACCATATCACGCCTTAATCAAGATAATAAAACGGATTATTGACCGAACCCGCTTGTTATTCTGAGCTGGGGAACGTTGGTCCCGCTCCAACTTATAATTGTTATAAGACAGAGCAGGAAATTGGGGAATACCACATTTCCCGTGCCGCCCAAACGAAGAGAGTGCATGCTGATGCATCATCTTCGGGTGTGTTCATTATACAGAACTGTTTCTCTGTAACCTCTACGTCCTGGGTATGTGATACCGGATCAGGATCCCAGATATGTAATCTGTTACATAGGGCTACAGATAGGTAGAGAACTGAGAACGGGTGATAAGTTTCATGAGGCAGAAAACGGGGCAAGTGTTGCAGCCAAGTCTGTCGGTCACTGTCACCCTGTATTACCAATACATTGATTCTGAACGAATGTTATTAGATACCGAACCTGATATACCAAATCATATCACTCTCTTTGTTAGAAAAGAAAGGATATAATTTTGTATTGTTGGATAATGTTTTGAACATTTCCTATATCAAAAGTTGATCGGTTCAGGCGCGTTATCTAAAAGCATTGATGTTCTAAATCAAACTACAGTTCTTAGTATATGGAACACACATAAGAGGAAGAGTTCAGAAATGAACGGATCCTTCTTAAGGTATTGTAGACTAGGTCAGATCAATGTGACCCGACTAGCTAGAGTTTCATAAAGATGCATATTTAAATTAGTTTGAATTTACATCTTGTGAAACTTGCCAGTCATGTCACAGAGATAAGATGACCACAACTCTGTTTATTGGTAACAGAGAAAGAGTTAGTAAACTCTTGGGATGATACATGTTGATGTATGTAGGTCCCCTGTCTACACATGCCAAGACTGGTTCTTTATACTTCATTACGTTCTCTGATGATCTCTTTAGATTCAGACCTATGTTCCTGTTGAAACACAAGTCCGAACCTTTTGAGATATTCACAGAATATAAGAGAGAAGTAGAGAACCAGAATACGGGTATAAGTATTATGTCCTATGATGAGATCAAGGAGGAGAATACTTGAGCACGAAAATCCTGGATTATTCTAAAGGAGAATGAGATTCTCTCTCCGCATTACTCCTCTGTATACACCATAGCTCGATGGTATATCGGGGTGGAGCTATTACACCCTATGTAATAAGGTGTGCTCTATGATGAGTAATACTGAGCTACCATTTTCCTTTTGGGAGTTATGCACTTACGAAGTTGCATACCTATTGAATAAGGTTCCAATCAAATCAGTTGCCTACCATTTCATATGTGATATGGAATGGGAAGGGCCCATGTCTTAAGTTAGTTAAGATTTGGGGTTGACCGGCCTATGTCTGAAAGCAGAATCCGGACAAGCTCGAGGCAAAGTCTGTATTGTAGAACTGGAAAGGTTCCAGCTATACGAACTACAGCAGATGATTTGATAGAACCAAGGGATTCAGTAGATACCAACGAACCTCAGCCTCTCCGCCGATCTAGTAGGGTTCCTCACCCATCTGAGAGATACTTCGGTTTCTCTATGATAGTGGGAGCGATGATTGCATCATAAGATGATGACCCAACTAGCTTCGAGCTGGCCATCGAGAGTAAGACTCTGTAAGAATGGCTGGATGTTTATCGATCTGAGATGGAATCCTTATACACCAACAAAGTATGGACTTTGGTTGCTATATCTGAAGGGTTAAATCCCCATCAGGAGCAAGTATATCTTGAGAAGATTACTTGGTGTACATGGAAAAGTTGAGACTTTCAAAGCTAGACTTGTTAAAAGTTTGCATCATTGACCAGGTGTAGATAATGATGAAACCTTTTCAAGTAGCTATGCTTAAGTCCATCCAGATCCTACTTGCCACGGCTACATACCATGACTACGATATCTGGCGGTTGGGTGCCATGACTGCTTTTCTAAATATTGATTTAGAAGAGAACGTCTGTAAGTACACAACCAGAGGGCTTCGTAAACAGTGGGAGCAGCGGAAACGTGAACAAGATGTTTTATGTGATAAAGCAGGCATCGCGGAGTTGGAACATCTGTTTTGATGAATTAGTCAAAGAGTTTGACATCATCAAAATGGTAGATGAACCTTGTATATACAAAAAGGTAGTAGGGAGTATGGTGACGATCCTCGTAGAGTACGTGGATGACATACTCCTGATAGGGAAGGAGTTCCCTATGCTACGCTCGATCAATCTCCGGTTATCACAGAATTCTCCATAATAGGATCAAAGTGATACCTCCTAAATCCTGGGTTTTTTTGGATCTATGAGATAGATCTAAATGGATGTTGGGATTCTCACTAGTTGTAGTGAGATAGTATCAATTGATCCTGGGGAGAATCACTGGAAGTGTTCCAGGGTGATAAAGACGACTGAATATCAGTCGCAGGTATTGTCTTTTCCCTCAGTAAAGGGACGGTATATTGGAAGAGTTCCAAGCTAGATACCGTGACATACTAGACGATAAAGGCAGGATACATCGCTACTTAAGATACTACCAAAGAGGCTGTTTGGGTTTATATTGGTTCATGAGATGAACTACGTTCCTACCATTGTGAGACAATGGAGTTGTGGCTTATGCCGAGGAACGCCGGTCCCATCAGTGATCCAGACATATTCTAAGGCAGTATCACTTGATCATGGAGATAGTTGATCTCCAGGGAGATCGAGGTTAGGAGAGTAGACTCAGAGGACAACACAGCGGATCCACTCACAAAGGCCTGTTCCCAGAGAGAGATTTTTATGGGATGGTTGAGTATGAGATACTACAACCACTGCTATAGATGGCCCTAGTGCAAGTGGGAGATTGTTAGTTATATGTATGCCCTAGAGGCCATTACTGTACATAGGATGTATATTGTAGTGGATGCTGGGACATATATAGGGAGGACTTTCTTGCTCGACATGATAGTATGCTATCTGGTTGAACTTTACCTTAACGTGTATACTGATTGTCTCTCTGTTACATGTTGGTAAAGCCCTTAGGATGTGTACTTGACTACCTGGACTATGATGCGGATCATACTAGTGGGGACATGGTAGTCTATAAGTACATCCTTCAAAGTCCCTAGTCGAGGGTGTATCGAGACGGGGCATCGATATACCAGAGTAGACTAGCGTATACCTTCTCGACCCATACAGATGGGCGATGGATGATCCCATATCCATTGGTGTTTGACATCAGAGATGATATACGGGTGCTCAGTAGAGACTGGGTACACTGGACGGACTCGCCGAGAACTCCCAGATGGTATTATACCTCACGTCAGATGGCAGTTCTCTGGTGACACTGGTACAGAGTAGTCTGTTGACCCGAGATCGTCATAGAGTCTTGTGTGGTTCCCACTGTGCTTTGATTTCCATCTTACCACGTCCAAGAGGGCGTGCAAAACGGTGGTTTTTGGGTACAGTCCCGAGTCACATGGAGGCAATGAGCGATAGGAGGGGATTCGTCTCTCCCGGTATAGGGAGTTGATGTTGCACTGTGTTCGATTGGCTATAACAGGAAGTCCCTGGCCAGGGCTACTCAGAGAATTGCTGGTAAGTGTTACCAGTAGTTTCTCGACCCGTTATGAGCCTCATATCGACACGACTTATCGAACTATTGGGGTCTGACGTTTACCACCCCTAGGCGAGATATGCGACATATCAGACGATCAGACCGGACTGTACGGTAGTGTTACTGGTCGGATTCACTGGAGTGTGAGTGGGCTTGCTCGTTGATCTTCAGATCGCTCAATACCCGGGTGGCCGTTACGTTTAGCAGACCGCTTGCGGCTTGTGGGTGTTTGATATGATCATCATCTGCTGCCGGCGTATTGACGAGTCTTTAGATTCCTACACAGAGGTTTCCTGGCTCAAGCGAAACGAAATAGGAGCGCATATGAGATATGTGCGGGACCGAGAATAATGCGTGTATGTGATACCGTATTCTATTCTCGCGATGAATGTATCGAATGGTTGTATGCGATATAACCTAGTTATCGAATCGAGGGTTGATTCGATAAGCCGATACATTCGATACTAGTCGGTTATATGCGATATGACCGGATCGTTAAATCAAGTGTTGATTTAATGATTTAATGCATAATTATATATTTGATATATTACTTTGCGTTAACTAGTATCGGTTCACTTAAGATGGATTTTCTCACTCGGATGTGCGCATTGTATATGCGATATACTTTTGTGCACTTGTTTGTATCATGTTTGATGATACATGTTAACTTGGTTAAGTGTAAAGATTAAACCATGGTTAAGTTAATGATTAGGGTTTTGATTATCTTATTTATTTATTTATTTATTTATTTATTTGTTTTGGATAAGATAAAGAAAGAATGGTGGCTTTGTTTGTTTGTTTGTTGAAGATTCATGAACCTTTGACTTAGTCACCTTTCTTGTCTTCATTCTTAACCCTAACCATTTAAGCAAACCATGGTCTATTCTCTACACTTAACTAGAGTTAGGTTATGATAAGTATTGAGATAATTTATCCTTTTTAATTAACTTATCATATCATTTTTCTTCTTCTTCTTCCTTGAACTCAAGAAGAAAACCTTGAGGTCATCAATGGTGATTGATGATAAAGAGTGAGAAATCCAATTCTAAATTGAACCCACTTCCTATTTCTTCATCCTCTACCTCTTGCCAAGTAGTAGAGTGTGTTTTCTTCACAAGTTTCTTGACTTGGTGAAGTCGGAGTTTGATTTAGCGATGCCTCGACGTAGATCATCTTCGGCATGGACATCGACGACCTAGCTCGCTTATTCTCCGATGAAGTCGACGCCAGAGCCCGGATTCTTTTTGGACAGCGGAGAGGACTTCGTTGCGGAGCTATGGAGGTGGAGAACCGGATCTACAAAGGTTGTATTTCCGTTTCCCATTAGTTAAGTGTTAACTAGTTATCTTTTCGCCTAGATTTCTAGCAAACGATCCGTAGTCGGGTTTCTCGGCATCTAGAATATTTGAAATTGGCATGGTTGATGCCTTGTGAGACCTCATTAGGATGCCTAGGAACCCTACAACTAAGCTGTCTTAGGGCGGCCATGGACGCATTCAAATCCATCATCTGTTGGCATGACGCTACCCTAAAATCTTCCAACGACTGTTCCAGACTAGACATGGGTTGTGAAGGGGTTTCCGTAAAAGATTCAAAGTTGTTTGGATACTGAAAACTCCCAAATGGCGGTTCAGAAGCAACGTCTAGGGAAGGTGCAAAAGTCGGGTAGGACTGGTAGGAATTGAATTGCTGGATAGGAACAGGATCAACATTTGGATAAGAAGGTGAATGGAATTGTTGATCCCAAGAATCTGTTGTGGTGAAAGGAGTGAAAGATCGGCTACTGGATTGTTCAATATGTTCAGCGATGGAAAAAGGACGACTTGCAAAAGGGGTATCAACATAAGAGGGTGGGGAAGGTTGAAAAGGTTGATACAAAGTAGATTGCGGAGGGCAAGTGTTTGTCCTAGATGTGTCTATCCGATCTTTCAAAGAGATTTTGGGCATGGAGGGATCGTTCGACGTTCGGCCAAAGCAAGAATCGTAAGAACTAATGTCTGGTTGTGGGTACCAAAGTTCGGCAAGAGTTTTGCGAGGAGGGGTACCCATGATATGAAGAGAGAAAGAAAGAAAGGCAGAGAAAAGGAGGGGAAAAAGAATGTGATTTTTTTTATAGTTTTTTTAGTTAGCTATTAACAAAAGATTGAAATATACACACAAAAAGAATCTGGACCAAAAACAATCACGACACAAAAATACAACACACCTAATCGTTCTAGGGTTCACTTAGGTCAACTAGACATGCTCCAGAACTTGATTGTCGAAGTAAAACTGTGTCGAGAAACGGGCTCAAGATACACTGATCACGAGGCCAGGTAAGTGCAGAGATAAGGGGAGGTTTTTCGACGCTTTCGCGAAGGTCCTTAATTAAATAACCCTTTCTCTTTTGGCGGTTTCACCGTTAACACTTTCTTAGACATCCCGTGAACAATATACCGTTAAGCGAGGTTCTAAACACAGTTAACTTCTCCTAGTGAGCGCAAAGTCCTTAAAGCTTAAAGTCTAGTTTCTTTTAAAGTTTGTGCGGGTAAACGTTATGCTCAAGTTCGTGATTTGTGGGCCACGGAAAAGATGATGAAATCCTTTACCGTATGTTATGGGGTTCGCTTGCCCTTAAGTCCGTATTAATGTATGCAATGCGCAATTCAACAAAAATTCTATAAAGAATCAAACAATCGTTTTTTAGTTTAAGCACGGCACTGCAATAAATACGGGTTAGTCAATTTTTTTGCATTTGGTTGCGACTTGCAAAGAATCCTGCAAAGAATAGTCTATTGGATGCGTCGGATTTGAGAAGAAGGTGTTAGTAAAGTACGTACCGTTAAGTTTTCGGGTTTCGAAAACCCCCGTTGAATCAAATCAGGTAAGCTTGAAAAGTTCGCTTGCGCGGGTCAAACTACCCGGATCTTTGGCACTGTACTTTGCAATCACCTTAGCCTTGAACGTACACTTTGCTCCCCACAATCGCAGTTCGCAAATCCGAAAAAATCTGCAGAAAATACAGTCTGGTGGAATTCACAGAGAAGATAAAAGAAAAGAAAAAGGGGTGGAGAAAAAATTGGGTACAGAGGCCTCAATGGGACCGCGGAACCGCTGCTCAAGGCACCTTTTGACCGCGGTTCCGCGATCAAAATGTTGACCTGGGGATTTGTCTTTGGTCAACGAACTCCACTTCTTCTCTTCTCCAAAATAAAAACCTCTGTTTTCTTTTTGGATTACTGTACTTGCTCCAGATTAGCCTGCACACTTGCTCACAAAAATTATCAGAAATAACAAAAAGATTTTATTTTATTTACATATATATATATATACACGAAAAGAATATTAACCCGAATAACATGAAAGAAAATACGTTACCGTCTCCCCGGCAACGGCGCTATTTGATCGCACGCTTTTGGCGTGTCGGATGTTCAAAGATCTAAAATTATAACCGCGATCAGGACGGTGTCGCTATGCAGCTAGCCGGTTGAGCATGGGTAGATCCACAGGAAGATGGTTGTATGTCCGTTCGAGTTTTAGACGAGTCAATAAAGAATGTGTATATGTTTGTTCAATTCTATCCTAAGTGTTATATGCAAGTATAAAGTTGTTAAGAAAAAGATACGAAAGTGTAAGCTAAGGAAATCCGCACTCAAAACCTTTGAGCCGAGTCTTGACCAACTGAAGCTAGAGCAATCGGCAACAACATGGATTAGGGGATTTAAGCACGGTATTCATGGAATCCGGCTTATTTACCCTTGTCCTTCCGTTCTTGTCTCTTGCTTTCGCCTCCGGCCAAACCGAACGCAACCGGTCGCGGTTAGGAATCACCGTTACCTTGGTAGGGTAGGGTGCCTAACGGAGCACTTGCGTAACGTTTGGGCGGAGTTCAAAGGAAAATAACGGGAAAAGGAAATGAGGAATGAAACCTTAACTTACAATATTGTATTTATTCTTAACAACAACATTTTACAACCATTCACAAAACGAACCAAAAAGGGTAAAAGAAAAGATAAACAAAGAAAAGAAAAGATTACAAGCAGGTAATTAAAAGTGCATGGAATTTAAGTGCATGAAAGTAAATGAGCAAGAAATGAAACTAGGAACCAAAGAACCCAAAACAAGACATGGGTTCAATAACCAAATCTTAAACTTGCAAGCTCAATTAAGAGGTTGCAAGATCAAGAAAAGGCAAAGAACTCATGGAGAATGAAGCACAAAAGAGAGAAAATTATTGATTCCAAAATGATACAACCCCTTGAGATCAATGACCAAAGCTTAAACTTGCAAGCTCACTTAAGAGGTTGCAAGATCAAGTTAAGGTAGAGAGCTCCAAGGGGAAGCTAAGTAAAAGAATGATACAAAATAACCCTCATTTTCATTTAACATCCACTCAAAAGCTCTCACAATAATTTAATAGAGGAAAGATGAAGAAAAAGAAGAAGTTAAACTAAAAACTAACAAAAAGTGGGCATAAGAATTGATCCCTTACAATGGCTCAGAACTGGGGTATTTATAGGAGGAGAGTTGAAAACCTAGGGCCAAATTCTGACCCAAGATGAAGTTCCCAAACTACCCCTGAAAAATAACCAATTGCGGGGCCCACATGGCCGTGGATCCGCGGCCTAAGCATGCTTATGCCGCGGAACCGCGGCCATAAAGAGGAATTGGGTCATTTGCTTTTGTGGGTTTTCCTGGTTTTCAGTACTCTTAAGTGTGGTATATGTTGTTTCTCAGAAGCTCTTCACATTTCTTCCAGAATTTCAGTAGATCAAAAGGTGATGTGATGTGGATCTTTTGCCATGATTTCCTTGAGCTCCGCGTATATATGTTGGATCTTGTGTTGACATTGAGCTTTGTGCATGAAAATGACATTGATTTTCCATTTTGTCCCTTAAACTGGTGTGTGGCAACATACGGATAGAGAGCGGAGACCCGTGTTTTATCTGTGGTTGGCAGTAATCCGGAATTTGTCGTACTTTTCCATGAATTTCACTGTTTAGAGCTGAGAACCAGTATCCTGCAATTAATTAGCAAACACGGCTCAAGAGTACCTACCGATAAGCAAACGAGCATAAGAATGGGTGGTATTAAAAGCAATATTCTGGTGTGAACATGTATCGACGGATCGTTAATTGAACCGGCTTACGGTGCAGATAGGTATCTTTCACCTCGCGTTGATGATTTCTTCGATCAGCTCCAGAGTGCAAGACATTTTCTAAGTTTGTTTGGGATCAGGTCATCATTATTGCGGTTCGGAGTGATGGCATTCCAAAGACTGCCTTATGCGTGCTACGGCTTTGTGTGTATTAGTGAGTCATTGGATTCACTGATGCCCTAGCAGCATTCGTAGATATGATAAACCGTATTTCTTCAGACCGTTCCTCGACCAGTTGTTGTTGTGTTATTTACGACATTCTGGTCTATTTAATGTGTCTTGAGGAACAGGAGCAGCACTTGAGGATTTGTTATGCAGATACTGGGAGAGCCCCAGCGGTTGCTTGATTCTCGGAGTGTTTCTTCAGGCTTGTTTGTGTTGACTCCTAGGTCTTGTTGTCACGGGAGACGGTTTTGTATGGTCCCGAGGGAGATTGTGGCCGTACAGCTTAGGTCCAGACTTGTGTGCAGGACGGAGGTCCGCAGATTTTTGGGCTTAGTAGGTTCTTAACGCCTCTTCGTACAGGATTGCTAGAGTAGTGCTGCACCGTCGACTGAATGGATCGGAAGGGAGGTTTCTTTTCTTTGGACTGAGGCATGTGTGCAGAGTTTCGGCAGTTGAAGATTCTGTTAACAACTGCATCAGTTCTTTCTTTGCTTTCTGGTTCGGGCGACCTTGTTGTTTAACTGTAATGTTTCTTAAGTGGGCTCGAGTGTGTACTGAGGTGACACTATAGGGTTATCGCTTTTGCTTCCCTACATTTGGAGGAAGTACGAGAAGGATATTCCACTCATGATCTGGAGATGGCCGCGGTGGTTTTGCGTTGGAGATTTGGAGACACTACTGTTCGAGAGTCGTATCAGATTTTCACGTACCACCAGAGCTTAATGTACATCTTCCTGCAGCGGATTTTGATTGTTGTGATAGTCTTCTGCAGATTTACAGTTCTTGTGTGATCGTCGAGTACAGCTTAAGTTCGTCTCTACTAAGTGGACAGCTTGCTCATGACCGCGCCCGACCACTTTTCTGTAATCGCTTTCGCGAGACACTGCCCCCCGATGCTTGTTCGTCAGTGATACATGAGCGTACTCGGCTGGGTAATGATTCAGAGTCTTTGATTTGTGACAATGGTGTGCTAAGTTAGGGACGCATTTGTGTACCTGATGTTATCGGGTAGAGACGTGAAATCCTAGAGCAAGCACATCAGTCAACTCTCTGTATTCATTAAAGTTCCACCAACATTGACATAACTTGTGAGATAGTTACGGGTGGGCATGGATGTAAAGAGAAGTTTCAGGGTTCGTTTCAAGGTGTCTGTCTTGTTGAGTGCTTGAGTTGAGCATCTGAGACCGGCTGGAGAGTTGCAACTTTAACCGTTTCGAAGTAGGAGTGGGAGAAGATCTTCACGAATTTCGTTACGGTGTCTAACCAGGGTTAGTCAGGGTATGACTCCATTCGAATTCTTGTCGTCCGGTTATACTCAGTTTGCTCAGTTGTTCTTTGTTAAGTTTGTGCGTATGTGTTAATTGTTGTCGGCAGTTGGGGATCGTCACTCGCCATTGTTAGGGTTCTCCTTCGATAGCTGTTATCAGGAGACACTCCAATTGGCAACCTTTAGGTTTATGTGTTAGGTCGTGTCGATCACCAGTCTGTTGTTTTTCTGACTCTGCTTATGTAGGATTTTGGACCCCAGCTAGTCTAGAGACTTCGGAGATGATCCAGTTGATTCAGGTCAGGATGAGAGTAGCCCAGTGCAAATAAAGGTCTTATGTCGACCGTGTTGGTCGTAGGCTTGAGTTCACAGTGGTAGATCATGTATTCCTACGGATTTTTCTGATGAATGACGTGTTGAGTTTTGGGAAGTTTATCCTAGGATTGTAGGTCCTTTCGAGATCCTTTAAGCGAGTTAGTTGGGTTGCCTTTAATTTGGCACTTCCACCCAGATTATTGAGTATTCACCCCGTATTCCTTGTGTCGGTACTAAACGATTACCTTCATGACCTTTCTCACATGATTTGGCACCAGACCATTTAGCTTGGACGCGATCTTTCGTTCACTAGTAGCCAATTGTATTAATGGCTCAGCAGGTAAAGAAACTTCGGTCAAGGGTCTTGCCATCTGTGAAGGGTTTTTCTTGGACGTAGCCGTATAGTGAGGTAATCACTTGGGAGGCTGCGAGCGAGATTTGAGAATTGTAATCTTCTCTTTGAAGGTACGCTTAGTATATCTTTAAATTCGGGGATGAATTTCTTTTAAGGGGTGGAGATTGTAACACCTTAGGATGTGTTTAGTGGCTAATTATATTTTAATAAATGGTTTTTAATAAAAAGTTTACCAAATTGGTTTTTAAATATTTTATCTTATTTAATGAATATTTTATTAGATTTTTCCTAGCCTTGCACACACTTGTGCATGTTAACTAGGGTTGTAATTTGGGGTTTAACCATGATTAGCAACATGGTGGGTAACCATTTCTTTGAGATAGTTTTATAATTTGTTTTAAGTATTTTGGGTTTTAAGTTGTATGGTTGTTTTAAAAGAAACATGAAATAAAAAAGGGTTTTAAATTGATTTGATTAATGGGTTGAATGTTGACCTTGAGAGAGAGAGAAAGCATGGGCTACATGGTGTGAGCCATGCCTCATTTATGAGGACAGAGAGAGAGGGGGGGTCTTGGCTTTGTTTCACCCATTCTCCTCTCATTTGCTCTTTCTCTCATTCTCACACACACACACCAGCACCTGAAGCAAGCAGCTTCAGCAGCCATAACAACAACATCAGCAGCAGCCATCAGCTGCATCAGCATCAGCAAACAGCAGCAGCAGCAACAGCAGGCAGCAACAGCAGCAGCAGGAGCTCCAGCTACTTACAACAGCTCTTCCTCCCCCATACACTTCTTCTCCTGCATCTTACGATCCTATAGGGTATATTTCCTTAAGCCAATTTGATGGTTTGCTTAAGTTGTGTGTAGTTTAGCATCGGTTTGTGTTAAATAATTAGTTTTGTGCTAAAATGGTGAATTATGTGGAGTGTTGGTTAAGTGATGATTGTGTTAGTTAACCTAGCTTATTTTAGTGTTATTAGGGTCACCTCAACTGAGAAATTCCCCAGATTTCACTAAAATACCATAGGGTTTGCTTTTTGTGCAAAATTAGCGTTTTTAAGCGACATTGTGGCATTCTGTGATCTGCTATTGACCCAGACCCTTCAGGATATAATTGAGAAAACTGGGGCATGTATACTAGGTCTAGAACACACCACCAGAACACGAGCCCCAAAAGCTTCACCATAGCCGCAGATTTAATAGGATTGGCCGCAAATTGCGGCCAGGTTAGGGGATGGGGTGTTGGCGTTTTTCCTATGGTTCTCTGCCGTGTTATCTAGTGTTTTGGCATGTATAGTTTTGTAAGATTTGACATGTAGGAAAATCTGGAAAAATATATCGTATTTTTAGTTCGTTGTGTTTGCGCGATACGCGCGATACGTGAGTGGGTTCTGCGATCCAGCGTGTCGCGGCGTGTCGCGGTAGTTTTAGACGCGTATCTACACGTTTCAGCGTATCGTGCACACGCGCGTTTAGTTCACGACGCGAGTTTCTCGTTTAGTGTCGATATCGCGTTTTGCGAGATATTTTCTTATATATATGTTTTCCTTGTCTAATTTTCAGGTTTGCAGGCAGGGACTACGGACACTGCTACAGGGAAGGAACAAGTGGTAGGATTCACCTAGCGTGGAGCGCTGGTGAGTAGATTTAACATCTACAGGGGAATCGTCCGCATGGCATTATTCGTCTGGGCTCGGATTCTAAAACTTGTCACATATTCTACGTCATTGTTAGGATTGCGCCTTACCTTATTTATTAGATATAGTTGTACCGTGACTAGTAGCCGTAGGACACTGCACATATTATTGACGGTTCATGTTGCACGAGCACGGATTGTATGCTACACACACACCGTCAATAATTGCCATGTCACACACAAACCATTATAGATATTATATTACTTATCACATTTGACATTTAGCTACAGAGATACCTTTGCTCATATTTTACCTATACCCAGGGAGTATACTACATATTTTACTTATACCCAGGGGGGTATACTACATCTTTTTATTTATAGGTAGACACCTATACTTAGTTGTACCTAATTGATTTCGCATACATCTGGTCTCAGCTACATATTTTCATTTATATGCTAGCATTTTAGATATATCGCACATATTTATTCCTGGATTTGCGCATTGTTATTTGGATTTTACATGATATTTTCTGGATTTGGGAACCACGGGAGTTCATGAAATTATGCATACATTGAAAAACCCGGTTTCCTTGATATGATATTTGCGCAGCTACCATGAGATTTATCGGTTCTGATTGTATACTCCATACGAGGAGTGGGTGCCGTATGAGGGTACATGGTGGGGCCCGGTATGGTTCCTCTCGGCAGGATGATCGATGGACTTTGCCGATTGAGCCTGGAGGCGGGCGAGTACCTACCGGTGATAGTACCAATGACTCGGCGGTGATCATGGGAATACCGTTGGGAGTCATGTACGTATGGATCGTCGAAAGGCGAGGGTCAGAGCTAGGCACTCGTGCTTTCGGGACAGCGTATGATATGTACCTATCAGGATGCTAGTCTTGGTGACGACATCTGATAGATCAGGATTTCTGTGTTGATGCTTGGCACATTGTTTTCATGATATTTCTTTTAACACTTTTGTCTATATAACAAGGGATTAGCCGTTGTTATATATAGCCTTACACCAATATTAGTGGAGTGGGACGCTAATATATGTGTATTGACCCCATCATATTTATTTCCGCAAATATATATATTTAGGATGGTAGAATCTTACTTGGGACTTGATTTGGGTTATTAGGTGATTCATTGAGATTGGATACCGGATACATATGAGATTACTGATTTGTACATTCGGGATATAGGAGATTACTCGATATTGTACATTGGGGAGATGTGAGACTTATATGATATGAGAGCCCAACTTGGGGGCTGATTTGAGGAATTGTGAATTTGAGTGTCTTGATGGATTGTGATCCTACCACGATATCAGGATTCCGTGGAAATGACATATTTCACTCCATACCTCATACCTATTTACTTATGCACTGTTCCATGTATTAGGAGTACCTGTTAGTGTACCCTTCATGATTGCTGCATATCTACATTCTCATATCCCTATTGCATGATTATTGCATACTATTGTCATGTTATTATTGCTGCACATATTGATTGTACCTGCTAGTGTACTTTCCATTATTCTGCATTCACATGACCTGTTATTACTGTAAATTGCATATCTTAGATTCATGTTGTACATACATACCTGCGATTACCTGCATATGTTATCTACTATTCACGAGTTGGCAACTCACCCCCGTTGTGCCACAGTTGTTTTGCAGGGTGTTTCCCCAGAGTAGTCGAGGCAGGCTAATCATCTATCATCTTTTGCTGCAGATACCGCATCGGCTCACAGTGTACTATTTTGCTTAGGTGGGTTTTGATGATTATCTGTATTTCATATTATACATTCGTTATATCTTGTACACTCCATCTACTATTATGTTGTTGACTTAGAGACTTGGTGAGGACGATATTGTATATTATTTGTGGATTTGTTGTCTTTAATATACAGTTTCCTTCCTATTATCTTTTATTTCTTCGCTACGGCATCGTATATTTGTGGTGGTGATCGTTTTCCGCCTTTGGGCGTGTATTTGCTCCCGTTTGGGGTTGCTTTATTTATCTTTATTCGTTGTACCCATTTTGGGGTCATTTTTTACAAAGGGGGTGTTGCCAAAATTTTAAAGAAAGAAAGTTGGACTTTTAAAGAATTTGGGTTGCGATTTCAAATGTTTCAAAAACTTTTATTATCTTTTCCGTATTTTCATGGTTTAGATTTATGGGTTTTAGCTTTCTTTTACTGCGTAACGTCTTTAGGCGTTGCTTAATATTAGGGCCGTCACGTGCCAATTTCGGGTCGTGACACAAATAGGTTCCATACACTATGCCTTGACTTTGGCCAACAAACATAGCATGAATACTAAGTGCTACCCGTCTGAAATGACGGAGAGCTACGAATGGTTTTTGGCGAAAAACCTTTAACATAATGAACTTGATATCGTTGAAGGTACCGGATAGCTTTTTATAAAAGTATAGTGGCGAAAACCTTTGCTAAAGAGCTCACTCCCGGTGAAGGGATCTCGGCTCTTTCCCCGTAGAATGAGGTGCAGGATATTCCAACTGAATAACACGATGCAAAGCAAAACGTAGTCGGCTATAGTGAAGTTATTACCCTGACGCAAACTTCTGTCTAAGGGGTCACTCCCGGTGAAGGAATCTCGGCCCTTGCCTCGTCGACTGAGGTGCTGGATATTCATAACCGAATACCACTGTGCAAAACAAAAGAGAACGTCCTTGCAATAACAGCTTTTTTTGAAAAATGTTCCAACAACATCAGAATAGGTTTATTTAGCTTGCATTGATCCGAATCAATGCAGTCCCATCAATTAATCACACCACAAAAGAACGAAAATATGATGTACGTATATGCCATCTGCATTCGCCACTGGGTCCCGTCATCACCCGTTAGGTTACTTAACTAACGACTGAGCGGGGAATGGACTAGCGCGGCTGTAAAACATATACAACATCTACTAGTATATATATCAATATATAATATTCGCTCATGGCGTGATAAAATGCAACATCACAGAAATGTAATAATCATTACAGAACAATACAGATAATCTGGGATCCCCGGGTTTCATAGAGCCGCTACTGAAACCCGACGTTCCCCTGGTCTTGTGGATAGCCTGTGCAATGAGATCCTAGACCCCTACGGGCGCGGCAAGTTACCCGCCAAAACCTGAAGTGAGGCAGCCCCCTTCAACAACGTGAATAGACTACCCAGCACTTCGCGGAATCCGGTAACTTGAGCACCCCTCCTTGGGTCAACCTGTACCCCATACGAGTGCGGCGAATAGCCCGCCAATTCTAGAGTGAAGCCCCCTCCGTCTCAAAGCCATGAGATGCGGGCTCGTTGCCCTCTAGAACCTGGCTATCCGTGCACCCCACCGTGGGGTAATCCTAGTACAGAAAGTAAAATATATACAACGGGTACATCGACCTCAGCCCGGTCGTGCCCCAAAAGAATAATATACAAACAGGCAGTGACGGCAGTCCACATGTCAGACGCTCGCCCCCCAATATCAAATGTACAAATACAAACAAACAGTACTACCATTGCATCCAGGTTATCCACCACGACAAATCCGCAACATCACAGCACAACACAGAACATCAACGTGAATGTCACGTTCGCAAATCCGTCTAAAAGAACTATAGCAATTAGACAGGATTTACCGATCAAATGACATTCACGGTCGCAGATATAATGTAAATACTGTGAACCAACATATTTAAAATTTTCGATCAACAAAATTTTCGGAAGTGGGCCCCAAGCACAATACCCAGTACTCAGACAAATCTGGGCCCAAACAAAAATTACCAGAAACCCCAATTCCAACTCAGAGACCACTGTAGAAATTTTGGTGCCCTAATGCTACAGTGTTGCGGCGGAACCGCGGCCAATACAAGGGTCATGCCGCGGTTCCGCGGTGCAACAGTGGGTTCAGGCAACCAATTTTCTATAGTGCTCTTAAAAAACCCTGCCTGATTTTCTGCAGCACACTAAATAATTTTTTGACCACAGGAAAAATTCGACAGAAACTGTGACTTGGAAATGAAGTTTTTAGAAAATTCGTTCGATCGATATTTTAAATACGTTGGAACAAGCTAGTAAAGGTTAATGGCGTGGCTCTGATGCCATGTAAGACTACGGTAGCGCCCCGGCCGTCTATCTGAGGACAAAATGTGGAAACGAAAATTTTTTCAAACTACAAACTGGCGCTCTCGTATGCTTAAAACCCGGATCAAACCATTAGCTTACAACTAGCAACTAGAGAAAGGGTTGGAAAGCTATACCGATCAATCCGTGTCCTTCGGTCTTTGGCCACCATCCAAAGCTCCTCGCGGCATCTCCGGTCTTGATCTCCTCGTCGGAAAGGGCACCACATCTTCGAGTCTTTTTACGGGCTCCCGCTTCATCCGAAACAACTCGGGCATGAAGTGTGCTAGCCGACGTGTCCAAGGTGTTGTAGAGAATGCTTGTGATCACTTTGTCTCTTGCATCCATGAGATGGATGGAGGTTGAAGGTGTTGCCATTGATGGATATTACGAGCTAGAGATGAAAGAAGAAGAAGAAGAAGTTTTTCTCTTTCTTTCCTTTTGTGATGGAATGATCAGAATGAGAGTGAGTTCTAACAATAATATGAGAGCTAACCTCTTCATGGCAGCCCCTCTCTCTCTCTCTCCTTATCATATCATCACAAATCTATCAAATAATGTGACACATGCACAAAGAAAGAGACTATGAGTCACCACTTATGCATGTGTCACAATTAATGCTCCAAATGATGATATTTAGCTCACAATTTCCATTTACAAACATTATTCCAAATGTTAGCAACAATAAAAAGATACGGCAACATCTAAAGTAAACTCGTGACAGATCACAAGGATACCTCTCACCTGTATATACATACCTGCACCCGCATCCCGAATTAATGCGAATGCGATGAGACTAAAGTAATCCAACAAATCTAATACTAGGATCCGGCTTAAATCAAAGCCCACTAGTATGATCCGCCCGATCATGATCCGTGCACTACTGCACATATATGATCGGACCCTGCCATATATCATACGGCCTCTACAACATTTCTCCCGAAACTTGAGAAACTATCTGCGTGGGACTCTAAAGACTCGTCAATACTTTGGCTGTGGATTTAACCACTAGCTCGTCAGTGGTACTAGCTGTACGTAACGGGCTACCAGGTATTGACCAAATGGGAGGTCGATAAGCGAATTCATCCTGACACCCTACTAAGCTTGTCAGTGACAATATCCGTACAGTCCAGTCCTTTCGTCTATGAGCATCGCATGGCGGGCCTAGGGGGTTGGTAAAAGTCAGACCCCCCAAAAGCGGTACAAGTCATGTCGGAGTGTAGCCCAGAACACCCTGAGATACTACTGGAATACCTACCAGTAAATCTCCTGCCTTGGCTAAGGACTTCGTGTAATGGCTCTCCTAGACACAGCGCGACCTCACCCCTAATACCGAGAGAGACGAACCCCTGCCGATCTGCTCACTGCCTCCATATGGCTCGGGACTGTACCCAACTAAAACCTGTTTGCACGACTCTTTTAAGCCATGGTAGGGTAGTAATCAAAGCACAGTGGGAACACACACGAGACAAATGACGATCTCAGGTCGATGAACTAACCTATACACATGTCACAAAAGAATTGCTATCTGACGTCAGATATAATACCAACTAGCATGTTCCCGGCGAGTCCTGTCCGATGTACTCATAACCTAATGAGCACCTGTATACATCTTAGGTGAACCAACTGACACCAATGGCTTGTGAGACCGGCCATAGCCCCTCGTCGAGGTCTCGACTGTATACACTAGTCTACTAATGGAGTATCGATGCCCAGTCTCGAAACTCCCACGACTAGGGACCACTTTAAGGATGTGCTTATAGACTACCCAACTCTCACGTATATGATCTCCATCATACTACTGGTAGTCAAGCAAGAATCCTATGGGCTCTATCAACGTGCAATAGTGACCTGTAGGGTCACCTAAAGCTTTACACGATGATAAAGATAAACCATGGTAGCATACTATTCTCTATCAACGTGTAATAGTGAGCTACAATGTCACTTAAAGCATGTACACGATGATAAAGGCAAACCAGATAGTATACAAACCTCTCGAGTAAGACTGTCCTACCGGTATAGGTCCTCCCTCAATCATTGCAATCACGTGCCTGCGATCCAATAATTGACTCTGTGGGCATTATATCCAACATCATCCTCCTACCAGGTTTCATATTCTAGAACATCAGTAATGGCAAGTCTAGGTAAACAAGAACCTCCTTGCCACCGTCCTTGAGGATACCGGAGTACCTCTCGGGTACCGGAGGTTACCCACCATATCTGCAGAGTGGCTAATAGAATATCAAACCTGATTGAATCTTTAGGTTCTTATCAAATTTTCAGTAATCGTTTTGCGGTTCTGGAATCACTTCCAGTTCTACCATACTCCTACTACTGTTTTCTAAAAAAATATATTTTACAAAACCTGTGGCAAGTCAAGAACAATATCACTATTGATCTTCCAGATTGTAGAAAGTTAACCTTCGTCATAGCCTGGGTTAACCCACAAACTTCCATTACAGAAACATGCCTCGAGTTATCCAGAGTCTGGTTATAAGCATAAGCTGGACAACTCCATATACCTTAACATCGTTAAGATATGATCCATTCTATATACATTATAGAAACAGAGGCACATATTTAATTGGAACCAGATTCAAATCATGCAGCTATCTCCAATTCATGTCAACTAAATGGAGAGAGGCCGATCAGCATTACTTAACTTAGGAGTGCATCCAATTATGAGTAACCTGAAAGAGAAACAAGTTTCTATTAATCATTATTATCTACTGAATAGATAATGAAAGTATCTACATCTTCGATCACCTTGAAGAATCCCGATACTTGCATCACGTGGTTCTATAATTTATTCTTGTACCTATAACTTCTCAAAACTTGGATCTTGTATTACTACGAAACACTTGTCAAAAACTGGAGAAGTCATAAGTAAACATAATATAGTATGAGGACCAACCCCTCTGTTCTAATGGACACCGGACAACATACAATACTTTGTATAAGTCTCCTGAGTTGAATAACTCAAGCCCTGTGTGTCGTAGGTTGAAAACTGTACTATGGTTATGAAGAATTACACCGCTGTTTAATGCTCCTTACCTAACCATCAACTGATATAGGTAAATGTCATGGACATAATTTCAAAAAGTTATATTTCACTTTATAAAATAAACGTACAGATATATCAGTTTGAAATTGGTGCATAACAATGGATTTTCAAAACCAAATATTTGCCGTCTGGCAAAAACCCAGGCGATTCCCTCAAATATCACCTATTACAATGAATTCTGATATAATGAGGATGATCACCTAATTCCCAATAACTTTCTGCCACTCATCATCTGTAAAAATATACAGATGTGAGAATCATACCTGGTAAATACATATCCTGGAGTAAGCGTCAAATTGGGAAATCAGTTTTCAATTAACAACGCATAGTGAAACTGAAACATTAAAATGTTTCGTAGGGGTATCCGGGTATTCCTAGTTATGCCTCTTCCATTATCAGATTCACGTCTGTAACCGTATATTTTTTTGCCATCTCTCCAAATCCCTTTATTTGCCTTTACTCGTTTCCTTTTGTACACCACACTTAGGCTAAATGGTTTTCTTCCTTCCCTACCATTCGGCACCAGCCTATGATTTGGGAGAAGACTATCCAATAAGCATAATATGTGTACTCTCCTAATCCTAGGAGTACTCACAACCAGAGAGAAGGTGATGATAAAAGACAATTGAATAAACCTTATTCTATTTCTCCTGAACCGGAGAAAAGCAAAGGTGAAGTAGGAGTGGTGATGAAATACGCGGTTTGGTCGTGAATGATAGCGGTTGCAATTTACTTTGCTCTCTTTCCAATCCCTTTATTTTGTATTAACTTATTACCTTCTGTACACCCAATTTAGGCTAATTAGTTTTCTCCTTTCCCTACCTTTCGGCACCTGTCTATAGTTTGGAAGAAGACTATCTAATAAGCGTAATAGGTGTACCCTCTCCTAATCCTAGGAGCCCTCACAACCTGAGAGAAGGTAAAAGGAAAAGACAACTGAATAGTCCTATTCATTCTCTCCAGAACCAGAATCCATCCTCCAAAAAGTTCATTCGAGTTCGTAAGTAATTATACGATGGATTTATCCAATGGAAGTGGATCTATATAGTGATACGGAATATTCCGGAGAAAAGCAAAGGGTAAAGAAGGAGTGGCAATGTTGTATGCAACTCAGACAATCCAAAAGCCAGTGTTTTAAGAAAGTTCGGTTAACTTGGTTACTGAGTTATAGTCCAGGGTCGGGCCATGGTCGCTGTCAAAAAGAGAGAGAAAGAAATAGTCAGCGTACACTTTAACCTAGATTAGAATGGTTAATCACTTTATCTAATCAGGATGTCTCCCACTGTATCATCAAATTCTCCTCCAAACCTGAAAGAAGAATTAGTCGGGATCACCCGAGGAGTAAACCAACTCATCAGTGGGATCAGAATCCAACTATCATCGCATGATAACGTGACGGAATCAACTCACGTTATTACAC